>CM041635.1:53155074-53187814 GCA_023333625.1 Bothriochloa decipiens | reverse complement strand
CCCGGAGGCTAATCCTGGATCCGAAACTATTGGTACCAGCGTTGACAAACTAATGTAAATGCAACGAGGACACTTTATTTTTTTTCATGTATATCTATATATAGAAAGAGGAGACGAAGGGAAAGGGTTCCTGAATGGTAATTGCAACCATCATCTTTTCTTTCATGTACGCTCGCACATATATGTTAGATCGTTTGTTTTTTCAAATCACATTACTTGAGGCAAATGATTGCTTGAGTTCTGCACTATCTCAGATGTGGTATAAGATGAACACGATTTCCACAAATAAAGACCTCTAATAAATTGCATTAGCCCACACACTGGCCACAGCGGCAACGCCGCGAGCATTTCTAGTAAATCTCTATACACACTCACGTGATCACACCAGAACTAGCAATTGTTTCAAGTACTTTCTCGATTAGACCAACCAATCCTCCCAAAAAAATGCAATTGGGGTTATGACGCCAGAACTAGGAAATGTTTAAAAGTACTTTCTCGATAAGACCAACCAAAATTCTCCCAAAATGATGCAATTGATGGGTTCTGCATAACTAAATGAGATATCGTCATCTTCAGATTGTGATGTCTCACGCCTTGCATCTTGATGTTGCTTGTCGTCATCCGTTAGTTTATAGTAGTAGTGCCTTCCAAGTTCCAATCGGCCAATCCTGCTCAGTTCAACGACCAGTGAATACTGAATAATATACCAATGTAATCCATGTAAACACAACAGTTTGTTTCAGAGTTGCACACAATCGAACGCTTGCATATAATGATGATATATTAATTAATTGTTTTCACAACCACAACCACACTACTCACTAATCTGTCCATCACCCTCCAAAGCAAAGGAACAAAATCACACGACACTGACAGAAACACCGTGCAAGGCCAGAGCTGCTAGTTTCCTAGTTCTTGGGCAGGAGCACGTTGCGAACCAAGTCATCAAAATTCCGGTGAGACGTGCCGCCGGGCTTGGCCGCCTCGATAGCGATGTCCCTCCATTCCAGCGCCTTCCTCCTCATCTCCTTCCCCTGCTCCCCGTCCATGAGCTCAATGATGAGGCTGGCCACGGCATCGCGGCGGACGTTGCTGTCGATCTCCATCCCGACGCCCCACTCGTTGCACTGGTAGCGGCAGTTGGTCTGCTGGTCGGCGAAGAAGGGCCAGCTGATGACCGGCACGCCGCCGCACATGGCCTCTAGAGCGGAGTTCCATCCGCTGTGCGTGAGGAACGCGGCCACGGCCGGGTGGTCCAGCACCGCCTGCTGCGGGCACCAGCTGGCCATGAGCCCGCGGTCGGCAGTCGCGGCCAGGAACTCCGGCGGCAGCACGGCTGTGTCGCCCTTGACGAGGTCGCGCCGGATGATCCACAGGAACGGCCTGCCGCTGTTGGCCAGCCCCCAGGCGAACTCCACCAGCTGCTCGTTGGTCATCACGGTGATGCTGCCGAAGTTGACGTAGACGACGGAGCCGGCGTCCCGGCCGTCGAGCCACTGCAGGCACTCCTCCTGCTCCTTCCACAGGCTGAGGGTGATGGAGGAGCGCGGCGTGGGCGGGTCCTCTCGCGCCAGCAGCGGGAGCGGGCCCAGCGTGTACACCTTTTTTGCCATCCCGAGCGACTCCATGGCCGCCACCGCCTCGCCCTCGAGCTCGTCCAAGGTGTTGACGATCACGGCCGACGCGTCCGCCGAGCGCCCCGTCTCCTGTAGGACGTAGCCCACCATGTACTCGTCTGGATCCGTGGTGCGGATGAAGCTCGGGAAGTCCCGGAACCTCATGTTCCGCAGCCCCGGCACGTCCTCCACCGGCGTGTCGAGGAATCCGTTCGTCAGCTGCTCGACGCCTGCGCAAGATGAGATGATCAGAATTGAGACAGACTAGCAGGGGCGTGCACTAGCTATTATGGCTCATAAATTTCCCCACGTAACATGGACGTGGCAAGCAGAAAAGTTTGACTCGTTCTGGAGTCAAAAAAAAGAAGAGAAAGCACACGAACATAATCGAACCTTTGAGCGGGCCGAGGCCACGGTTCTTGAGGAGGCGGTAGTGTTGGTAGCCGAGGAAGCTGATGGTGCTGGCGGTCCAGAGCTGGACGTAGGGGACGCCGAGCTCCTTGACGGCGTCGATGGAGAAGCCCATGACGACGTCGGAGACGACGCAGGTGACGGGCGGGTTTTCCGTGGCCGCCGCGGCGTCGTTGAGGTCGGCGAGCAGGCGGCGGAAGGGCCCGAGGCAGGTCTCCGTGGTGGACTTGCACAGCGACGGGATGTCCTGCGTGACGTCGTCGTCCTCGGACGGCGGCATGCCGTCGGGGATGGTGGCGAAGCGGAAGCCCGGGAGGCCCTCCACGGCCGCGGCGCCGCGGGTCCGGACGAGGCGCGCCTGGTTGTACTCGGTGTTGACGAAGGTGACGTGGAAGCCCCGCGCGTGGAGCAGCTTCGCCACGTTGAGCATCGGCGTGATGTGGCCCTGCGCCGGGTACGGCAGGCACACGGCGTGCGGCTGCTGCTGCTGCTGCTGCGCGGCGCCGCCGAGAGAACCCATGGTATGGTTGTTGGGGGTGATCGAGATCTCTGCCGTGTGCTGTGGGGTGTTGGCCGGCCGGCTTAGCACTGGTGCGTGCTGCCTGCTGCTGCCTTTCACGGTGATGCTGCTCTGTGCTCGCTTGAGCTAATTTCGTTCTGTGTGATTTTGTTGATGGTTGGGTCATCACGGACGGGGGCTATTTATAGTCGTCGTTGGGATTTCGGCAATAATCAACGTGGGCACTCACGGGTGATGGTGGCCCGTGGCCGACTGGCCGTAGGCAATCAGGGGAGCACGTACGCGGACGCGTTCCAAGTTCCAAATGGATTATTGGCATTCAATCGTAGTCGTAGGTGGACCCCATGCTCAGCGTAGCAGCCTGCTCTGGTCAGCGGAAAATGGCGACAGCCGGGTCGTGATCTTTTGCGCACCAGCATGATGTCGGCGATGCCATCTGGCGTGCGGCATGCGCGCTGCGTGCCACCCGCGTCCGCGCGGAACGGCAGGTGCGTCCGCCATGCGGCGCTGAGCCTCGGTACACGTACGTCGGCGCACGCTGCCACGTTTAGCCGTTTAGGTACGCAGCGTGTTCCAACTGTACTTTCCAAAGTATGGCGGGTGTCCGGTCTGTAGAGTTATGTTCTCCGGCATTCTGGCAAAGCCGTCGCCGAATCACGTGCGCGCGTCGGTGACCTTGCCGAGTCAATGCTCTATGATTGGAGTAGATCTCAATTCAAAACTTGTACATGCTGTAGTTACTGCTGAAATTTGCTCGTCCACGACAGTTGTTACTACTCTGTATTTCTATAGCACAATTCTGGAACAATGCTAAGTAAAACAGTGGCGCGTAGGAGACCTTGCAGCTAGCAGTGTGGGCACGTTCGTGTGTAAGGATAGTGTTTGAGTAGTTCCCGCTAAAATTAACACTTCGTCGATGTCTAGATCTCCACGCCGGCGATCTGGACCAGCCGCGTCGCCGGCCGCTCGACCACGGCGTCCACGCCCCGTCACCAACTCGCAGCTTAGTGCCGGCCCCCGCATATCGTCGGTTAGCTGTCTTTGGCGCCGCCGACCATAAATACCGATAGGGTTTGCCGCTTAGGTGTTCCTTAGGTCTGTCTCGCCATTGGTGACTGTGCTGATTCCCGCACAGTGCACATCTTGTTTGCCCCCCTGTTTGGTTGCATGGCGTCAACAGGAGTGGGCGGAGGTGGGGGAGGGCATGACGCCCAGAACCCTAATGTGGAGGATCTGCTCAAGAAGTTGAACCTCACCGAGGAAGAAGAAGCGGTGATGGACTTCTGTGATGATGATGACGAGGAAACACCGGAGCCGGCTGAGTTGGCGCTGGTGGGGAAGATCCTGTCGCCGGTCCCAGTTCACATCCAACTCGTGCGATCGGCGATGAAGCCGGCGTGGGGTAATCCGATTGGCCTCAAGATCTGGTCGATTGGGGAGAAGAGAGACAATATGTTTGTCGCTGAGTTTGGTAGCAACCGTGATGTAGAATGGGTGTTGCAAGGCTCCCCATGGATGGTGGGGAAGTATGTTGTTCTCCTACAGGAGTATGATCAGAGACTGGCTGTTTCAGAGATCGTCTTCGATCGCATGGAGATATGGGTGAGAATCCTTAACCTCCCCCTATATTGGATGAACCGATCAAAGGGGTCGAGGGCAATGGGCCTGATTGGTAGAGTGATCTCGATGGATGTTGACAAAGATGGCAAAGCCTGTGGGGCTTTCCTACGGGCTAGGGTTGCAATCGAAGTGGATAAACCAATTCGTCGGGGAGTCCTTCTCAGGATGAGCAAGGATGAGGAACCGCGCTGGTTCCATGCCCAGTGTGAAAAGCTCCCATATATTTGCTTCTCGTGTGGTAAGGAGGGACACTCTGAATTGGAATGTGACAATCCAGCCGAAAGAGATGAGAAGGGTATGCTCCCTTATGATGTGCAGCTGAGGGCTCCAGAGGAGCGCTGGCGTAGCATTCAATCTTTTGCTTCGGCCGCAGCAGATTCGTTTGGGACTGGTTCTTCGTCTGCGGCCAAGCCCCCTAGACAAAGCCGTTCTGGTGATGGTGGTTCGAAGTCTGGATCACATTTCTCTGGAAGCAGGATGGGGGAATCTGAGGAACCGGAGGTTGAGTCTCCCCTGAAGCAGCAACAAAAGGGCGACACCTCTGGCCATCAGAAGGATACGCCAGGGGCGAGCAGGCATCTGGATCTGCATGAGGACCAGACCCATCAACCCCGCAAAAGGAAGTCCAAGGTGGGCTCGTCTATCAAGCTGACCCCAGATTTGAACGTCCCGTTGGAAGAATCAAATGCTCTTGTACCTGCAGGCTCGGTTACATCCAGGGTCCATCAGCTTGATACTGTTTCTGAGGAAGGAGGGGACAGTATGCTAGAGACTTTGAAGAAACAGAAGCGTAGCAACAACTCTAATGCATCATCGGCGGCGGCTGCGAAGGGCAGCCCTCGCCGGGCACAATGAATCTCTTAAGTGTGAACTGCTGGGGCTGCGAGCGGCCCGAGGCAGTTCAAGAGATCCTCCATGTGGTGGAGGAGAAGAAGCCCGCAGTTGTGTTCTTGATGGAGACAAGGATGGGAGAGGATCGGGCCCTTGGCTTAAAACGTAGTCTTGGCTTCCCCAATGCCATAGTCGTCAAGTCCGAGGGCCTGAGTGGTGCTTCTATGGCATCGTGATGTTCTAGGGGTGGAGCTGAGTAAGTCTCGGTCCCACATTGATGTAATTCTGTCTTATGATCGCCTAAGAGTCCCACAGATGAGACTGACAGGGTTCTATGGCGAGCCCAGAAGAGAAAGAAGGAAGAACATCTGGTATTTGATGCGTTTTCTCAAAGCACAGTCGGCAGATCCTTGGCTTTGTGTTGGGGATTTCAATGAAGTGCTCACAGTGGATGAGCAGATAGGAGGTAATGAGGGTGAGCTATGGCAGATGGCAGGTTTCCAGGATACGGTGAATGACTGCAGCTTGACTAATCTTGGTTACCATGGACTTCCCTACACGTGGGATAACCAGCAAGATGAGGGGAGCAACGTCAAAGCCCGGCTTGATAGGGCTTTGGGTGACAACAAGTTCATGGAGGCTCTGGTTGATTCCGATGTCTTTCACATCCCTCTAGCAGAATCGGACCGCTCTAGTCTCTTGGTGGAAGTGCGCCAACTGCTTCAGACTGGTCGCGGAGGAAGCTGAAAACCGAGGCCATTCCGCTATGAAAATATGTGGCAATCACACGGGGAGTACATGGACTTTGTAAATAGGACGTGGGATCCAGGACCTGGTCCTAGTGACCTTGGTTTTGTAGCTTCGACGCTGGCTTCCCTCCAAGGCTCTCTGAAAACTTGGGACCGAGAAGTCTTTGGTTGCGTGAAGCAGCAGGTGAAGGATCTCCGAGCTATGCTAGAAGAAGAGAGAAGCAAAACGCGTTATCGGGGGCCAATTGACCATGAACGTGACATCATGTCAAAGCTGTCTGATGTGCTAGCTGTCGGTGTTTCGACCCCCGGGGGGTTAACACCAACGAGTAATATTTGTAATTGTGTGCTCCCTTAATTCAGTGGGTGATGCAAGAAGGACACGGCGATTTATCCTGGTTCGGGCAAAGAAGGCCCTACGTCCAGCGGGGGGAGGATAGTTCGTGTTATCTTGCACCGAAGTGCTAGTACAGGGGAAAATACAAGAAGGTGTGAGGAGCGTGAGCTGGAGCTTGGGCGTTTCGAACGCCTGGCTCTCGACCTTACACTGTCTCATGGTATTGTTCTGTGATCTAAAGACTTAGCGTTTCTATGCTCTAGATCCTCTCGTCCTTCTCTTCTAACGCCCTGGCGCCTCCTTTTATAGGTGAAGGAGGGGCACAGGAGTACATATGTTTAGAGTTCGCATTGTCGGTGACGCATGGCGTTGAGGCCGATCACGTCGATGCTGCTGTAGTGATGTACGTTGGTATGGAGGCCCTGTAGCCATTGCATCGGGAGTTGTTGAAGTGCAGCCCAAAGTTGTTGGAGTCCCGCTCGAGGGTTCGTCCGATGGAGTCAAGGGGCAGCGGTCGAGGACTTGGCTTGAGTCTAGGGGGTCGAGTCGAAGGGGTCGAGCCTCACCGGATAAGGTCGAATCCGGGGAAATGCGGGAAACGTGCTGATTTATGCGTCTTGAGGGGGTGTTGGATGGGGTACAGTGCTCGGCATGGCGCAACAGCGAAGTACGATCCGCGGGATTCAGGGGCATGGGCGGTAAAAGCAAGATTTGACCGCCACTCCCACAACTATTACCATAACTGTGGCCATACGGTTAGGCGGGGGTAGGTAAAACCCATTAAATGCGCCCGGATCCGTACGGGAGAGTTGGTAGCCGAGGGGTGCACTATCCTCGAGGGCTGCCCATTCGTGCGAACGAAGTTCCGTCCTCGAGGGCAGACTCGTTCGCCGGGCGAAGTTCCGTCCTCGAGGGCAGGCTCGTTCGCCGGGCGAAGTTCCATCCTCGAGGGGTCGCCCGAATTGTACCCTCGAGTGTACAGTCCTAGTCCGCTCGGTAGCCCCTCGAGCAGGCTTTAGCTTTGGGCCGTCGTAGTCCGTTCGTGGGTCAACCCAGTATGGTTTAGCCTGCGGGCCTTTGAACGTTATTCGTGGGAGGTCACTGGAGGGTTCATGTTGCTGATTTTGCGGGGTTTAGCCCGGTAAACCAAGGGTTTGGGGTACCCATTTCCTGGGTAACGATAGTAGCCCCTGAGCCCCTGCGCGAGTGATGGCACTCAGGCAAGGGGTCAAGAATTGGAAATGGGAGGTGATTCAGATTTTTCATGGGGGGCGCGCGAGCGACCCCCGCGGGGGTAGCCCCCGAGGCCTCATAGGAGTCGGAAGACTCCTGTGAGGGCTTCATTTGTCTTTGGTCGAGGGGTGCTTGTCCAGTCGGACACAGGCCTGAACTGGAGTCGCAGCGCTTTACCGAGGGGTGTGTCGGGGCGCTGAGCCCCCGGGGGATTTTCGATCCTATTTCGTCGAGGGGTGCCGGGCACAGTCGAGCTCCCGAGCCTCGTGCGGCTAGGGCGTTGCTGGCCTCGGCATTCATCTCACGAGTCCTTTCGATCGGACGTGAGGCGAGAAGCGTCGGACTACCCTCGATAGGGCGAGCCGCGAAGTTCTCAGTGAGCTGGTAATGGGAAGATCCAAGTGAGAGCCCGTTCCTCGTTCGATAGAGGTCAGCTGGTGGCCCGGAGGCGGTCTCATTAGAGCAAAACGCATGGTCTCACGGATACCGATTCCATTCGATAGGTCTTGGCGGCTCGATGCCTCCCTTCGGGGGGATTCCATAAAGTTCGTAGCATTTTGCCTTGGATGTGTCCAAAGGGGTCTCAAGAGTTTGTTCTCGAGCAAGGCCTCATGTTGGCTCCCCCTTGGTCACCCCTGACTTGGGTGCTCGAGGGCGGCTGTCGAACCCTGATCGTGGGGCCAGCCTTCGCTCCCTCGAGGCTTAGGGCCGAAGCCCGATTTTTTTTGGTGCTCAAGGGCGGCCGTTGAGCCCTCACACGAGGGCCGGCCTTCGCTCCCTTGAGACTTTGAGGTGGGGCCAGAGCCCGCTTACCTTCTCCTGGAAGAGTTCGCCGGTAAGTGACGCTTATTTTTCTTACCGTTAGGCGCGCCTTTTGAGGAGGAAGCTAAAACGATGCGGCAGTGGAGATCGTGGTGGGCCCGAGAAATGACTCTTTGCCAGAGGTGTGACGCGTGTATCCGGTCGAGGATCGAGGGGGGTGAACGGTCAGGTAGGCGCATTAATTGCAGGAAGTTACCTTTTCCCTGCCGTCAGACTCCGCCCGTCGCTCTTCCCGGGTATAAAAACGAAGGGGGACAGGCGCTGTTCGCCCCCACCTTTGCCATCCTCCCGAATTCCTGCTTTCCTGCGCGCGTGAGGGTAAAAACTTAGAGCGAGAAGTCACGATTGGGAACCTTCCTGGTCGTCCGTCCGCCGAGGAGATTCATGCTGTTGTTGCCGCCGCGTCCACCGAGCAGATCTGTGTTGCCGCTGCTGCCATGGCCCCCATCCTCCAGCCCACCGAACCCTGGCGCCCGTCGACCGTGACGCGGCAAAGGCCGAACGAGCTGGTGGGAGAAGGACTTCTCCGCCCCGTCACCGATCCGAATCGGCCGGAGTGGATTGCGCCGCCGAGGAGCCACCAAGAGCCGAGCCCGCCGGAGGGCTATGTGGTGAGCTTCCTCAAATATCATCGGCATGGGTTCGGCGTACCCCCGAGCGAGTTCATGCGGGGATTGACGAACTTCTACGGCGTCGAGCTCCAGCATTTCTCCCCCAACACCATCTCCAACGCCGCCATCTTCGCGGCCGTCTGCGAGGGCTACCTCGGGATGGTGCCACATTGGGAGCTGTGGCTCCACCTTTACAAGGGGGAGTGGTTCGCCTCCCCGGTGGCACCAGGAGTAAGGCGAATCGTCAGAGCAGGGTGCCAAAACTTCGTGTTGAAGACCGGGAGGTCGGAGGAGCCACGCGAGTATATCCCCATCGGGTTGATGTCCAACCACTCCCGGTGGGACGAGCAATGGTTCTACCTTCGCAACGACGGAGGCTATCTCCCGTCGTACACCGGGCGGCTTATCACCGAGCGTCCATACAACTGGCCGCACGGTATCGCGGGAGATGTTCAGCGTCGACTTTGTCCCCTCGTTGCCACGATGAAGAACCTTCAAGAGGCGGGCCTGACGGCGGGTGTGGTGGTCTCGGCCTTCCACAGTCGACGGGTGCTCCCTCTGATGGAGCGCCCGCTGCGGTTGGACGAGATGCTCCCCTCGGCGGCGCCCGAGGTTCTCGAGAGGTGCCGGATGTCCGGCAAGAAGCCATCGGCCACGAAAGTCGTTGCGCGGGTAAAGGGGATGGTCGCGGGCTCATTTAGGGCGGAAGACGTCAACCGCCTCCCCATGCGGCCGGAGGAGGGTTGCCTCGACCTGGTGAGTGCCCCGACCCGTGCCTTTCATGTTTTCATTCCGCCCCCTTCTCTCGTCCCTGTGACTAAACATTTTTATGTAGGGGAGAGTCGACTACCGGAGATCGAGGCCCCCGCTGAGGGAGGACGCTCTCGATTGTCAGGTAAGACGCTTCACCGCCCAGCAAGAAAAGTGGTGTAAGGACGAAGAGGAGAAGAAGAAGGCCAAGAAGCTCCGAGAGCGTGAAAGGCTTGCGAGGCACCACGCTAAGCAGAGGCACGACGGGCTCCCGGAGGAGGAGTCTCCCTCGTTCGAGGGAGATGAAGATGATGCTGATGATGACAGCGATGACGTCGAGGGGGTGGTGGGGCGTCTCGAGCGCATCTTGTCGGGTTCATCCCATGCTGACCACCCCTTGGTGCAGGAGGAGGCGGTGGAGGAGCGCGCCCCCCAGCCGGTGGCGTCGGCCTCGGAGCGCCGGCGTGGGAAAAGGTGGGCCGACACCTCGACTCGAGGGGGTTCCCCCCCCTCCCGTCATACTCGAGGCGGGACCCCACCCACTTCGACCCGGGAAACTCGGTCCCGGTCGTCGGCGCGGGCGGAGCAGAGCCGTGCTCACGAGGCCCCGTCGGAGCAGGGAGGCGCGGCGACGCCACCGATGGCCCCCAGCAGCCTCATCCCCGGGAAGAGCTCGACTTCGGGAGGGGTCTCGAGATCTGCTGGCAGCTCGAGGGGGACCGAAAAGGTCTCTATCCCCTTCGGGTAAGCATTGTTGATTCAATTCCTTTTTGTTGTATCCTCATTGTGCAGTTTAATAAGCTTTTTGCCGTCCTCTTCTCATCCAGGCCCAAGCGCCGAATCGAGGAGGCGTCTCTTGCGCCGGCTAAGCGGCTCAAGGTGGACGCAGCTGCGAAGATGGAGGCCCCGGTCACAGGTGCGACATCGAGGCCCTTGGCTCCGTGGGAAGCCAAGTGGTTGTCCTCAGCCCTCGGTGCTATGGCGCGCTGTAGGCTGACGGGTTTCGCTGTTGCTGCAGGGTTGAGCGTCTCGGGGGCCACGATGGGCGGCAAGTTTGAGCCAGGGAGGATGCAAAAGGGAGGGAGCACCTCCTTGACATCATCGTCCACGGTCCTCGAGCTCGGCCCAGCGCCAGGGGGCAGAGCCCCGACGTCGGGAGCTTCCGCTCCTGTCCGACCGGAGGCCTCGATCCCCGCACCTATGGCGGGAGCCCCTGAGGGCCACGAGCCAGGAGAGGAGGTAGCCGTCGTCGACCTCGAGGGTGAGGAGACCACAGCCCTTCCCCCTCGACGGGAGAGCGGAGACCCTGGCCGGCGGGGCTACGCGAGCTCGAGGCCCAGAGGAAGCAGGAGTAGGGGGCCCTGCAAGAAGCGGAGCTGCCGCGGCCGTAGCAGGAGGGGGAGAAGGAGCCGCTGGAGTGGCAGGAAGAGGAGGAGAGAACCGGGGGCCAGCCCCAGCATCAGCAGGTGCAGCAGACGCCGCCGGGGGACACGGCACCGCTGGACCCGCCGGTGCAGCAGCCGCCAGAGGGGACGTCCGGACTGCCCAAGCAATGGGTGTCCGTGATCACTCTGGACGAGCTGCTGTCCGAACAAGAAACGGTGTCGAAGGCATCGATGGTCCCGGGGCTGCCGGGGGTGCAACTGGAGGAGGCCTCGGTACCGAACCCAGCGAAAGATGTGTCGATGGTGGTCCTGCCGGCGCCACAAGTTGTGGCATTGGGGGAAGTGACAGCCTCGGCACCTCCGCTGCCTCCGAAGGCGCCAGAAGCAGCGTCGAGCCAGCCGCCGCAACCGTCGATGGAGCAGTCGGAGGAGACAGCGGCTTCTGGCCTGCCGAGGGGGTCGACTTCCGACCTCGGGCTAAGGGATGTCGGCGCTGCGACGAAGTTCCGCACCTCGGCGGAGTTGGCCGTGCGTTACGGCGTCCATGCGATGTGGTGGACGAGATCAAGTCCTTGGCGCGAACCAAGGTCAAGACGGTCCTTCCACATTGGGGTAAGGAGCGCATCATACTCCGGGAACTTGGCGACCCCAGCACTCCGGGGATCGAGATGGACGACCAGGCGGAAGTCGAGTGCTGGGAGGATGCCAAGCAGTCCCGGGCGTGGCTGCAGCAACTGCTGAAGCTGGGCGTCGAGCTCGCCGAAGGCCTCGACTGGAACCTCGCGGTGAGTCCTTGTGTAGACCATATGCAGTTTTTTGAGTTCTTTTGTATGAAATGCCTTAACCCTCGATTTCCTGACCCCAGGAGGTGCGGAGGCGTTCCTACTCCAAGTCAGACTTCCTCCACGAAATGCACAACAGCCGGGAGGAAGTGCTTCACCAACTCAAAGCCGGTCGCTCCGTGCAGGGCAGGGTGGCCGGGATCAAGGAGGAGCTGAAGCAGACCAGGGAGGAGGCCGCCAAAGCCAAAGAGGAGGCCACCCGGGCGAAGGAGGACGCCGAGGCTGCTCGAGGGGAAGCCGCCCAACTCAAGGAGGAGCTCAAGCGTGCCAAGGAGGAAGCTGACGCGGCCAAGGCTGAAACGGAGAGGGCCAAGGGTGAGAGCATCCGAGCCCAGGAGCGCGTCGAGCTACTCGTGGAGGAGGCTCAAGGATCCATGGAGCGTATTCGCTCGCTCGAGGCCAATCTCGCTGAAGTCTTCACGGCGCGCAACACCCTCTCCGCCTTGGCCCAGGAGGAGAAGAACCGAGCAGCTAGCCTAGAAACCCAGCTCGGGGCGATGAAGGCTACCCTCCAAGAGAAGGAGCAGGCCATCATCTTGGCTGGTGGCACCCTCGAGACCCTCCGCTGTGAGAAGACGGAGGTGACCCGGGCCTTCAAGGAGGCCCAGCGGGAGCGAGACGAGGCTCGGGGGGAGCGCGACGCCGTGCTGGGGGATCGCCGCGCTCTCGAGACTCACTGTGTTGGTGAGTTCCTTGAAGAGCTTTTGATCTCTTTCTTTTTGTATGGTTTGTCTAACTCTTGTTTTGTGTTTTAGGCCTCGAGTCCGAGCTGCTCGCTACCCAAACCGCCGCCACGGCACTGCAGGAGAGCCTCGCGGCGGAGGGGGCGCTTCTCGGCCAGCTCCGGGTTGGCCTCGACAGACTCTGCGCCTCCTGGGAGGTCAGGCCCGTCGAGGGTGCTGAAGAAGACATCCCGGGTGCCGCGCTCATCGACCGGATCTACTACCTCGACGCCACCCTTCGTGATCGCGTGCGGGAGGCGCTTCATACCGGCGTGAAGCGGGCGCTGGCAGTGGTCTCCTCCGGCTTCGTCTTCGACATGGACGTGGTCACTCAAGGCTTCGTTCCTGATATCTCGAAGACCGACACCGAGAACGAGGAGCGATGCCGAGGGCTCATCAATGACGCCGAGAGGCCGGGGGGAGCGCTGGCGAAGTTGTTCGAGGACGAAGTCCTCCCCCCCGCGGATGAAGGGTATAGCGTCGAGGAGGGCGGCGACGGAGCGGGCCTGTAGGGCAAGGCTGGGCGAAGATGCCCATGTAATAAGTTAGTTTTTTTATAACTTATATTCAATGCGGCTTCGAAAGCTTTTTTGAACATTAATGCATCTATCGTAATGCAATTTGTCGTTTTACTTTCGAGCCTTCTCTGCTTTCTTTCACCTAGACTTTGCTTTTTTGACTAAGTTTTCGACGCATGCTCGTATCCTTCGAGGGGGGAGCGAGTGGAGGTACCGTAGCCCGGAGGCGTAGGAGAGCTCCCGGCTCGACAGCCCTCGACCCTCTAGGGAGTTCGAGGCATTTTCTACTTAGTCGCGAAGCGTATCGAGGCATGACAAAGAAGAGGCGCTCGAGTTCTGATCGCCTGACTTTTGCTTTTTGACTAAGTGTTCGACGCAGGCTCGTATCCCTCGAGAGGGGAGCGAGTGGAGGTACCGTAGCCCGGAGGCATAGGAGAGCTCCGGCTCGACAGCCCTCAACCCCTAGGGAGTTCAAGGCATTTTCAACTTAGTTGCGAAGCGAAAGGAGACGCTCAAAAAAATCGTTCGCATTTTTAGGAACTTAGGGGGTTACCCCCGCCGTTAGCCCCCGAGGGAGGCTCGACTCTGGCGAGACAGGGTCGAGGCTACCTCTTGCATGTACAATAACAAGTTTGAACTTATAATCGAAAGTACTCCTTATATTTGCCATGCGAAAATGTACAAAACATGCGAGAATGTACGAGGACATTGGTGCCCTAAGGGTAGAAACGACGTAGCTGTTCGATGTTCCATGCGTTGGTGAGGATTTCGCCTTTGTCGTTAGCGAGCTTGTACGTCCCGGGCTTTAGCACCTCAGCTACGGCGTATGGGCCTTCCCTTGGCGGGGTCAGCTTGTGACGTCCTTTGTTGCTCTGTCATCAACGTAGGACGAGGTCTCCAACTTGGAAGCCCCTCGGGCGCACGTGCTTGTCGTGGTAGCGTCGAAGTTTCTGCTGATACCTCGCGGAGTGAATTAGTGCCATGTCTCGAGCCTCCTCGAGCTGGTCGACGGCGTTTGCGAGGGCTTCTTCATTGCTTTGCTCGTTGTACACCTTTAGTCGAGGGGAACCATACTCGAGGTCAGTGGGGAGGACGGCCTCGGACCCATAGATCAAGAAGAATGGAGTGAACCCCGTGGCTCGACTAGGTGTTGTCCTTAAGCTCCATAGGACCGAAGGCAGCTCCGTGGCCTATTTTTTTCCGTGCTTGCTGAGGCGGTTGAGGATCCTTGGCTTGAGGCCCTGCAAAATCGTGCCATTGGCGCGCTCGACCTGGCTGTTAGTTCGAGGATGTGCAACCGCGGACCAATTCACACGGATGTGATGGCGATCGCAGAAATCCAAGAACTTTTTGCCGGTGAACTGTGTGCCGTTGTCAGTGATGATGACGTTCGGGACCCCGAAGCGATGGATAATGTCAGTGAAGAACTCGACCGCCCGTTCGGAGCGGATGTTGCCGATAGGCCGGGCCTCGATCCACTTGGTAAACTTGTCGATGGCAACGAGCAGGTACGTGTACCCTTTGGTTGTCCTCTTGAGAGGCCCCACAAGATCGAGCCCCCAGACCGAGAACGGCCAGGTGATGGGGATCATTTGTAGGGCGTGAGCTGGGAGATGCGTCTGCTTAGCATAAAATTGACACCCTTTGCACGAGCGGACAATGTTTGTGGCGTCAAAAACGGCAGTCAGCCAGTAGAAACCCTGTTGGAAGGCATTGCCTACGAGGGTCCTTGGCGTTGTGTGATGGCCGCAGGCCCCGAGTGTATGTCCTCGAGGAGCCTCCTGCCTTCTTCGATAGTAATGCAGCGCTGAAGAACGCCTGAGGGGCTTTGCCTGTAGAGTTCCTTGCCATCACCGTAGATGACGTAGGACTTGGCCCGTCGCGCGATCTGGCGAGCTTCGGTCCGGTCTTCCGGAAGCTCTCCCCGAATGAGGCAGTCGAGGAAAGGGGCTCGCCAATCCGGCGGCGGGCTCGACGGAGGAGGAGTCCCCTGGATCTCCATAACTTGGGCCCCGGTCGAGGGGGCCCCAGTCGAGGTCGTGGGGTGGAGCTTCGAGGGCGTAGTGCAAGCCCCCAAGCCCAAATCGATGGAGGGCTCGAAGAGGTCCCTCGAGAATACGTCCGGAGGGACTGTACCTCGAGTCAATGCGATTTTTGCAAGCTCATCCGCGGCTTCGTTGTATCATCGAGCAATATGGCTAAGCTCGAGGCCGTGGACCTTGTCTTCCAACTTGCGCACTTTGTTGCAGTAGGCTTCCATCTTGGCATCGTGGCAGCTCGAGGCCTTCATCACTTGGTCGATAATCAGTTGTGAGTCGCCTCGAACGTCAAGGCGTCGGACCCCGAGTTCAAGGGCGATTCGTAATCCAGTGACAATTGCTTTGTACTCCACGACGTTATTAGAAGCGGCAAAGTGGATGTGAATGACGTAGCGTATGTGGACTCCGAGGGGTGAGATGAAGAGCAAGCCCGCGCCTGCTCCTGTCTTCATGAGTGACCCGTCGAAGTACATTGTCCATAGCTCGGCTTGGATTTGAACTGGCGGCAACTGAGTGTCGGTCCACTCAGCGACGAAATCCGCCAGCGCTTGGGACTTGATGGCCTTCCGCGGTGCGTAGGTGATGGTCTCGCCCATGAGCTCGACCGACCACTTAGCAATCCTTCCAGCGGCCTCCCGGTTATGGATGATCTCCCCCAAGGGGAACGAAGATACCACGGTAACCGGGTGGCTGAGGAAGTAGTGTTGGAGCTTGCGACGTGTAAGGACGATGGCGTAGAGTAGCTTCTGCACCTGTGGGTAGCGGATTTTTGTTTCTGAAAGCACTTCGCTGATGAAGTAAACCGGCCACTGGACGGGCAAGGCGCGCCCTTCCTCTTACCTCTCAACCACTATGGCCGCGCTGACCACCTGAGTGGTTGCGGCGACATAGAGGAGGAGGGGCTCGGGCGGTTCAGTCGACGTCGCTGGTCGAGGAGGGACCAGAATCGGGGTGGATGTCAGCATGCCCTTGAGTTCGTCGAGAGCCTCCTCGGCCTCCGCGGTCCATGTGAATCACTCGGATTTTTTCAAGAGGCGGTACAGAGGCATGGCCTTCTCCCCTAAACGTGAGATGAAACGGCTGAGGGCCGCGAGGTAGCCCGTGACCTTCTGCACTCCATTGAGATCCCGAATCGGCCCCATTCGCATGATGGCCACCACCTTCTCGGGGTTGGCCTCGATCCCGCGCTGGGAGACGATGTATCTAAGGAGCATGCCCCGAGGCACTCCAAAGACACATTTCTCGGGGTTGAGTTTTATGTTTTTGGCTCGAAGGCACCCGAACGCGATTTCGAGGTCATGGATGAGGTTGTCCACTTTTCTGGACTTGACCATGATGTCATCGACATAGGCCTCGACCGTGTCGCCTATGTGTTCGCCAAAGACGTGGAGCATGCACCGCTGATACGTCGCCCCGGTGTTTCAAAGGCCGAAGCGCATGGTGACATAGCAGTACATGCCAAAAGGTGTGATGAAGGAAGTCGCGAGCTGATCGGACTCTTTCATCTTGATTTGGTGGTAGCCAGAATAAGCATCGAGGAACGAGAGGGTTTCACATCCCGCGGTAGAGTCAACAATTTGATCAATGTGTGGTAAAGGAAACGAAACTTTGGGACATGCTTTGTTTAAACTAGTATAGTCAATACACATCCGCATTTTTCCATTCTTTTTCTTAACTAGCACGGGATTAGCTAACCATTCGGGGTGATGGACCTCCTTGATGAATCCAGCCACCAAAAGCTTGTGAACCTCCTCGCCGATGATCCTGCGCTTCTCCTCGTCGAAGCGACGCAGGCGTTGCTTCACTGGTCTGGACCCGGCCCGGATCTCCAAGGCGTGCTCGGCAACTTTCCTCGGTATGCCTGGCATATCCGAAGGACTCCACGCAAACATATCGGCATTCGCGCAGAGAAAGTCGACGAGCATGACTTCCTATTTGCCCTCGAGGTCGGCGCTGATCGTTAGCACCTTCTCGTCGGGGCAGCTCGGGTCGAGGGGGACTTTCTTGGTGTCTTGTGCTGCCTCAAAGTTGTCGGCGTGTCGCTTAGGATCTGGCACCTCGTTGGCGAGGTGCTCGAGGGTCGCGGCTATCATGGCATTTTGCTCGACGACCTCCCCATAATCGACGCATTTGACGCCGCAGTCGTACGCGTGCTCGTAGGAGGAGGCTACGGTGATGACACCCTTGGGTCCTGGCATCTTGAGCTTGAGGTAGGTGTAGTTTGGGATCGCCATGAACTGCGCGTAGCCCGGTCGACCGATGATAGCGTGATACGTTCCGTGAAACCCGACCACCTCGAAGGTGAGGGTCTATTTCCTAAAGTTGGCAGGGGTGCCAAAGCAGACAGGAAGGTCGATACGGCCGACGGGGAGGGCCTTTTTCCCCGGCACGACGCCATGGAATCCCCCGGCGCTGGGTCAGAGTTGGTACCTCTTGACTCCCAGGAGGTCGAGGGTCTCGAGGTAGATGACGTTCAGGCTACTGCCGCCATCCATAAGGACCTTCGAGAGGTGGGTGTTTATGACGATTGGGTCAACGACGAGCGGATAGGCCCCGGGGTTGGGGACTCGATCCGGATGGTCATTGCGGTCGAACGTGATGGGCGCGTCAGACCAGTCGAGGTAGTGAGGTGTCACGACTCAGACGGAGAAGACTTCTCGACGCTCCCGCTTGCGCTGTCGAGGCGTGAGCTAGGTCGAGGGGCCCCCGTAGATCATGTAGCAGTCATAGACTTCGGGGAATTTTCCTTCTTCCCCGTTGTCTTCCTCACCGCCGCCTTGGTCTTTCTTGTTGTCACCTTTCTTCACGCCCACTTGCTCAAAGTGCTTTCGAAGCATGCGGCAGTCCTTGAGCTTGTGCTTTGCCCCGTCCTTGTGATAAGGGCAGGGCTCCTCGAGCATTTTGTGGAACATGGCGCCCTCGGGGGGACCTCGAGGTCTTTTGCGTTCGGTTGCTGCGACGAGATCATCTTCTGCAGCCTCACGCTTGCCTTGCTGATTTTTCTTCTTCTTATTGTTTCTCTTCGGCCCTTTGCTCGAGCCACCGGCATCGTCGGCTGCCGATGCCTTTCCCTTGTCCTTCCCGTCGCTGAAGAAGGCGCCGACCGCCTCTTCACCAGCCGCATAGTTGGCGACCACATCCATGAGCTCGTTGACGGTGTCGGGGCGATTATGCCCTAACTCGCGAACTAGGTCCTTGCAGGTTGTACCTACAACGAACGCTAGAATGACGTTGAGATCGGAGATGTGGGGTAGTTCGGTGTGGAGCTTGGAGAATCGTCGAGCAAAGTCGCAGAGAGACTCCCCTAGTTTCTGCTTGCAGTTGCGCAGTTCCCAGGAGTTCCCGGGACGCACGTAGGTACCTTTGAAGTTCTCCTCGAAGATCCGGACAAGGTCGACCCAGCCGCGAATCTGGTCAGGGGAAGTTCCTCGAGCCACCTACGCGCGGTGTCGGACAGGAACAGGGGAAGGTGACGTATGATGACGTGATCGTCACGTGCCCCGCTCGCCTAACAAGCCAGCCGAAAGTCGGCTAGCCAGAGCTCGGGATTGGTTTCACCGTTGTATTTGACGTTGCTCGTGGGGGTCGAAACTTGTCGGGCAGCTGGGCGCAGCGGATCGTCCTGCTAAAGACTCGGGGGCCCGGTGGCTCCGGGGCCCGTCTGTCCTCATCGCTGTCGTAACGCCCTCCACGATGGGTGCTGTACCCTCGATCCTCGGCATCCCCGTACTTGCGTTTGTGGTTCTCGACAATGTCGAAGCGCGCGTCGCGGGGACCGCGGTCGTCGTTGATACGTTCTCGGGCCGGCTTCTTCTTCGGTCGGGGGGCCGCCCCCTGATAGACCGAGCTCTCCCTTTTGGGTCGGGAGGGCTCAGCCTGAGGTTCGGAGGCTACCCCTCGATGCCTCGAGGCTGAGCTCTCGGCTTGCTGAACAGCAGCTACTTGGAGGAGATCCTCGACCTCGCGTTGTATCTGCCGAGCTTGCGAGTTGGATGGCGTGGGCATATTGCGAAGGAGCATAGCCGCCGTGACAATGTTTTGGCTCGCTCGGGGGTAACGGTTGGCGGGTTGCTCGGGTGCCCCTGCCTCGTTGATCTACCGGTTGACCTCTCGGGCCCTGGCTCGGGCTCCACCGCCAGGCGGTCGCCGCTCTTGCTCGAGGGTTAGCTCGAGCAGGCGCAATCGTTCCTGCTCGTCGGCGAGCTTCGCCTGCAACTCCTGAATTTGTGCCAGCTGTGCGTCCTGCTCGATAGGACAGGGGCACGTCTCTCGGGGTGCGTCTGGTTGTTGGTCCTCTACTCTGGGGAGAGCACCTCCCGCCGCAGCGGTAGCTACCCCGGCCGCTGGATCGATGGTGTCCTGATCGGAGTCGACATCACCATCGATGTGGAGGCACTCGCGAGTAGGATCGCAATGATCAGAGTCAGAATCGGGGTCGTCGCAGTAGAAAATGGGGAATTATCCCCGCGCCTCCTCCTGTAGCTGCCGTCGGAGTGTGCCGACGGTGTACCTCCGGGGGCCGGGCGCTCTCGCGAAGGCCAAGCCCTCGGAGGCTGGTGTGGCGGTCCCCACGTCCATCATTGCATGGAGAAGGGCGCCTGGGTGGTCCTCTAACATGCTCATGTTGGAGTGGGTCGCTGTCGAGATCGTCATCGTGGCATTGTTGAAGTAGAATGAAGGCCGTCGATGACGCTCGAACAGCTCGTGCGGGAGCGGGCTCGATCGAGCAGGGACTCCGTCGTGCTTCCTCAATGAGCGTACTGCGAAGGTGGAGTCAGGGTTGTGGTGGGGTCCTGCCAGTTTGCCCCCTACCTCTGAACTCGGGTCAGACAACCCCTCAACAAGGGGTTCCTCATCTCCGGTCAGGGGCGAGGAGAAAGCGGCGGGAACCATCCTTGACTCAGGTTGATGGCGATGACGGTGTCGATCGTGTCTCCTTCTGGATGTGGAAGCATGGTGGTGAGACCGGCGAGCGGCCCCCCATGAGCGTGGGGGCGTACCGTGACCTTCGTTTGGGTCACTGATCGAGAGCAGGGTCATGTCATAGCCCTGGCCGACTGTCATGAACTCCAGGCTCCCAAACTAGATCACCGTAGCGCACGGAAGTGGTGAAACAAAGTCGCCCATCCGGAAAAATGGCGAGAAATCGTTAGTGACACGCGGTTCCCCTACCTGGCGCGCCAACTGTCGGTGTTTCGACCCCTGGGGGATTAACACCAACGAGTAATATTTTTAATTGTGTGCTCCCTTAATCCGGTGGGTGATGCAAGAAGGACACGGCGATTTATCCTGGTTCGGGCAAAGAAGGCCCTACATCCAGTGAGGGGAGGATAGTTCGTGTTATCTTGCACTGAAGTGCTAGTACAGGGGAAAATACAAGCAGGTGTGAGGAGCGTGAGCTGGAGCTTGGGCGTTTTGGACACCTGGCTCTCGACCTTACACTGTCTCACGGTATTGTTCTGTGATCTAAAGACCTAGCGTTTCTATGCTCTAGATCCTCTCGTCCTTCTCTTCTAATGTCCTGGCGCCTCCTTTTATAGGTGAAGGCGGGGCACAGGAGTACATATGTTTAGAGTTTGCATGGCCGGTGACGCATGGCGTTGAGGCCGATCACGTCGATGCTGCTGTAGTGATGTACGTCGGTATGGAGGCCCTGCAGCCGTCACGTCGGGAGTTGTTGAAGTGCTGCCCAAAGTTGTTGGAGTCCCGCTCGAGGGTTCGTCCGACGGAGTCGAGGGGCGGCGGTCGAGGACTTGGCTTGAGTCGAGGGGGTCGAGTCGAAGGGGTCGAGCCTCACCGGATAAGGTTGAATCCCGAGAAATGCGGGAAACGTGCTGATTTATGCGTCTCGAGGGGGTGTTGGACGGGGTACAGTGCTCGGCATGGCGCAACAGCGAAGTACAATCCGTGGGATTCAGGGGCATGGGCGGTAAAAGCAAGATTTGACCGCCACTCCCACAACTATTACCATAACTATGGCCATACGGTTAGGCGGGGGTAGGTAAAACACATTAAATGCGCTCGGATCCATATGGGAGAGTCGGTAGCCGAGGGGTGCACTGTCCTCGAGGGCTGCCCATTCATGCGAACAAAGTTCCGTCCTCGAGGGCAGACTCGTTCGCCGGGCGAAGTTCCATCCTCGAGGGCAGGCTCGTTCGCCGGGCGAAGTTCCGTCCTCGAGGGGTCGCCCGAATTGTACCCTCGAGTGTAGAGTCCCAGTCTGTTCGGTAGCCCCTCGAGCAGGCTTTAGCTTTGGGCCGTCGTAGTCCGTTTGTGGGTCAACCCAGTATGCAGCCCGGTAAACCAAGGGTTTGGGGTACCCATTTCCTGGGTAATGACACTAGCCAAGGAAGAGACCATGGAGCATCAACGCTCTAGGATTGCCTAGTTACGCGAAGGGGACAGGAACACAACATTCTTTCAAGCTAAGGCTCGAGCAAGAGGCAGAGCAAACCGGATCAAGATGCTTCTGGATGAACATGGCAATGTGGTCACGAAGTAAGAAGACCTAGAGAGGATGACTTGTGAGTTCTATCAGAAGTTGTTTACAGCCTAGGACATGTTGAATCTAGAACTGGTGTGTTGGCATGTTCCTAGGAAGTTGACAGATGAGATGTGTGACGTACTGTCAAAACCTTTTATAGGCCAGGAAGTTGAAGCAGCTCTATTCCAGATGGCTCTAGGCAAGGCGCCGGGGGTCGACAGGTTCAATGCAGGGTTTTCCAAACTCACTGGCAGTTGGTGAAATCATGTGTGACTGATGCAGTATTGGCGTTCCTGAATGGTGGGGAATTACCAGAGGAGGTCAACCAGACTCTTTTGGTTTTGATCCCAAAGGTGAGTAATCCTCAAGATTTGTCTCAATACCGCCCCATCTCACTGTGTAATGTTCTCTATAAAATATGCTCCAAGACCATGGCGAATAGGCTAAGATTGATTCTTGATGAGGTGATTGCGGTGGAATAGAGTGCCTTTGTGCCAGGAAGATTGATCACAGACAACGTGCTAATTGCGTATGAGTGCATTCACTATTTGAGACACAAGAAGGGTAAAACGGGAGGTTATGCTATAAAGCTTGACATGGCCAAAGCGTACGACCGCGTGGAGTGGAAGTATCTCAAGGCCATTACGCAGGCCCTAGGCCTGCCGGCCAGATGGTGCAACTTAGTGATGAAGTGTGTTTCCTTGGTGTCATTTTCGGTTCGAGTGAACGGGGTTTTCTCGGACAGTTTCATACCGACTCGAGGGATCAGGCAAGGCGACCCCATCTCATCATATTTGTTCCTGTTGTGTTCAGAAGGCTTGTCATGCATGTTAAAGAATATTGGACCACTGTTTATTTCAAGAGGAGTGAGGGTGAGTCGGCACGCGCCATGGATTTCCCATCTCCTCTTTGTAGATGACTGTATGCTTATCACCAAGCTTCAAAAAGGGGTGCTGATCGTGTTGCCTCTATCCTGGAAGAATACCATAAGGGTTCAGGCCAATTGGTGAACAAACAAAAGTCTGCAATCTTTTTTAGCCCAAACTATGAGCAACATGAGAAAGATGAAGTGCACAGAAGTTTGCAAATCTCGACTGAGGCCTTGGGGGAAAAGTATCTGGCCTTACCAACTGCTGCGGAGAGGGGAGCTGTGAATGTTTTCAACTATATGCCAGCGAGGGTCAGAGGAATGATGGGGGTGGGCAGAGAAGGACTTAAGCTGTGCCGCTAGAGAAGTTTTGCTAAAATCCAATGCCCAGTCTGTCCCGAACTACCCGATGTCCTGCTTCAAGTTATCATCGGTGGTATGTAAAAAAGCTTACATCGGCTGTCAGCAACTATTGGTGGGGTAGCTCTCTTGATAACCATAAAATGCATTGGCTTAGTTGGGAAAAGCTTACCCGTTTGAAGGCCGATGGTGGTTTGGCTTAGTTGGGAAAAGCTTACCCATTCGAAGGCCGATGGTGGTTTGGGTTTCAGGAATTTCTCCTTGTTTAACCAGGCTATGCTGGGAAAGCAAGGGTGGAGATTGTTGACACGGTCGGACTCTCTATGTGCTCAGGTACTGAGAGGAAAATGTTACCCTAACAGTGATTTTCTCTCAGCTACCAAAAGGAGGCGAAGTTTGGTGACATGGCGCGTTGTGCTCCATGGCAGGGATATCCTCCAATGGGGCTTGATCAAGCGGGTCAGTCCAGGCAACATCAGAGTGTGCGAAGAGAATTGGATCCTTGGTTTGGGGTCACTTAAACCCCTGGCTCACATGCCTCTGGCTAGAGCAGAAATGGTGCATGAACTTTTTATCCGGGGGACAAGGATCTGGGATGAAGAACTGGTGTACAAATCGTTCATGGCCCTGGAATCTACAGAAGTCCTCAAAATCAAACCGAGTATGCGGATGCAAGAGGATGCCTTGGCTTGGGCATTTGAGAAGCATGGCTCATACTCAGTCCGGTCAGCATACCGTCTCCTAAAGCAGGATCAGAAGGCGAATGCGATGGCCTCGACAAATGAACCAACGGGCTCCGGCGACTCAGTGGACAGCGATCTGGAAAATCAATGTCCCGCCGGAAGTGAGGTTTTTTGGTGGCGTGTGATGAATAACTCACTCCCATCAAAATCTGAACTGCATAGAAGACATGTGGCCTAAGAAAGCTATTGCGAGATGTGTGGAGACCCCAGAGAGTCTTTGTTCCATGTTTTCTTTGAGTGCCCGATGGCAAAGCGATTCTGGGCAGAGGTTAAAAAGCTGTTGAGGGTGCCTATACCAAACTTTCTGTTGACACCGTTTTTTGACACGTGTCAATATGGACCGAAAACTATGCCGATCGGCAAGGGAGTGGTCCTTCTCCGGCGTTGCTTCTGAATTGCCGATGGATGATTGCCGATAAAGGACATGTTGATCTCGTACATTACTGATGAAGCCAGAGGGCTGTTGCCGATGAGGCCAGAGGGCTGTTGCCGATGGAGAGAGAGGCATGGTTGCCGATGGAAAGCAGAGCTGAAGGACGTGGAAAGCAGGTCTGAGTCATTATCGATGGGTTGCCGATGGAATCTACAGCAATGAGAAGCGTGCCGATAGAGGTTTCATCGTAGAGCAATGGATAAGGAAACTGGCAATATTTATGCCATTATTTTAATAGTCTATTTTTGAGTCCGACCTTGGTACGAGTCATTTTTTATTCCTTAGAGATAAGACTTGTTTAGGTAATACTTTGTTGTGTCTATTTAGGACTCATAGTACCAGGGTATAAATATGTACCAAGAGACAATGAAGAGAGATAGACAATAAAATACAACAAACCTATTACTTTTATCTACTTTTCAAGCAATCTACTTTTCGACGACTTCGTCACCAGTACTTTTTCTTTTTCAACGAGTTCTTTCAAGAATCGGCGGGCTGCATCAACTTGATCTCCGGCGACCTTGCAGGTTCCGTGTTTACAGAGCACGATTCAGGTTTTGACGTCCGGGCGTATCGCTGTCGTCTTGTCTGATCTGTTCAACAGTTATCGAGTATCATCTGAGCTTTGACGTCCGGGCGTATCGCTGTCGTCTCGTTCAGGTTTTATTCAAATTTATCATCCTTGTCGATTAACAAGTCAAATCGACTGGCACGCCTTGATATCGAACTAGGGTATTAGCCCGGTGTGTTTGCAGATCCAACGCCTTTTTGCATCAACACTTTCACCCAAGCTCATGGGTGACTGATGTCCTACGACCAGATGTCTGCTCCTCCGCCATGGCGGCTATGCTTGTTTGTGGAGCTTGGTGCCTGTGGACCGGAAGGAATGCATGACTCAATGGACGGAAGGTGTGGGAGCCGGGGGCCTCTGCCAGGTATATCTCGTCGTTGCTGGAGGATTTGGCGTCCCTTAAGTCCCCAGCGACTCGAAGAGAGAAGAAGACTCCGGCACGTTGGACCAAGCCTGAGGGAACCTGGTCGAAGATCAACACTGATGCTGGCTTCGATGGAGACACATGCACAGCATGGTCGGGCATGGTCATCCGCAACCAGGAGGGGAGCATGGTCGCAGCTGCAGCCAGGTGGCATGATGGCATCGTTGCATGATGGCGTGCACGATGCGCTAACAGCTGAAGCGCTTGTGGCAAAAGAGGGGTTAGAGCTTGCAGAGGAACTAGGTCTGGAACGGGTGATTCTTGAAACCGATTGCCAGGGCCTAAGGAATCTGCTTATGAACCAACAACTGTGAGATCCTCGATAGGAGGTTTATGTTTTGATATTACAGAGCTTGCTAGAGGTTTTTCTGATTATCGTATTGAGTGGGTTAGAAGGGAGATGAACTCGGTGGCTCATGCCTGTGCCTGTACGGTCACGGCCACTGTACATTCTTTGTTTTGGCTTGATGAGATTCCAGTCTGGCTGACTGATCTCGCGGCCATGGATTGTAAACCTTCTGTTATATAATGAAGCTCTGTGATTGCTCAAAAAAAACACTTCATCGATGATTGTTAGCATTTTATAGTCTAGTTCTAGAATCCAAATTTTGACTGAATTTAATTATACGTAGTATATAAAGATTATAATAATTTATCATGAAATATTTCGTCACATATCTATCTAGATAGAATGGTGCAACGTACCTAAAATTAAGATAGTTTTATTTTCATCACACCAGAGTTATATCTTCTCGTACGGAGAGAGTATACAAGAACTAGAGCCATCGTATCTAACATCTTGCGTGCGGAGAAGGAAGACCCAGACTATTATTGTCCATGTGGATTAGACATGTGGACAGAAATAAATCCCAAATGGGACGATTGACCCTTAACTTGTCATAAAGTTTCGTTTAGCTGGAAGCATTATTTTTTTTAAGACTGTAGTTCAAGGCATTAGCTTTATATTTAGAATAATTAAAGTAAAATTTGCTGCTCACAAAAAATGTAAAATCTGCATGAGTGTAGAAAAAACGGTGAATGGATGAGTGACATGAGAAAGAACAATCTTTGGTTAGCTCTAGATCGAGTAGATACATGCGAAGATGTTTGGTTGAGAGACTTTTGGCATGAGATGTATTGCACCCACTAGCATCTAAGAGGCTAGGTTAGCCTCTGGTGTTATGCACCCACTCATCTAAGTAGGTGCCAAAGGCTAGATTAGCCTCGTCGTGTTATACACTCACTCATCCAATAAGTAGGAGGGCAGTGGCTAGGTTAGACCCACGTGGTATGCATCCACTCATCTAAGTAGGGGACAAAAAACTACTTTATCCTCCTCACATTATGCACTCACTCATCTAATAAGTAGGGGGCTAGTGGCTACGTTAGCCCCACGTGGTACGCACCCACCCATCTAAGTAGGAGACAAAAAAAACTACTTTATCCTCCTCGCGTTATGTACCCACTCATCTAATAAGTAGGAGCTAGTGGCTAGGTTAGCCCCATGTGTACGCACTCACTCATCTAAGTAGAGGGCAAAAGGCTACTTTAACCTTCTCGCGTTATGCACCCACTCATCTAAGTAGGGGCTAGAGGTCAGGTTTGTCCCCTCGTGTTATGCACCCACTCATCTAAGCGTAGGGGCCAAAGGCTAGTTTAACCCCTTGTGTTATGCACCAACTCATCTAGCTAAGTAGGACCAAAAGGCTAGTTTAGCCCCTTCACGTCATGCACCCACTCATCTAAGAAGGGGCTAGGGCTAGGTTAGCCCCCGGTTATGAGAACTTGATACGCTTGGCCGATGCATACCCTCGTAAATCCTAGCGAGCATGGCACCGCTAGAATTCGAACTGGGGTGCCTGCTTCAAGGCTGGTGCTGCTGACGGAAGCATTGATATAGATAAACTTACTTTGCATCCTCAACTAAACAGACCTTTTTTCCCAGAATATATTGATCTACGCTGACTGGATAGAAACAAAACCCAAATACCACACCCAACCAGCTTTCATCCATTCTGAGAAGGGGGAAAACAAAAATGGGTGGCTGTATCTAACGACGATAATCCCTAATTAAAGAGTAAAGAGCGCAACAAGTCATACTCTCTCGCTCTAGCAAAGAATTATCAGCACGATAAGCCATGAATTGTAGCCACGCCACTTGAGTGTTGAAGTATTTGAACTGAAGTCCTGAATTTTGATCTATTCCATATTTTAATCATCTGATTGCATCGTTCCCACGCTGCCGAATTCCATTTCTATTGAGTGTTGCTGAACTGTGTTTTGTATTCAGGTGAGAAGAGAGAGGATCAGCTAGAGGATGAAGGTTCTTTAGGACCTGGTGCTAGGATGCAATAAGGTAGGTACCCATTGGTGGCTTGATTTCTGAATTGTAAAGGAGGAACTGGGAAATCAAGAACTAGCCACAAGGTTTACTGAATTCTTTATGTTGTTATACATATTTCGACATTGTTACTATGCAATACCACATTTATATAGTTTTTTCCACTCAGCTTTTTTTATTGTAAGCCATAAGATTATTTTTAATCAATACCAGAACTCTGTATAGTTTTATTTATTATGTTTTCCATGTTAACTTTATAATAGTGGTGTACTTGGTTTGACATATGAACATGCCTTCCTTGAGTTGCTTGATTTGAAAATCGAGAAAGAAGGTCAACTCCTCCATCATGGACATCTCGAACCTCTTGGTCATAACCTTACTAAATTGCTCATAAAGCTCCTATTAGTACTACCAAATATTATGTCATCGACATATATTTAGCAAATAAAAATATCACCATTGACTTTGCGAGTAAATAAAGTAGGATCGGCCTTTCCTATCTCAAACCCTTGTTTGAGTAGGAAGTCCTTAAGATAAACATACCAAGCTCTAGGGGCTTGTTTGATCCCATAGAGCGCCTTGTGAAGCTTGTAGACATGATCGGGATGATATGGATCTTCAAAACCCGGTGGTTGTTCAACATACACCTCTTCGGAGAGGGGGCCATTGAGGAATGCACTTTTCACATCCATTTGAAACAACTTAAAATCATGGTGAGCAGCGAAGGCAAGTAATATACAAATAGACTCAAGCCTAGCTACCGGTGCATAAGTTTTCCCAAAATATACACCTTCGATTTGGGTGTAACCTTGTGCAACCAACCGTGACTTGTTCCTTGTGACCGTGCCATACTCATCTTCTTTGTTGCGGAAGACCCACTTGATACCTATCATATTTTGCTTGAGCCTTTCCACCAAGGACCAAACTTCATTTCGGGTAAAGTTGTTCAACTCCTCTTGCATAGCCATCACCCAATCCTCATCTTTCATAGCATCCTACACCTTAAGAGGTAACATAGAGGAAACAAAAGAGTAATGCTCACAAAAAGATGCTAAACGAGAATGAGTCATCACTCCTCTTCGTATGCTTCCTATCACTTTGTCAACGGGATGATCCCATTGGATGGATTGATGAACTCTTGGGTGAGGTACTATTGTTCTTCTTTGAATTAGGTCATCATATTCACTATCATAGTCTTGATTGACTGGGGAATTCTCATCATGGCCTCCCCCTTGATCATCATTTTGGTTGCTTTCTTCAGCTGGTGGTGGATCTTGATTTGCTTGTTCTCTTTTAATCATGACCACCTCTTGATGTGGAGGCATCACCATGGGCATTGGTTGATCCATGATACATGTATGGGTCATGATGGATTTGCACTTGTGCATCATCATCATCATCTTGTTCTACGGGTTTCACATCACTGGTGGCAAGCTTCTTTATCACTTTATGAGAAGGCTCCTCTTTACCTATGATTTCCATATTGACTTGCTCCTTTTGAGAGCCGTCGGATTCATCAAAAGTCACTTCTACCGTTATTTTAGTAAGACCAGTGGTCTTATTAAAAACATGATATCCATGTTCGTTAGTACCATAACCAAGTAGGAAACCTTCATCAACCTTCGGTTCAAACTTAGAGCTTTTGGATTTCTTTCTAAGAATGAAACACTTGCATCCAAAAACTCTAAAGTAATCAACCTTAGGCTTTTTATCGGTAAGTAGTTCGTAGGCGGTTTTGTTCATGATCTTATGGAGGTATAGGAGGTTGATTGTATGACATGCCGTGTTGACCGCCTCGGCCTAAAAATCTTTCTCCGGAATCTTGTACTCATCCAACATTGCTCTTGCAGCTCCTATGAGTGTTTGGTTTTTCCTCTCCACAACCTCATTTTGTTGGGGAGTGTAAGGAACCGAGAACTCATGCTTGATCCCTTCTTTATAAGGAATTGTTCAATGTTGGTGTTCTTGAACTCCGTCCCGTTGTCACTTCTCACTCTCTTGATCTTCACATCGAACTCATTTTGAGCCCTTCTTGCAAACTTCTTGAAGATCCCTTAGGTCTCACTTTTATCTTTCAAAAAGAACACCCAAGTGATGATCAGGATCAGATTCTTCTCAGCACTCTTCTGGGCCTAGAACTCAAATGGGAGGAGAAGGTGATGGAGATTTTTCATGTGGTTCGCCGCCAAGGGTTCACTGAATACGAAAGCGGAAACCCAGGAAGCGCAAGCCAAATGCGAAATAGCTGAAGGTGCGAAACAGCTGAAGGAGTGGGATCGGTGGTGCATGGGATATAGGATTGGGATAGAGAAGTCTATCTAGTAGTAATGTTTAGGCTATGATACTCTACGTATAATGAGGTTTATCACCTCCTCCTTTACTGGGGCAATAGACGAAAAGGTATGAGACAGAACCCCTACCAAGGTGATTATCCTATTCAGCCCTGCTCTCACTGAGTTAACTTGCCTCACAATAAAAAAAAATCAAAGTGAACTACAATTTAAAACGGAGGGAGGGAGTATCTCCTTGTAAATTTACAGTATTATCAAGTGCGTGCTCATTGTTTTAAAGAAGTATTTATCTGGACTTAGGATTGTACGGTACTTTTGGAAGCAGCACTGCACAAGTCCAAAACTATCAGTGAATTGGTAACCGCGGCAGTAACAGTGGGGTTATCGTTTTCTTCATGAAGTTATCTGGCCTGGAACAAGAGTCTAGAGTACTCTTGGATTTGTCATCTCCGGTGAGGCGGTGACATACTGACATCCTTGCTACGTAGACGGAATCTGTGGACCGGCATGTACTTCCTGTTAGATCTCTTCCGCAACTACATATGCAATACTGTTACAAGTAAGTAAACCCATGTGAACAAGGTTTATTAGGGGCTAGTTTGTGAAAGCGGCGTTGTTCAAAATCAACTTTATTTCGGACATTAATTAATTAATTTAGTCTGTTACTCTGGCTGATGCTGCCTCTGAAGGCAAATCCCATGCATATCTCTTCGCAATTGTTTATGCAAGTATTATCGCGTGATAAGTACACCCACTTAGCATTTTCTAACACGGGTTACTTTGTGAACGATAGCGGCGTAGTTTAACCTGTCAGTTGTTCCCCACGCCAACTTGCAGACCATTGTGCCGTTCTGGCTTTTGATACGATCGGACAGATCTTGCAGACTTGTTGTCGAGGTAGTTCCATTTCCACCATATTAAATCCGCTTCTTGTTCACGTGGTGTATATTATAATGTCTCACTTGAGTTGCTGGCCATGTAAAATGGGAACCATATATAATGAACATGAACTCAACTAGCTAGATCTTTTCGTTGCCTCGCTGAGTCGCTGCCTCGCTGGTCACCTCAGACGTGGCTTGATAAACTTTGCCTCCCGAGTCCTGTGGTACAACACTCGATAAAGATTTACCAGCAGCTGCCTCTTAATTTCTACCGTGCCTTACGCCTGCTTCTCCTCCCCATCTGTAATGAAGCCCGAGTTTTGGGGGGTCCCTACCGACTCCACTCCACGCATTGGCACGGACAGCTTCAGCGCTTCATCAGGCATCGTCGTCTAGGTTCCATGCTCCAACAACCGCTGTACAGTTCAGTCAAGGTCGTTGATCGAGTCATCACGTTCAATGCAAGTTGTCCGTATAGGCAGAAGAACGCCATGTGGTCGTCCGATCCCTGGCCCTGCCGAGAAAGGCGTACCGCGTGCGATGTCCCTGGTCCGGCACGTCGGAGTACAAGCAGCAGTGCTTAAATATCCTCCTCAATAGCTGACATGATGTCACAGCCATGGATCTGGGCTCCTATGGTAGTTTCTAGTTTTAGTATTAGTTATATAATCGTTCTCGTGTTTTTTGACTGGAGCATGTTACGGTAATCAAAGTATTACCAAGCCTGCTCTGTGTTGTATTAAACTTTATTTTAGCTTTCTTCTGCTTAATAAAAAGCGCGCAACGACGTGGTCTCGAAACAAAAATATCCGTGGCTTGCCGCCCGGTGACCTGTACATCAGTTTCTTCGTTCCTTCGACTGACTAGCAGAGAGGAGACATGACAACAATTAACGAAAATAAGGGCCAATGCGCACACAGCGATCTCGTCCAGCAACAGCAAGCGGTTGGAAGGATTCTGAGGGGTGAGGCTACTGCGATAACTACTGATTTATAATGATATTAAACTATTCATATAATTTTTAGGATTAGTGGATAGCGTGGTAGGCTGAAACGGATAGCTAATAGTATATATTAGTGGATGATGTGTTAGATATTATAATTAATTGTGCTAGTGAACTTTAATTGAAAGTGTAAGTGCGCTGCTAAGGTGGACAATTTGCATGTTGAGAGAAATAAGTTAGTGGAGTTTATCTATATAAGATATATAGATATAGATTATTTAGAGATATAAATGTTAATAATTAATATATTTTCAAAACATCTAGTCAAATTTAAGAAAAAATTAACATTAACATGCACATAACTCTAGGTAACATTTTTAGGATGGAGGGTGTATATTCTTGTGATGAGATGCGAAGTTTGCCACATACATAAGGTGCTAAGAAACAGATCTAGCAAGTTAACCGAAGAAATAACAACCTTAATTTTTTATCATTTTCAAATAACATCTTATAATAGCTTTCTAAACAAATTTGCATTGGCAACATGTGCTAGCGTATTCTTTGCTAGCACCTTCTCTCCAATGTATTGCACCTTCTTGCACCTGTGTCTCTCCTCTTTGCACCTTCTTAGGGCAGCTCCAATATGTGTATTAAGAACGTACAAGGTAGAGAGAGAAATGAATAGAAAAGGTACAATACGTTGGGGCAAAGGTGCTATAGCTTAGAAATTGCAAGCATCTGTATTCTGTAGCCTATTTAAGCATCCGGTGCAAAAAAAAAATATGGGGTTGGCTAGGAAGAACGAGAATGAAATGGGTGGAGAATGTTGTGGGTCGATCATGATAGTATTTGATTGTTCAATAGTACCACACTAGTAGTTTTGCAGTGTGACAAGAAATTATACACTAGAGCGAATCTCTGTTAGTATGAAATTTAATAACATGGCTTCTTTGCTCCTTGCTAGGAGAATAAAGGGTCAACTTGTCCTTAGCCGCCGCGTTGGAGGTGCCGTGACGGAACCTAGCCACCTAATTAGTACCACGTATGTTCTTCCCCTGTCCGAAACTGTTCCATTAGTCGGATTTTGAGTTGGACAGAGCTGGTCGTCCTTAGCACCAACTTGTTGGCGACGTGGATTGATTTTGGGTTGAGTGCAAAGGCCCCTCCACATGCTTCGTATCCGGAGGCGGACGCGCGCGTAGCGCGTTGGTAAGGCCGCTCGGTGGAGCGCCTGCCGGCCCGCGTTCAAGCGCCGCTCGACGCGAGTTTTGCACCCAGGGTTTTAATCCCTTTCTGTGGTACACGTACGCGTGCGTGTTTGGTGGTACTACGTGTTTTTTCGCGCAATGGAGGCGACGACGGCTTCCAATCTTCTTAAGCGTATGTTCGGACGCG
>CM041635.1:53113058-53155064 GCA_023333625.1 Bothriochloa decipiens | reverse complement strand
GGAGGCGACGACGGCTTCCAATCTTCTTAAGCGTATGTTCGGACGCGTAAGCGTGTGTGTACGTGTGATGTGTGTGGAGTGTGTGGTTTATGTGGTTTGTGTGTGTCTAAATTGTACCCTGTAAAAAAATAGTTCGTATCCGGAGAGGACGAGGGGTAAACAAAGACAAGCCCCTGCATGCTGCATCCCTCCACAAGTCAAGTCCACTTGGATCGCATTCGCGTGCAGCGACGCAAGTGATCACCAAGTTTTTGTATCGACCCTAGCCTCTCTCGAGGGTCCCGATCCACACTCTCCATCTCGGCCGTATGTGTGCCACACATTGTTCTTTGGCTCCGTCCTGCTCTGCATCACTGCATGCTGCCCTCTGCAGGCGTGCACCCGCTGTTTGATCGAGTCATCACTCGGGAGAATGACGCGGTTCCTGACGTCGAATCTCATCATCGTGACGAGAGAGTGACAGAGATATTGCGATAGGGATGGAGCGGCTGCTGAGTGCTGAATACAGGGGTCCAACTGTCCAAAGGTCAAGCCGAGCTCAAAAACTCAGAGGGGGGCCGGGTCTGGACAGCTCGACGACGTGATTATATATTGGGTGTCATTTTGACCGACTACACGTCTACACTAGAAATAGTGTGAAGTCAAAACGAATCAGGCAATCAGGCCACGCCGGACGCCGGCAGCAGCGAGCAGGTAGCCGACGCTGCCGTCTGCCCTCAATGTCAATGCTGCTGCTATTAGCCTGTTAGTACTTTAGTCCAAGAAACAAGGATGCCGGCATACGTGACCACACGTGGGCATTCGATCATGTGTCGTTGCGCCCTGAGGAATCCAAATGTTGTTTCTTCGCCAAGACAAGCTTTTCTTGGTAGTATTTTATTAAGGACTGCCAAAGTGCCTAAGATATTGTACACCACCTATGCACGTAACCACGTAACGGCTACGAGAGGCCAATTCCTAAAAAAGGGTTACGATATATCGAGGCTGCAGCAAACAGCTACTAGCAGCCGCTGATGCAACCACAGCAACCTTAAACAAGCAGACTAAAGCTTATTTTAGTAAAGAGTATTATAACGTTGCTTCAAAAAAAAAAGATTGCAATGAAACATAAATAATCCATCACACTCTCAATGCATAATTTTATTATTTTATTTTATAGACATTTAATTCTACAACTTGTCTTGAGTTGATAACTGAGCCAAGAAAAGTTTTATCCTTACAAAACTTATTCCTTCTCTCTCTTCAGAAAAACATTGACATATCATAAAAAAAATGCTTAAGTGGTAGTCTCTTAGATACAATAAATTTTTTATGAAATTCCTAGTGGCAGTAATCTAATGATACTCTAATAGACAAACACTTCTCCAATATTTTAGATGCCTGAATTTTAATATGATCTTAGGCGGCCACTCTTATACCACTAACTAGTATTGCTACTTTTGTGATTTGTAATCTATCTTTGTGTTATAATACATTAAATTTTTTGTTCTTGTCTTCCTATAGAAAATAGTTATAAGTTGTTAATTATCTTTGTGTCAACATATTTTTTTTTAACTTTGTGGTTTTGTCTAATGGATTTTGGTGCCAAAAATTACACATTGCACCTATAAAAACTGTAATGAGCAAAACTGAAAATTTAGTATAAAACAAATGCAATAGCTGTCGTCCAAAAGAAAACTAAAATTCAGGCATCTGAATTTTAGCGAGTCCCATGGACAGATTGGTGTCGACGAGAAAGATTTATGAGAGATTCTAATTTTTAGGATGGTCCCTACATTTGAAGATGGGGATCATAGAGCTAATGGAACGTGTGATATATTTTTTTATGCAGGTCTGGGATTATATCATAAAGCCTTCATCGGGAGTATACAAAATTATTCAATACATTTATCCGGGAAAAGTCCAAATCCTTTGTCTTCGAACCAGGCTCATAATGCTCGCTAAAAGTTCCATTCTTTGGTTGTCACGATGATTCGACCGCGCCAAATAGAAATGGACGAGGCCGTCGGTCCCATTTTGATTGGGGCTTGAATAATTTGTTGAGCGCAAAATAAGCCCACGTTGCTTCCAAATTAAGGATGGGCCGCATATAGATGAAAGCTTGCTGTTCTCTTGCCTCGTGAGTCGTGATGATCACACCATTGTGAACACGCGTAATCAGTGGTTCCTGATCCTGGAGCTAGACAAAAGTTCAGATTTCAGAAGCAGAACTTGAGTGCGGCTTCTCTATCCAAAAGGAAATAAAGCAAGCAAGGAACGTGTTTTTTGATCAAGCTAAAATGTGCTAATAATTACCACCTAGCTCACATTAAGACCCTCTTTGGAATGTAGATTTTTTTTCTCATTTTCTATGTTTTTCTTGTAAAAAATTATTAACTGATTACTGTAAAGTTTCTGCATTCCAAAAGGGTCCTAAGATCTTTTTTCGCTAATTCTTAGTCAGTTTTCCTGCTAATGATGATCACTAGTCGCTAGGGACACCACTCACCAGCCACCAGATAGTCATTTTTTTTAGCAGAACCAGATAGTCGCATGACCCTTACGAGTATCATCACTTTGCCAGTTTCTCCTTTATTTTACTTCGAGTGGAGAGCCCAATTTCAAAATGCCGGCCGCCCGGCCCCATCGAGCTCATCCTGCTGTCCAGCCATCCCTGTCACGGGTAACCTGCTCAGCCACGGCGCTTTCGGAGCTCAGGCACCCTCCAAAAGTTATAATTTTTTCACTCTCTCCGTTACATCAATATTTAACTGCTTATATAGAGCATTAAATATAAGTAAAAAAATAAATAAATACACAATTTAGTTAAAAATCATGAGATAAATTTTTTTAAGCCTAGTTGATCCACGATCGGATAATATTTATCAAATAAGACAAAAATAATACTATTTATCAGATTTATTTTTTTCCATAATCTAAACAAGGCCTCGGTGCCTCAACCAGTCAACCCTCGGTCACGCACCCCTACTTCCTGTTGTCCTGCATCCAAGAACAAGAACAGCACGTCCGGATCGTCTGCGACTGCGAGCACTCCCACTCGCTCCACTCATCGCCGATCTCCAGGCGCAGCGGCGATGAGCTCCGGAAAGGCGCAGCAGCGGCCGCACGCCGTGCTCATCCCGCAGCCGGCGCAGGGCCACGTCACGCCGATGCTGCACCTCGCCAAGGCGCTGCACGCCAGGGGGTTCTGCGTCACCTATGTCAACTCCGAGTACAACCACCGCCGCCTGCTCCGGTCCCGCGGCCAGGACTCCCTCGCCGGCGCCGACGGCTTCCGCTTCGAGGCCGTGCCCGACGGCCTACCGCAGTCCGACAACGACGACGTCACGCAGGACATCGCCGCGCTCTGCCTGTCCACCACCGAGCACAGCGCCGCGCCGTTCAGGGACCTCCTGGCGAGGCTGAACGCCACGCCCGGCGGCGCGCCGGTCAGCTGCGTCGTCGCTGACGGCGTCATGAGCTTCGCGCAGCGGGTCGCCGAGGATATGGGGATCCTGGCCATGGTTTTCTGGACTACTAGTGCGTGCGGCTTCATGGGGTACCTCCACTTCGCCGAGCTCATCAGACGAGGCTACGTGCCACTCAAAGGTACATCAGTTCTGTCGGATTCAGACAAGAATTGCATCGAGTTGAGCTCGGATCTGAAACCAATAATTTGCCAAGCCGCACGCCGCGGACTGAAGTGTGACGTCTTTGTTCTTGATGTGCACTCTGCTTAGACGAAAGTGACCTGACGAACGGGTACCTGGACACCGCGATCGACTGGATCCCCGGCATGCCGGGCATCCGTCTGAAGGACGTCCCCAGCTTCATCAGGACGACCGACCGGGACGACGTGATGCTCAACTTCGACGGCGGCGAGGCACAGAACGCGCGCAAGGCCCGCGGGGTCATCCTCAACACGTACGACGCGCTGGAGCAGGACGTGGTGGACGCGCTGCGCCGCGAGTTCCCGCGCGTGTACACCGTCGGCCCGCTCGCCACGTTCGCGAACCCAGCGGCAGGAGGCGGGCTGGACGCCATCGGCGGGAACCTCTGGAAGGAGGACACGGGCTGCCTCCGGTGGCTGGACACGCAGCGGCCGGGCTCGGTGGTGTACGTCAACTTCGGCAGCATCACGGTGATGACCGCCGCTCAGCTGGCCGAGTTCGCCTGGGGCCTGGCGGCCTGCGGCTCACCGTTCCTGTGGGTCATCAGGCCGGACCTCGTGTCCGGCGAGAACGCCATGCTGCCGGAGGGGTTCATTACGGACACCAAGGAAAGGGGAATCCTGGCGAGCTGGTGCCCGCAAGAGCTGGTGCTCTCGCACCCGTCCGTCGGCCTGTTTCTGACGCACTGCGGGTGGAACTCGACGCTGGAGAGCATATGCGCCGGCGTGCCGATGCTCTGCTGGCCGTTCTTCGCTGAGCAGCCGACGAACTGCCGGTACTTGTGCGACAAATGGGGTATCGGGATGGAGATCGACAACGATGTGAGGAGGGAGGAGGTGGCGCGGCTCGTGCGCGAGGCGATGGACGGGGAGAGGGGCAAGGAGATGAGAGTGAAGTCGATGGTGTGGAAGGAGAAAGCTCGACAGGCAGTGGACGAAGGTGGATCCTCCAGGAGAAACTTGGACCGGCTGGTGGAGTTCCTGCTCGCACGGAATGATGTCCCTAGCTGAATTACTTTAAAATGCCTCGTGTTGATTTTTAGCTTCTCCATTTTCTTTTTGAATTGGGTGTTAATTTTATTTCAAATAAAAAAGAACTATGTGATTTCCCGCGTTGCTGCGGGAATTTCTTAAAAACCATTTGCTGATATTTACATGGAATAGAAATAAAATAAATTCTGATATGAGAAACTATATATACATACCATGTGAACTACGGAATATCAATCCAAATCCCAAGTGTGCAGTGAAGCAAGCTAAGCATAAGCAGTACGACAGCCATCTTGAACTTTGTCGGCCTCAGATGTCCTTATCTACTTCATTCTCTGCCAACCTGCTATGGAGGAGCGAAGAGAACTTTATGCCACCGGTGGCAACTCATCAATCTACACAGCATGGTCATAGTCTCGCGAATTTGGTTGTTGTTTGTAGACAGGTAGAGGAAGGGGATAGGGATGTGAGAGTGGAAGCATCCTGAGGAGTCGTCATTTATGCTATTAGCTTGCTTAGTAATTTAAAAGAGGATGTAAGGAGTTTATCAAAGATAGTGGTGCGGCATGCATGTATGTACGTAGTGCATATCTATATAAATGCAAATTGGAACCTTTAAAGGGTAACTGATTTTTGAGGGGAACGCTCCACCTGGAGAGAAAATAAAAGGCCACTAATTAAGTGCGCTTTTCATTCTCCAGGACTCCCTACCTCGATGCATTGTGCGTTCTAGATTTCAGTAGACATGGAGAATGTGTTGCTTGCATGGCTGCATGCAATACTAATTGAGGAACGGAAGATTTTAGTTATTGTGTGGCTGTGGACTTGTGGGGCATGATGATGACATGGAGCAAGGATAGGCTAGAGAAATAGATAGTGGGCATTAGCTTTATAGGAGTTTAAGATTGATCTCTCCAACCAACTATGTACTTCCTTTATCTCAAATTGTAAGTTGTTTCTTTTTTATATAAAGTTTGACCACTCGTTTTATTTAAAAAATAATAATATCAAAGGCGACTCATACGGTGCCGACGCCCTCACCTTCGGGCCCCTTCCCCCGACCTCCACAGCTCGCCCGTCGCCTGAGCTCACCGCCGGAGTTCCGGTGGAGGACAAGGACAGTGGCGCCCGGGTGTCCTTTTGCCACGCCCTCTCCCTGTGGAGGGCAAGAGCTCCGTCTTCGTTCTTCTCATGGTGGTAGTGGTTGGCGGCTTGACGGTGATGGCGGCTCCAGGCAGCAAATCCGGCATCGTGGTTGTCGAATCCGGCTTTCTAGGGGCCGAATCTGGCGCTCCTGCGGTGGCTGCGGCCGGCGGTGCTTCTCAGGGTTGCCCCGGCAGCGGCGGTCTTCCGCCCACGTCGGACAAGCAAGTGGGTGGCGGCGCGCAGATATGGTTTCCTATTGGCCGGATCTGGGTCTCCTGGCACGCTGTCCTATGGCTGGATCGTGGGAGGAGGCGGCGCGTACGTGTGACGGTGTCCTGATGAGCTGGCAGCAGCATCGGCGGTCTGACGGCAATGTCGTGGTGGCGTGGCTGTCCTTGGTTTGACTAGGTGTGCTCCGGCGGCGTCATGGCGGTGCTTGCTGGCAGCAACCTTGTGTTGGCCCTCCCATGGTGCCATGGTGGCGCGGCCGGAGGTGCCTGGGTGAGAGGTGGTCGTCAGCCTTGGCCTCCTCCTTTAGGGCTGGGGTTCTGCTGCTGCTTCCGGCGTGCCGGTGGCGGAGGCTTGTTCGAGGCCGCTGGGGGCTCTACACGGTGGGCGATGTTGGGATGCTTGCCAGGGGAGGGTACGGTGCTGGGTTGTGCGATCTGAGGCTTCTTCTGATCCCAGCTGTCTTTTCCCCGTCACCTGCCTTTCGCTTGAGCAGGCTAGTTCCTCAGGTCAGCTACCTATGTGGGACTCCCGCAGCGGCGGTTGTGGAAGATGCATGAGGTCAGAGTGAAAGCTTGGACGGCGACGTCTGAGGACGCCGTGTCCTCCCTGGAGGCGTCCTTTACTATCTCTCTTCCTACTGCAATGGATCGCAGGTGAAAACCTTCCCCAATCGGGCTAGCTTGTCGATGCCCTTGGCATCGTTTCCTTACTAAAGGCTCTGCTAGGCAATCCAAGCTCTAGTGCGGGTCTCATGCCGTCTGTCATGGCGTCGGGTGCTCGGTGCTTCCAAAGGTTCTTCAAGTTGTATGTATTTAGTTGAGGTTGTCCTTCGATCGAGTTGTTTAGTGGGGTAGTTGGTGTTAGTTGAGTAGTTTTCGACCAAGCTACAAGTGGTGGAGTGGAGTAGCTTATGTTGTGAGTTGTTGTGGAGGTTCTAAAGTGGAGTAGGATGGGTGATACACTCTTAAGTTATATGGTTTGTTAGCTCAGTTTTCATTCAAAAAACTGGACGAGCACTTATCTTTTTTTCTTTTATTTGTCTAATACAAATTGCGGCAAATATTTTATCGTCCTTTTGAAAAAAAAAGAATTGATATCTCCAACCAACTATGTACAATAATACTATTAGTAGGTGTCCAATATATGGTTTCTCTACAGCTAATAAGCGGGCTTATGTGAGAAAAACATTGTAGCTAAAGAAAGTTTAGGAGACACAGTACAGTGCACTATAGTTGTTTCCTAGCGAGGAGATGATTATCTATGCTGTTTTTTCTAAGGAAACAAACTGTACGAAGATCTGGAGTCTGATTTATGGGATGAACAAATTTGGTTGTCCACTAATGCATCAAATGAGCCCAATGCTCTTCGAGACTTTTGGTCCCGTTGCCACCGGCTCCTTTATACTGGAACGATGACTCCCCACCAAAATAACAATTATCAGTTACAATCTCCCCTGCATCTCGCTCACTTGTAAACTACTCCAAAAGTATAAGAGCATCTCCAAGAGATAATCTAAATGGTTTTGTAAAGCTAAATCTGGCCATTATTAGAGAAAAAAAGGCCTCCAACAGCCTGTCCAAATGACTCTCCAAATCTAATTGCTCGCTATCCCTCCCCCTCCGCTCTCTATTCCTGGACAGCCCCCGTCGCTCGCTATCCTGCATGTTGGCACGCTCGGCGTTGCCTTCCTGCGCCTCCGTCCGCATTTTCCCGCTAGTCTGCCTGCAAGCACCTCGATGTCCCTGCCAGAGCGTCTTCCTGTTCTGGCGGCTGAACAGAGGGTATGCCGCCCGGTCTTCTCCGATGCCCCAATTGCCTGCTAGATCGGTCAAGGAATCCCGGGTTCCGGGGGTTGCGAGGAGCTTGTGAATTTGGATTGGATGGAAAATGGGAGGTGCCGGAGGGCTGCGCCGTCGGGTGTTGCCTCCCACCGGCTTCGGTGCCCAGATGCAGCAGATTTCTTTTTCAGCCGTTGGCCAGCCAATGCAATTCCCCTTCCCTGATGCAGCACCTTGCCACGTGCTTGCCGCGTGTTGCACCTTGCCGGCGATGGCCCTTGCCGTGTGCGGTGCCGCCAGCTAGATGTGGCTACGCTGCACGTGTGCGTTGGCTAGTGCAGATAGTGGCTTCAAATTGATGAAGTGACTTGCACAGTTCTCTTGCGGCGGCGAACGAGTGATACGCAGTCCTAGCTGCCACAAAAATGATGGAAGATCAGGGAGGTTGTGTGACGATGGCAGGCTTTTGAATATAGAGAATCTTAAATTAGAAAATCTGTTGGAGCAATCTAATTCTTTTGTGTAAGATTTATTTTGTAAAAGAGTTATCTCTAAATTTAGATGGTTATTTTGGCTAGTCTCTTGGAGATGCTCTAACGCCAGTGGAGATGATCATTGCCGCCAAAATAACCCGTTGGTGTTTTGCGGGTGGCATAGTTCATTTGTCCCTCGGCTCTAAATTGATTATGTGGCGCGCCATTCGCGTGTTCCTATGTTGCTGTCCACACGGCCACACACCATGGCAGTGGTAGTTTCTACTCTACCAAACGGGCCTGACAGAGACTCCATCATGGATGTTGGTCGCTCCAGAACTCTCTCTGGTCGACGCCGGGCTGCCGTGAACCATGTCTGTTCCAATCAAAGCCCAGCGCCGGGACAATAAAAGATATAAAAACCCATCCATCGCTGTAACTGTAAGCATCAGCGACAGCTTCGTCGCAGGATCGCGGCTTTGCGAGCACGTATGGGGTTGATCGCAGACTGATCCCTATCCGGCACTATATGAATTCTGATAGCCTAGTTACGTGATGCATTGGAGCAGAGGTCCAATGGCCTCACAAAAGAAAAGAAATATGAGGTGGTGAGCGATGGTCCAGAGAGCCGTCTCGATTGCGTCTTTTCCTTGATCGCTAGCGCCTTGGCTCAGTTTCTGTCTGCTCCGCTAGAGATATCCGTCCTTTTCACCATATAACATCCCGACACGCCGTAACTGATTCATGGTGACCATCGCCATTCGCCACACCATCTGCGGTAATGGGCTCCAACGCGCGCCCCCACGCGGTGCTCATCCCGTACCCGGCGCAGGGCCATGTCATTCCGCTCCTGCAGCTCGCCAAGGTGCTGCACTCGAGGGGCTTCTTCATCACCTACGTCAACACCGAGTACAACCACCGCCGCCTGCTCCGGTCCCGCGGCGCGGACTCGCTGGCCGGACTCGACGACTTCCGGTTCGAGACAATCCCGGACGGCCTGCCTCCGTCCGGCAACAACGACGACGTCACGCAGGACATCCCCACGCTCTGCGAGTCGCTGCTCCGGAACGGTGCCGCGCCGTTTAGGGACCTCCTGACGAGGCTCAACAGCATGCCGGGCCGGCCGCCGGTCACCTGCGTCGTGCTGGACAACTTCATGAGCTTCGCGCAGAGGGTGGCCAACGAGATGGGCATCCTGGCGGTCGTGTTCTGCACCATGAGCGCGTGTGGTTTCATGGGGTACCTCCATTTCAAGGAGCTCATGGACAGAGGCTACTTCCCACTCAAAGGTACGGTACGACCATAAGTCCAGGCGTCCAGCAGCCTTTATAGCTGTCGTCGACCATCAAACACTCACTGGCTGCTCTCTGCAACAGCTTGCTCACATGTATGTATGTGTTGCTGCAGATGAGAGCTGCCTGACCAACGGGTACCTGGACACGGTACTCGACTGGGTGCCCGGGACGCCGGGCATCCGTCTGCGAGACATGCCTAGCTTCATCCGCACGACGGACCCGGACGACTTCATGGTGCACTTTGACAGCAACGAGGCCCAGAACGCGCACCGCGCGCAGGGGATGATCCTCAACACATTCGACGCGCTGGAGCAGGACGTCTTCGACGCGCTGCGCCGCATCTTCCCCCGCGTGTACACTATCGGCCCGCTCCTGACGTTCGCCGGCGCCATGGCCCGCCTCGACGCCGCTGCGATCTCCGGCAGCCTCTGGAAGGAGGACCTGAGCTGCCTCCGGTGGCTGGACGCCCAGGCGCCCGGCTCGGTGGTGTACGTCAACTTCGGCAGCATCACGGTCATGACGCCGGCTCAGCTCGCCGAGTTCGCGTGGGGCCTGGCGCGCTGCGGCAGGCCGTTCCTGTGGGTCATCAGGCAGGACCTCGTCACCGGCGACAAGGCTATGCTGCCGGAGGAGTTCTACGCTGAGACGAGAGACAGAGGGCTCTTCCTCAGCTGGTGCCCGCAGGAACAGATCCTGTCGCATCCTTCCACCGGGCTGTTCCTGACGCACTCTGGGTGGAACTCGACGCTGGAGAGCATACGCGCCGGCGTGCCGATGATCTGCTGGCCGTTCTTCAGCGAGCAGATGACCAACTGCCGATATGTCTGCACCAACTGGGACATTGGACTGGAGATTGACAACAATGTCACGAGGGAGGAGGTGGCACGGCTCATAAAAGAGGCCATGGACGGTGAGAAAGGCAAAGACATGAAGGCGAAAGCAGCAATGTGGAAGGAGAAGGGCGTGGCGGCAACAGATGGCGGCGGGACCTCGAGCGTTAACATTGATCGTTTGATCGAATTCCTGCTTGAAGGAAATGTTCCTACAGCTGCAAGCTAAGAATATGAACAGTTCATGCATATGGAAACCAATATATAATGTTACTAGCAAATTTGCATTGTGTACGTATAAGTACTGAATTTCCTTCTCTCATTCGTGACGGTCAGTTTCACAGTATGGTGTCGCATGGACATGTCAAATTCAGAATTCAGAGTAAAGATGCAAGTTTGCTTGTTAGTATTTTCAGGTAGGACCAGTAGTTTCACCTGCTATACTACAGAAAGAACCCTGAATCATTTTATTCTTGTTCGAGTAATAAAACCGCAGTAGGAATAGGGGAGAGCATCAGGCCCCCAAAACAGGGTGCAGATCGTGAGGAAACCTGCTTCGGTGAAGATCACCAATCAGGTTTTTAGAGAGCATCGTCACGTGAGTGCTCATTCGTAAATTCTTCTTCCTGCTACTTCTCGGCGACTTAGGGTGATCGGCACTAGCTGCACTGCTTCGGTGAAGATCAACAATCAGGTTTTTGGAGAGCATCGTCACGTGAGTGCTCATTCGTAAATTCTTCTTCCTGCTACTTCTCGACGGCTTATGGTGATCGGCACTAGCTGCAGCATTACTGTTGTTGGCTCTAGGGTGATCTGTTACCGCTATATTGCAACCCGTCCTTTGTTTTCTATTACTACAATCATATAGACATATAGTATCATGAACATATTGTTATGCTTAGATCACACGTGCATATGTCTCATGTCACAAACATGTTATTTATGTTTTTTTGGATTAAATTTGTAATGAATTTGTCTAAAATTCTAACTCTAACAAAGTAACGATGAGGTTTATGGTAGTGCTAAGAGCATCATCTCCAAGAGTCATTCTATATCTCATTATGTAAATCATTATCTGGAGAGCTATTTGCATAAAAATCATTTTCTATATCTTTTCGCTCTCCAACAAGTTATGCCCCATAAGAAGAATGGTATTTTCAGCAAACGTAAAGTTGACAGGCCATCGTCTACTATAAGTCCACGAATGTAACCATCTTTCTTAGCTCTAACAATGAATATGCCTAGCATATCTACCACTAGATTGAAAAAAGATTATATGGTGATTAAGGATCACCATGCCTCGAACCTTTTTTCAAATAATGTCCCATATTATTTGTAACGTCCCGTCTCCTCGACGTTGGGCCCGCTTACATCCGACCGCTTATCTAGGACATAGACTACCCTCACAGACCAACACTAGTCTTTTCTGTGCACTTTGTCCTCACTCGTGCGCACCCGGGAAGACTTCCCGGTCGGTCACCCATCCCTAAATTTCTCCAAGCTAAGCACGCTTAACCTCGGAGTTATTTAGTAATGAGCTTCCGGAAAAGAAGTTGTAACTTGTTGGTATGAGTATCACATTAATCCTATTAAGCCCTGGGCCGGGATGTTACATTATTGTTCACTTTAACTGCAACACTCTGTACAAATAAATTTGTTGAATCCATTAACACCACAAAGGTGAGAATCCTTTCATCCTTAGAGTTTGTTGAAGGAAGGGCCACTTAACTTTATCATAAGCCTTCTCAAAATCAACTTTGAGGATCACACCTATTCACCTTTTTTATAAAAGGCACAAGGATAGTTTATGTACAATCGCGACACCCTCCAAGATACGTCTTCTAGGAAAGAAGGCTATCAATAGGGTTGAGCCACTTTTTGTGACACACTATCAATTCTATTTGTAGCAACTTTTGTAACAACCTTAAAGCTAACGTGCAACAAACAAATATGTCTATGTTGTTGAATTTTGATAGTCTATGAGTGTTTTGGAAGTAAGGTGATAGTACCATAGTTGAGGCTAAAAGGTGATAGTTCTCTTTGAACAAGTCATGAAGCATGGCCATCAAACCGGCTTTTATGACCTCCCAGAATACTTAAAAAAAATCAGTGGGAAATCTTCATGTCCAAGTGCCTTATTCACTAGTAGGAAGCCCGCGCATTTGCGCGGGCAAGCAAGCAGAAAAATATAGCATGAGAAGGCAATAGTAGCGTAGGAATTTGCTTTAAATTCATAAATAATGCAAAGCACATAATGAAGAATAATGCCAAAGGCGAGAAGCCGCTCCGTCTCACATGTAGCCCGCCACGAGTGAGAGAAGCCCACGTCAGCGTGGCTGTAACTTTAACAAGCCACGTCAGCATGAGAACCCCAATATAGAGGATACAGACCAAGTGATATGATATATAAAATTTATAGATGAAAAGTCACTTTGAAAGTTGATGGGCCTAACTGAAACTTTCTTGTAAGTTAATGGATCTCTACTACATTTAACCCTTTGAAAAATAACCTCTTTAATCTCAATTTCAGTACCATTCTCCACATGAGAAATTTGTGGGATGTCTGTCCTGTTCGCTTGGTCGTTTCTGGCTGGCTGGTTCTGGCTGCTGCTGATTTTTTGTGAGAGAAAAATACTGTTGAATGGCTGGCTGGTTTGGCTGATAAGTTCAAACGAACAGGCTCGTCATCGTCCCTATGTTCCAGCATGGAAAAAAAAATTCTTCCAAAGGATCAAACAATTTATTGCAGTAAGATGTGTCCTCTTTAAGCTCGCTCTCTTTCTTTTAAAGTTTTGTTATTTCCTTACAACCAGAAAATTCAGGTTTTCTATGTTTACCATTAGCGAAATACTTTGTCGCCCCCCCCCCCAAGGGCTCCTTTGGCAGGCAGGGGGAAGCACGCCCGGGGCCGAACTAATCAATTCCTGCTATCCCACCCCCCCGGACCCCTGTTGCTCATGGTTTTCGTTCTCAGTCGAGCTGTTTGCTGCTACGTGACGCCGGGAAGCGACGCCCGGACGGCGTACGTCGGGACTGACGCCCGGGGTTGTTTATTGCTGTGTCACGGATAGTGTGATGTTTGCTTTTGTTTTAAATAAATCTACAGGCGAGCTCTCGAGCACACGGGGATCCACGCCCGGGGAAACGCGGGGTTGCTTCCAAAGTAGCCCTAATAGGTTTTCAGTTTTGAGCATTTGAACCAAGCGATTTTTTAATTTCTCAGTGACCATCAATCCATCATCTTCTTAATCCTCACTTTTGATTTGATTTGTGTAATAAAATGAGTTGTTTTATCATCGCTTATTGACACACTAATAATTATTATATGCATGGATTGATCCTTCAAAGTTATGATGAACTTTTTTGACAACATAATTATGATGAACTTTATCATCTCATGAAGCGGTAACTTTACGACCAAATACACTCCTTTGTCCTTTGCTCTCCTGCTCCCCGAGACTTCTGAGGCCGCTCCGGACTCCGGACTCCCATTTCGTTTTCCATCCCGCCAGAATAAATAAATAAATAACAGCTTCCTCTAACGGTCGAACCACCCCACGGAGGCAAATTCTAAAGGACCCGGTCCTTTGTCCATCAAGAAGGACCCTGCTGCCTAAACGACACGTGCAGTCTCACCAATCTCAGAGCATATGCATCTATCTTGTCATTTTTTCTGAAACTGGGCATTCTCATTACTCATAGGCTAACAGATCGTTACCAACAATCACGTTAGGCTTGTTTAGATTCTAAAATTTGGCCACTAAATTTATTATGTAGAATTTCTATTCCCCGTCATATTAAAATATCGGTATATATATACTACTAAATATAGATAAAATTAAAAACTAATTACATAGTTTTGTTGTACTTTATAAGACGAATATTTTAAAACCTAATTAGTTTTTAGATAATTTTTACCGAATGCTTGCGCGAATTCCGATACGAGAATTCCGACGCCCCCGATTTTAAACAAGGCCTTAGTTCGACGTTAAAGGCATATTCTTCTTCTTCCTCCGGAAGCCACCATAGAGGTACGGACGCGGCAACTCCTTCCCCGTCCTCCAGTCCTCGTCCCCATCCACCTCTGCGCCGCCGCCGGCCGGCCCTCGTGTAGCTCCGCCGGCAGGTTGTGCGCGCCGCCACCGTCTGCCGTCCCTCGCACGTCGTCGCTGCCGGCGGCTGGCCATCGCGCAGCTCCGCCGTCAGGTCACGCACGCTGCCGCCGCCGCCTTCCTCCACGCCGGGCACTCCCCTCTGGCCGTCCCCTGCTCCTCTCGTCGGCCATCCCCCAAGGTCTGTCCATCCTCCCCTCCCCTCTACTCTGTTTTACTTTGGAAGATTTGGAATAAGAGTGACTGTTGACTGAATCAGAAGCCTGTTATTTGTCCAAATGACTGAATCTGAAGCCTGTTTTTGTCCTCTGTTATCTTATTTGACTGAATCCTTTCATCCTTTGTTGGCTGCATGTAGGTATATGTGCTTCTGTGATTGCTTGAACTCTAAATGTATAGCTGCTAACCTGAATGACTGATGGACTAAATCTGAATGTATAGCTTAGCTAGTTACAATTTTTTATGCAATTAGCTAGTTACAGTTAGGTGTCACTTGTTAGTTGCTTACTGAATAATTTGACACAGTTACTACTCCTTCGTGATGCACAGAGTCGACTCCCAATCTCAATACATAAAGAGCTTGATGCTCCCCACCAAGGTACATACATATTGATAGTTCATTATTGCGTCGAAGTTTCAGTTTGGGTTTTGAGCCATGCTATAATTTTCCATTCTAATAAAAATTCACATCAAAGCGCAATGATAACAACTGTAATGTGTAAAGTTCAGACTTTTTAAATCTTCAACAAAGCTTTGTTTGCTTGGTATCCCCCTACTGTTGTGAAATCTAATACTCTTGCAGTCATGTTTTACTCACATACGTCAATCACCTCTTTTCATGCCATTTGTAACAGTAATTTCACATTCATTTGCTCATTACATTAGTGCACTAGTTATGTACTTTTGATGACATACATGAGATGGGGGTCTAGAAGCTGCAGGCAAACTATCGGCTGTCCATGATGGATTGATGTCTTGGCTTGCTGATGGGTAGTGGATGCGGCTGCAGCGTATGGGATTGCCAGAGTTACAATTGGAAACAGACTCTACATTAGTCCAGAAGGGGATCGCTTCTAGTGAAATGGATAGAACACCGGCTAGTGTAGTTTTCCAAGATTCATTTTGAATGCAACTTTTCTCTACATATGGTGGAAAATAGAAAGAGATTTTGTACAGATAGGATCATTGTCGATGACAATTGTGTCAAATGACCTATTTGTAAACGATCTGGCATGATTAATGTATGTAACTGTTTTGAATGTGAAATACATATGCCATATTGGATGGTTTGAAGTTTGGAATGTGAAATAAGAATGTTGGTATTAAACCGTGCCAGATTATATGTATGTGTAACATTGATGACCTCATGAAGTAGTGGTATAAGAGCCACAGTCTGTGTTTAGGTTTGAATGAACGAACCACTTTAGTGTTGAATGCACGATGGTGTGTTTGAGGGAGGTTTTGGAAAACAACTATCCGTGTTTCAGTCCTTGTAACGCTCCAGATACACCTCTCTCAATCTGGCTTCAAACCTCTCTCAATCTGGCTTCAAAAAACTGATCTGCGACCATTGTGGAACTGCAAGTTGCCATGTTAATAAGTTGTACCATGATTATTGCTAAAAAGTTACTGAATGCAGATGGTCTGTAAATATTAGGTTGTCACAAAGGGGCTCTATAAAACAAGAATGAGAAGAGAGAAAGTACTACTTCACTTTAATGCTAATACGTGGTTTGCTTACACATCTTAATACAAACATTTTAATGCTTCACACCCAGATGGATGAGCTATTTACTACAAATGAATGAACACTTTTCTGCTGACTTATCTTTGTCGAATTAAAAGCAGATTTATGTATATATCAGCATATGTTTTACTTCCCCTTCGGCTCTTTATCAAACAACTACTGTCATCAACGAAATCCAGTTATGATTGGATATGGGCAACCTGGGTATGGTTAACTGAAAGCACATTGAAGTTACTAACTGAAACTGCACATTGAACTTGCAAAATGTTAAATTACCAACTGAAATTGCAAACTGAAAGCTAACTGGAATTACTAGCTGAAACTGCATAATTAGAAGCCATCGCCGCGGACGAATTTGCAAATGCCGCGGACGAAAACACCCATTCCAATTCCAACACCGACTTTGTTGTTTTTGAGGGTTCCCAATTAAGCATGCGGGTGCACCTCGGCGCGGCGGTGGTTTGCGACGACGCCTAACAGGTGCCCCGCCAGGCGGAGCACATCGGCGTCGAGGCCTAGGCCATCGAGGTCCACGCAGCTGGCGAGTAGGCGCACCAGCTGGTCCGTGAACCGGGGGCTGGTCTCCATGGGATCCAAGCAGATCGGGTAGAGCGCCGCCTCCTGCTATCTGTCCATGGGATCCAGCACGGCGGCGCCTTTAGAATTTGCCTCCCCACCACTCCACACCTCCACGCCTGCGCCTCACCCACGCGACGCTCGCCTCCGCCGCCAGTGCCGCGTCCAGGGCCACCGGCTGTCTCGGCCGCCGTCGTCTTATGCCCCCAACACGCACCACACCTACGCCGGCCGGAGGCTCGGACCGCTCTCTGATACGCCTGCGCCTCACCCACGCGACGCTCGCCTCCGCCGCCGGTGCCGCGTCCCCACCGGCTGTCTCGGCCGCCGTCGTCTTCGGCCCCCAACACGCGCCACACGTGCGCTGGTCGGAGGCTCGGACCGCTCTCTGATTTCGCCCTACTTTTCCGCATCCCCATGACGGCGACTACTGCCCGAGCAGCGCGCCGCCGCACGCCGATTGCCCAGGCCCTCTCGACGGGACCTTCTTCAGCGACGAGCGCCCCACCATGTATGTCCACCCCTTCCCTTGCGCGAAGGCAGAGCACCCAAACCCTAACCTATGCTATTTGGCTATTTCTATTCGGCTCTCATCTGATTACTGGAATTACAAGCGCGTTATGCATACTACCAACTTCATTTTTTCCCAAAAAATTATCAACCATGCTTGCCTGTGAATTTACAGAGGTCCCAGCTCAACCAAGTCACGCCACATCGGACCTGGGCGTCACAACTTCGGCCAATCCTCGATTGGTATGTTGCTCCACTCCACTATTCTATCAGTGTTCGACTTCATCTATGCAGCTCAGCGTATGTGTGACCTTGTCAGGACCAATTTTGAGCAGCATTGCTATTGAAATACGCATCAGGTGGCTTTAGGTCCTCGACTTTGATTCATTTCACATCCATGATTTCGTCCAGTGTTTGATGCTTTTGACAGTATGCCAGTATCCTATTGCTGAGCCAATGTGTGCATTCCTGAATTGGTTCAAATCTATGTTGTTCATGTTGGTTCATATCTAACTGTTAGGATTATTCAATTAATTAATTTTTGAACTTTATTAAATGATACATTTTTATGTATTCACAGGAATCAAGTAATTAATTTTTGAGCTTAAGTAAATGATACAGTTCCCTGTATTCACACTTTCACAGGAATAGCGTCTCCTCCAGTGAGCCCATTTTTTCTGAGTGTCCACAACAATCTTTGATATTCAGTTACATCTTGCTCTCTTGCATTGTGCTGACAAATTGCCTGAATGTGTGACACTGTGAACTCCATACTTGCCAGTGGTGTACATGAATATATCTTGGATTTCGATGTAGCTCTCTGCTAATTGGTGTGTTTTAAGTAGTTTTTTGTGCAAAGTAGTCTATAGTATCATTGCATAATTTGAAAATGTTCTTGAAGGTTAACTGCATGGTATCACCAAACAGACGACCTATTAAGTTCCATTTGCTATTTGCAAAGGTCACTATGGAGTGTTCATAGCCCTTCTCATTGTTCCATGACATCCGTTGGTACCAAGCAGTGCAGGTATGATGATATGTTACCGTTTTGAACATATATTTTTGTAAATGCATTGGATTCCTCTGAAATTGAGACATATATGCAGCATTAGGGGTATCCGCTAATTGCTCTTGAAATCCCAGACAAAGGACTATTCTTCTAGATTCAGTAGATACTACAATGACTAAACAAAAGAATATATACCGTCAACTTAGATTTTATTTGTCCATTCTTTGGTTTGAGTTGTGACATAATGATTAAAAGACATGTCGTCCACCTGCAAGGTATCCATGAACCACAGTTTGCTGCATTCATGCAAAACTATCAGCCAGATAGCTATACCTCAGGATTTTATCTTCCATTGCAATGAATAATTAGCAGTAGACATTTGTCTATGCCTGACCTCGCATCCAGGTCATCTGATGCCCCTGTTTGTTACAGTGATGACAGCTTCACATTTCTAGGCAATAGAGCTCTACCGGATGTCAATTATTGTGGTAATTATATGCGTTTATTATGTCGTATTTTTCTTTCACAAACTTCCCATTAGCTTATTACCATGGATGAACTGTGCTCCCTACTTCTATTTCTTGGATGTAGTTGTGCCTTTCCGTTGTTTAATTACCAGCTGCTACCATATTGCTTCTTCTCCAATGATTCTCCTTTAGCAGTTTAGTTCCTATTGTTCAACTTGATTTGTTTATGCACCATATGCTGAAATAGCGCCCCTTTTAACTACACAAGGTGCTTCCATCAATGAACAGCCAAACCAAATGGAGATATACATGGACAGCTCTCAGCAAGGAGCTTTCCTTTGAGATTCCATCTTCCATCACGTCGAAGAATTAGGGGCATATTTATGTTCGTTGATGACAACGACCCAACATCAATACCTGGTGATCTTTCTAATGATAGCATTGTATTAGTTATAGACCAGCAGACACCTACTAATGAAACAAACTCTTGCCATTCTGGTGATTCTCTTTATTTATGATTCTGTCACTCTTTTATTATCTCAATTGCCTTGCTGCTGCTATATCATGTGCAATTCTGCCATATCCAAATTATTTGTCTACTCCTGTTCCTTCCTTTTTTTCTTGTTCCTCAATTTTTGGTAATGTGGATTCATCTGTTTTTCCTTCTGAAACTGTTATAATTTTCTTGCAAAGCATGCCTTAGGTTCTAATTATTTCAATGGTGGTTAGGGGTGCAGAAAGCACAGGTTATCTGTTGCTCTACAAAGACAAGGAGGTGAATTCAGCAGAACTATGAATAGTCATTCTAAGTTTGTGTTTGCCCTTTATAACTCTCTTATTTTTCAGTATGTATGTGAAAGAGAACACAATTCAATGGTCGATCTTCACATTCATCTCACCCTGCCCCTGTTGGAAATAATCTTGTCCATAAGAGATGAATAGATGCATCTACATGCATCTATGCGCATGAGTAGTCAAGAGAAAATTGACTTACTGCATGAGCTAATGGTTAGCTAGCATTTGGTAGCAAAGTTTGTTTTGAACTTAAGCTGTGTATGAGGTGTACTAGAAACCGACCTAAATAGCCTATAAAAGGACTTATGTAGATCTTTTGCTATGTAACCTTTGAGAGCATGAGATGAGATATAGAATATAGTGCTTGGTTGTGAAGATCAAGCAAGTTGTGTAAGTTTGTAGTGTGAAACTACTTGTGTTATCATAAGAGAGAAACAAAGTGATTTGTTTGGGCCAACAAGTGGTATCGAAGCTTGGTTAGAGAGAAGAGAGTCAGCGGAAGATGGAAACGGAAACGCCAAAGAAGGTCATCGGAGATTCGAGCCCCAATAGCCCTGGCAATGACGCACCACATGTAGTCGTGGTGGAGCGTGTCGTCAGTAGCACAGGAGAGATTCCAAAGCTGACAAAGACCAACTACCACGAGTGGGCGCTCGAGATGCAGGTCATACTGGAGGGCAAGGAGCTCTGGGATGCCGTGGAGGGCGGAAATGCTGAGCGTGGCAAGGATCGACGGGCGCTAGCCACTATCCTGCGCGGTGTGCCGCCGGAGATGGAAGTCCGGGCTCGCCGCAAAGAAGACTGTCAAGGAGGCTTGGGCGGCAATCAAGTCGTTGCGGATGGGTGATGCGCGTGTGTAGGGAGGCCAAGGCGCAACACCTCCTCAAGCAGTTCGAGAACGTGGCGTTCAAGGATGGCGAGGCGATCGATGACTTCGCCATGCGGATCGACTCCCTTGCCGCGGAGCTGCGCAGCCTCGGGGAAAAGATGGAGGAGGAGCGTGTTGTCAAGAAGATGCTGCGGGTTGTGCCGCGGAAGTACAACCAGATTGCGTGCTCCATCGAAATATTTGCCGACTTGAAGACCATGTCACTGGAGGAGCTCGTCGGCAAGCTGCGTGTGGCTGAGGAGTGATGCGGTGGCGTCCAAGCGGTCGAAGATGGTGTCGGGAGTCTGCTGCTCACAGAGGAATAGTGGGAGGCACGTCAACGTCAACGTTGCAGCAAGAAGCGCTCGAGCGAAGGCAGGGACAAGCGCGGTGGCAGCAGCAAGGCAGGCCACGACGACGACGATGACGGGAGCAGCAGCACCTACTCCAAGAACAGCGAGGGCAAGTCGAAGGGCAAGAAAGACAGGAGTAAGGTAAAGTGCTATAATTGTCAAGATTATGGCCACTTTGCGTATGAATGTCCTAAGAAGAAAGAAAAGGCACTTCTTGTCAAGGCACAAGATGTGATGATGATGATGATGAACCTACCTTACTGTGATGAGTAAGGTGACATTTTAGTCCATGGATGGCAGTATGAATATGCTTCCATGGAGGTGGCGGTGTGAAGCCGTGTTTGAGGATATGGTGGTGTGAGGCCACTAAGACTAGGAGGAAGAGGCGGTGTGAAGCTGGTAGTAACGGCAGTGTGATTTTGCTATAAAGTTGGTGGTGTGAAGCCGCATTAGAGGTGGTGTGAAGCCATGATGGAGTGATAGTGGTATGAGGCTGCATGGATGAGGTATGGGTGATCTGCATTGAAGGATTGATATGACAAGATTAGGGGGGTGAATGTTGAAAATAATCTTATCATAAGAGATGAATAGATGCATCTACATGCATGTATGCACATGAGTAGTCAAGAGGAAATTGACTTACTGCGTGAGCTAATGGTTAGATAGCATTTGGTAGCAAAGTTTGTTTTGAACTTAAGCTGAGTATGAGATGTATTAGCACTGTAGCAGGTCGGTTACTGTAGAAACCGACCTGAATAGCCTATAAAAAGACTTGTGTAGATCCTTTGTTATGTAACCTTTGAGAGCATGAGATGAGATATAGAATATAGTGCTTGGTTGTGAAGATCAAGCAAGCTGTGTAAGTTTGTAGTGTGAAACTACTTGTGTTATCATAAGAGAGAAATAAAGTGATTTTGTTTGGGCCAACAGCCCCAAGTTCACACAATACAACGAACTCTTTCAGAAAAATTCAACACGATGTTGTTAGTTCTTCTCCACTATTCAGAACACCATGCATTTATTTCACCAATATGTCATCATATAACTTGATACAGAGTTTCTCTAAAAGGATTAATTACACTGAATACAGATCGCTTTCTCCAGATTCCACGATGGACAACAACCTAGGAACTGAACAGTGGAGCTTCCCACCTCTTGTATCAGAAATGCAATAATATTTTCATCCTCTTGCTAATTGGATTACATGCTACGGTCTTAGTGGAAATAGTACAGGTCTATCTGAATTGAGCTTCAGACTAGGTATGCTAGCATAACCAAAACTTACTTTGTCCACTACTTTAGTTTCCTCTTATGATACTTCTCATATTCTCACTTCAAACATATAGCGCTAGAATGCATGCTCCGCGGCTGGGTGCACAAGTAGCAGTTTACTGATACAGACTCCATGGATGTTGGCTGCTCCAGGAATATCACTGGTCGAAGCCGCTACAGCCTACATGGCTGCTATGGACCGTGTCTGCACCGATCAAGGCCCAGCGCCGGGACAATAAAACCCATCCATCGCTGTAAAGGATCAGGGACTGCTTCGTCGCGGGTTCGCAGCTGTGCGACACGGCTAGACGCGACGGTAACGTAACGATGCCTATCTGCCACGATCTGAATTCTGATATGTAGTGGCCTAAAAAAACATAAGGTGGTGAGCGATGATCAAGAGCCGTGTCAATTGCGTCGTCTCCTTGATCAGCGCCTTGCCTTTTCTCATTTTCTACCAAAAGTCTGCTTCGCTGGAGATGTCCGTCCCACCATATATCCAACTACTATCCCGACAAGTCGTAAAACAGGCGTAGTGGTTCATGGTGACCATCGCCACACCTTCCCAGGACGTCCATCATCTGCGGTAACACACATCGGCGTCATCCAACATGGACTCCGACGCGCGCCCCCACACTGTGCTCATCCCGTACCCAGCGCAGGGACATGTCACGCCGCTGCTGCAGCTCGCCAAGGTGCTGCACTCGAGGGGCTTCTTCGTCACCTACGTCAACTCCGAGTACAACCACCGCCGCCTGCTCCGATCCCGTGGCGCGGACTCGCTGGATGGCCTCGACGACTTCCGGTTCGAGACCATCCCGGACGGCCTGCCTCCGTCCGGCAACAACGACGACGTCACGCAGGACCTCCCCATGCTCAACGAGTCGCTTCACCGGAACGGCGTCGCGCCGTTTCGGGACCTCCTGGCGAGGCTCAACGGCATGCCGGGCCGGCCGCCGGTCACCTGCGTCGTGCTAGACAACTTCTTGAGCTTCGCACAGAGGGTGGCCAACGAGATGGGCATCCTGGCGGTCGTGTTCTGCACCATGAGCGCGTGTGGCTTCATGGGGTACCTCCACTTCAAGGAGCTTATGGACAGAGTCTACGTGCCACTCAAAGGTACGGTTACCAAGCTCTCACTCGTTGTTCTATGCAACAGCTTGCTCACATGTATGTATGTGTTGCCGTGTTGGGCGTACTGCAGATGAGAGCTACCTGACCAACGGGTACCTGGACACGGTGCTCGACTGGGTGCCCGGGATGCCAGGTATCCGGCTGCGAGACATGCCCAGCTTCATCCGCACGACGGACCCGGACGACTTCATGGTCCACTTCGACAGCAACGAGGCCCAGAACGCGCACCGCGCGCAGGGGATGATCCTCAACACGTTCGACGCGCTGGAGCAAGACGTCGTCGACGCGCTGCGCCGCATCTTCCCTCGCGTGTACACCATCGGCCCGCTCCTCACGTTCGCCGGCGCCATGGCCCGCCCCGACGCAGCTGCGATCTGCGGCAGCCTCTGGAAGGAGGACCCGAGTTGCCTCCGGTGGCTGGACGCCCGGGGGGACGGCTCGGTGGTGTACGTGAACTTCGGCAGCATCACGGTCATGACGCCGGCTCAGCTCGCCGAGTTCGCGTGGGGCCTGGCGCGCTGCGGCAAGCCGTTCCTGTGGGTCATCAGGCCGGACCTCGTCACGGGCGACAAGGCTATGCTGCCGGAGGAGTTCTACACTGAGACGAGAGACAGAGGGCTCTTCCTCAGCTGGTGCCCCCAGGAACATGTCCTTTCGCATTCGTCCACCGGGCTGTTCCTGACGCACTCTGGGTGGAACTCGACGTTGGAGAGCATACGCGCCGGCGTGCCGATGATCTGCTGGCCGTTCTTCGGCGAGCAGATGACCAACTGCCGATATGCCTGTACCAACTGGGACATTGGACTGGAGATTGACAACAATGTCACACGGGAGGAGGTGGCACGGCTCATAACAGAAGCCATGGACGGTGAGAAAGGCAAAGACATGAAGGCGAAAGCAACAATGTGGAAGGAGAAAGCCGCGGCGGCAACAGAAGGCGGCGGGACCTCCAGCGTTAACATTGATCGTTTGGTCGAATTCATGCATGAAGGAAATGTTCCTACTGCTGAAAGCTAATAATATGAATAGCACATGCATATGAAAACCAAAGTATAATGTTACCAGCAAATCTGTATTATGTAAATATAAGTACTGAGTTTCTTTCTTTCTTGCATGGTGGTCAGTTTCACAGTAGAAAAATATGGAGTCGCATGAACATGTCAATTTCAGAATTCAGTGTGAAGAAGATGCAAGCTTGTTTGTCAGTATTTTCAGGTAGGGCCTGTAGCTTCACCGACCATGCTACAGAACGAACTGCGAATCATTTTATTCTTCTGTGAAACCGCGCTAGAAATTAATTGGTGCCGTTTCTCGACCAGAAGAAAAAAAAAATGTTCTTGTTGCAATAAAGCTTGGTGGCTCATGAGTTGTACTTGCATATTGAGATATGATGAACTAACAGCACGGCAGTACTTTTTGAACAACAACATGCCACTGGAACTTACACTAGCAAATTCCTGAATTATGAACTTGAAATTCAGTCGACCGTACAATGGAGTCGGTGAAGAATGCAATGCAAGAATTCAAAAAAGAATTATTAGAAATAATGAAAGAACAAATCTTTGGGAACTTTTTCAGTCAAGATGTGAGAGTATCATGGACTCTGTTACAAACCACCAATAGTCTGCATCAGATTGACATCAGAACATGTTGCCAGTATTCTCAGAAAGTCAATTTGGTGTGTTTGGATCTGAATCTGACACTACAGGCCTCGAATCTTCCTGGTTGTTTGTGATTGTAGCTGGAGTTGAAGTTGGCTGAGCTGACTGAGAGCCTGCTAAGATATGCCAGCGGTAAAATATCAGTTCACTGAAAACAAAGTGATTGTTTACTGTTCTTTTCTGCAATTAATTAACTTACGTTAGATACATTCAACTGTCAAAAAATGGCATATAATTTTATGATATCAAGATTTTATAGTAACAGGTACCTTGCAGCATTAGAACTATTGAACCAAAATGTGCCTGTTTCCCAGGTTTCAGCAAAGAAACACCAAGCTAACTGACAAAGAATGATTGCAGTAGCATACCAGATGCATCATCATATTCCCTTGAGAGTGCATGAGGGGGCAGCTGGAGTCTGAAATTTGGCGGAAGCGACGGCCCTGGAGGGAAAGAACCATCCATCTGTGCCGTTGGCTGCTGAAAGAACGGTGGTCGCATAGCTTGCTGCATCGGTGAGAATCCAGTCCTTGGATTTGGGCCACCAGGCATATACCCCATGTATTGGTAGGGTGGTCCTAAAGGAGAGGCTGGACCATACATCTGAGGGTAGTAATGTTGTAGCACTTGAGAATTGTACAATGCCTGCTCATCGATTTTCAGATTTCATGGTTTCAGTTAGATTGCCAGGTTGGGCTGGTGACTCATTCTGGTACAAAATGCATGATGAGTTTGATGACCAATAAACAAAGGCCCTATCACGCAGACCTCGTCAGGTTTCATTACTGAACATACTTTGTATTCAAAGATGAGAGGTTACAATGCTGAATTCAGAGTTTCATATGAAGGCAAGGAAACATTGTGATTTAGCCAATAATTCATATACTAATGTCAATTATTGCAAAAACAATAAAAATGGCATTGAAGGGGAGGAGATGAAATGGAGACTGGATTGCTTGCCTGTTGGTATGGATAATCAGGTGGGAACCAGTACCTGCAAAAGTTTGCAGAACATCTTCAGTGCCTTATAAAAGAATGATAGTGATTGCACTGAGCCTGAGCCATGGGGCCCATCATCGTCCCTCACTCCCAGAGACATATCTAACAACTATCATGGTTGTAAAGCTAAAATTATCTCAGGCACTATTGTATGTCGAGCTGATATAAGGCCCCCCTTTTCAGGGATTGCATCATATTACTTAGTATTAATAGTTCGCTAGGAAAAGTTGCTTGCTGTTTAATACTTCTGCACCTTGCAACGACTTAAAAACATCTGAACGTCTGGCAACATCACATCAGAAGTACTAATCATCAACAAACAAATGTCAGGTATAGGGACTAAACAAATACCATCCTTACGAATTCCAAAACTTTTCAGAATTAGCCTGTAAAGCAGCTATAGTAACTCGTATAGCACAGAGAGAAGTATGAACTATGAAGTACTAAATTGGTTATGACATCCTACTCTAACTTATAGTGAGTACCGCGCCTATGTGATCCATGCCAATGGATTGGTATGGAGCACATATTTGCAAATATCTGTAAAACCAAATGGAACTAAAGGGATGAATGCAGGCGATCGAATCTGCAGCAAACCAAGAGATTGTTTGCAGGCAAGGCAACACAGCCATGGTGGACTGCTGTCTGGGGTAAGAGAGAAAGAAACAGAGGGTGGCAGTTGCAGGACCACCAGAGTTGAATGCCCATGCTGAGCTGCTGTCTCCCTCCCATCGGCCCAAATTTAATGGGCCTATCACAGGGCCCAGCAGAAGAGGCATGGGACACGTGGGTCCATCTGAGCCACTTGGCGACTGAACCCAACTGTCCAATTAAGGAAACGATAACTGAAAGCTGCGCCTCGTCTGAAAGAAACATGACCGCCTCGGTTCGGTGAAAGTGAAACGCTCGCAGTAGTCAGCTCTCAGCTGCTAGCTCGGTAAATGGAACATCAACAAAGACCAAATGACCTTTTGTTGTTCTCTTCCCCACAAAAGAGCAGCTCAATAACTTGCTTTTCTATCACAAAACTCTATCTGGCATGCAAATTCTCTGACGACTCTGCATATGGCTGCGGCTCTCCGAACTTCCAGATACCCAAAAGCAGCCACTACGATAGGGAGTTGTCACGACCTAACGAGAAACGATGTGGCTATCCTCTCCGGATTAGAACAAGAAGCGAGAGAGAACACAGTGACACGGCCATGAAATGGACATGTGCCGCCCCTGTCAATTGATAATTCAGAGGGTGTGCTCGGATCCCACGATGACGACGCACAGCTGCGGTGAGGCAGGCACGTACGTAGGCATACAGCACTCGATACAAGCACACAAGTACGTAGGCCAGCGCATATTTCTACGGCCTAGCTCCAGAGATTTTGAGCTGAAACGTATAGGCAACAGGAGCACTCACCCGTACTGGGGGTTGTAGAACACCGTGGCGGCCTGAGGCGGGGTCATCTGCGACGGCATCCTGTAGGGCGACCCCTGCGGCGGCTGATCCGGCACGTGCGGCCCGCGGCCGGCACCTCTCCCTGTGGTGGCAATGGCACATTAAACAAACGCAACACGCACCAAAGAAATAAATAAATAATACACCGATCGAGCAGTACAGTGCAGAACAGTGCAGAGCAAAGCAGGCGTATGCATGCATGTATTGTGGTGTGGGGAGCAATGCTTGCGAGAGAACAGTTGTAATGCCTGTGCAAGGGAGGTCTCACCATGTGCCCTGCGCAGGTTTCGATTGACCAGACGATCTCTGGTTTTCGTTCAGCGTATGATTGCTTAAACCATTATCTTTTCTATGTTTTGGATAAAAAAATGATATTATTCCTTCAAAAAGGAAAAACAATCTGTTCTGCACTGTATTTGGTCTAATAGCACTGTATTTGCTCTAATAGGAATAATAGAGAAAGAGGTTTCTTTAAGTGAGCATTGCGTAGATTAGCACAGTGCTAAATGATTCAAAGTTGTTCTAGCTAGCCAGCACTTGAACCTACTCCATTTTGTATGCATTATTGTGTGCGCGCTGTAATGCACTAAACAGTTCTGCAGAAATAGCATGCAGGTTTGTTGTACTGCGAAAAAAGGAGAAAAAAGACAAATGCCGTTATAAGCCGGCTTACTTGAAAAGCAACATAATGACAGATAATTAATATCGCGTAATGAAAAGGGAAACAAAGAGGAAAAGATTCCAATTTAGAATAAGAGCCTAGCTAAGGAGATGCAGTATATATTGGGAGGCAATATTAAAACGAAGGAATGTAAAGAAACTCTACACTGAAACAAATCGGATAGCTTTTCATGCCGCAGAATCAAGCATCTACTCCTAATTCCTCCAGTGGTTGACACTCGAACGGATCAAAGTCTCGAAAGACTATACAGGAAGGGCAGTAGCACTGGTAGTATATGCTGCCGAACATTTTGTAAAGCCATGAATCGGTTTTCACTAGAAAAGAAAGGCGGCTGGATTCCTGATTCTCCAGCGATAATCTCCACCCCTTTACACCTCACTGTCGCTGGAAAGATGCAGCATACCACCAATGGCGTGCTCCCGGTCAATGCAACTTGATCTTCCTCAGCAAGCAAAGGGGGGAAAATAGTACCAGCCCCACCCCGCCCGCACTCTCTCTTTCCATCACCGGCATTCGGCCAAAATGCTAGCGGAATCCATGCATCTTGTATGAGAGATAGTTGTACCAGCACTTCACCGCGAGATGCCTAGACTAATTTATCAGCCAGATTTCACTGCTATCCTAGACTGAGCAAGGTGGTGGGGGGTGCCGGGTGGGGATGGGTGAGTAGACCAGACCAGATAGCGTGCAGGAGTGCAGAGAATTAGGGGGCAGCCACTGCAAGGCCAGCCTGGGCTAGCACACAGCCATGAGACCATGACGACTCGTGTGGTGGAAGCCGTGAGCCATCAGCCATGGTTGATTAGTGCCTGCAGCCTCCCCCGTCCCAATGCAGATATAGTAGTGGCCGTGCTCGTTCCCGTGTGCTGGCGCCCAGTGTTTCACCAGCTGGGCTGGGGTGGGCCCCACCCATCTGCCAATAATCTCCCCTCTCCCCCCACAGGGGAGGAAAATCTAGAGCGGAACATGGTGCCCTAAACCAAGCTTATCCGCTTAATCGCGGTACCGCCGCCGGCGCTAATCATGCCCCGGTTATTACTGCCATGCATATACGCGTGCCTTGCGACGGCAAGCAAAGTAAAAAAAAAAAAAAAAGACAGCAGGGGAAGCATTGATTTGGTTGGTTCCTCGGTTCGCTCACCTCCTCCTCTCGGCTGTTGCTGCGCGGCCCGCGGCGGGCCGAACGCCGCAATGTTGCAGTTGGCGCGCCGGCCAGCGATCATCGGGTTCGGGTTCTGCACCGCCCGCGCCGCCGCATCCGGGTCCCGGAAAATCACCTGCGCAGGGACACATAGATGGAAAATACATCTAGTAAGCATCGATCTTATCTGATATAAGGATGCGGCGGCCGATTGATCGGCCGGAGGAAGATCAGAGAGAGAACGGCAAAAGGCAGGGGTCGACTTACGAAACCGTAGCCCTTGGAGCGGCCGGTGTCGCGATCGGTGATGACAACGGCCTCTAGAATCTCGCCGTACATTTCGAAGTGCTGGCGCAGCCCCTCGGACGGCGTCTCCCATGCCAACCCGCCCACGAACACCTTCGTCAGCGTCGTGTCGCCGAACCGCGACCGGTGGTGATACGGCCCCGCGCCGCCGCCGCCGCGAACCGGAGGCGCGTGGGCCGGGGACCCACCAGGTCCCGAAGATGAGGATGAAGCCGCCATCCGCCGCACCCAAGCAAGCACCGTAGCGTATCTGCTGTCGTCTGCGCCTCGTCTCCACTTTGGTGCGGAGGCGCGCAGGGCTTCGGTGGGCGCTAGGATATTCCGGTCGATCTTTACGGGAGTCGCGCGCGGGCGGCACGACCCGGACTCGTGAGTCCTGACTCCTTCCTTCCTAGTGGTTTCAGCCGACCCGTCTTGGGTCGTAGAAAGACCTGCTGCGGCCCTCTTGCGGTTGCTCCTCCCTCCTCCCCTTGGGTTTCCTAGTATTCACTACTTCCATAACCTCCAGGTCCCCTCTCCCTCGGAACTCAGTAGAGATGGATGGATGGCTGGAGCAGGGGTATGTTAAGAGAGAAGAGGGAGGAGACGACGGCAGGCGAGCAAAGAGGTGGAGAGGGATCCGGGGCCGTGGCTGTCTGCGCTGCGCTGGAAGAGGGGGGTTCGGGTGTGGGATGACAGCTGCTGCTGCATGACCCTTTCTAGTCTCGTTTCCAATAGACTATAATAAACCCCTGCAACAACGCCAGCCCCTCTCCTTGTTCTCCATACCATCTTTTTTTTTTTTTTCTCTCCTAATGATGCGTCCCCTCTCAATCTCTCTCGGCGAGGGCGAGAGACGAGCGCTGTGCTGCTGCCACCTTCCCCCACTTGGGTGGGCGTCCTCCCTGTCGCTCTCAGGCGACCACCCCGAGCCCCGGCCCCCACCCGCAAACGTAACGAACGGCGACGGCGCAGGGCACCGCATCGGCCTGGAGCCGTCGTCGCCGAGGGCCGAGGCCGAGTTGGTGGTGGCGTCGGCGGCTGGCCTGGCCTAAGCCTACTTGCCTACCCGCTAGGTACGCCTAGTTGGCGTAGTTGTTGTTTGCTGCCAGGAGTTGCTTCCTTGCCCGCATCGGCCACCCCAGCGCGGCGTACCTCGCTTTGCCACCGATGTGATCAGGTGTGGACAGGCGGACACACGCCAAGCGATCTTAGCTGGACGCTGGAACAAGGACCGAGGGGTGCAACACAAACTCGAAAGCCGGCCGGCCAAGTGTGTAATCATTAACAAGCAGGTGCAGGTCGTCGTGTCCGCTGCCAACAAACGTCGTCATCAATTTGCTAATGGATTCATTAACTGAGACCTGCCATTTTCGTACGACGTAGTAGCCGACCTATGCTAGCTACGCGGTTAGTTACACGGTTCTGTGGAAACAAAAACGTCTCCCCGGTATAAATTACGGAGTATATCGAGAAACTTAGTACAAGCAGATTCCATGAAAGAGCCTACTAATTCCGGAGTTGGTGAATGGTGACCATGGAGATAATCGTCGGTCTTTTCTTTTCGATACAGTAGAGGTTACCATTCGTTATCCAAAAGGCAGGCTAGGGCAGACGGCAGTGAGCCACGGGTACGCGCCACGTCAGCATGCAAACGTTTTCCGGCGCGGCGAGAGGCCGAGAGCCTTTGGTACACGAAGCCCCCCGTGCGTGCTCGCCTAGAAAGCACTGCAAAATTTTAAGGCACGTTGGCCTTGACCTCTCTCTCCTTCGGAGTTGTTGATCCATTGTGGTACGCAAATCAGTGGCCTGTCATCTGCCTGCATTTTTGTTCCATCAAATCCGGTTTCAGAAGCTTGCTTCACTGAATATAATTATCCTCATCAACTTGATTCACTAACTGACAGGAGATTAATTTCCACGACAGTGCGCACTTAGTTGCTTGAAACTATACTAGTACCACACGGAATCGCCCGTTGGGAGGCACAAAGAGCTGCTGCAGTCTGCACTTCTCTGAAACTCCCTTTGAGGTTTGGGTGCAGACGATGCGATGCGTCCAGGAATAACCGAACACGCAACTTGTGACAGCAACCCGATGGGCATGCCGCCGTCGACCTTTTTTCCGCTAATTACCAACCTGTCCTCTAAGCAATCCAGAACGGATAGAGCTCGCAAAATTCTCTACTCGTCGTCCCACTTCTCCTGTTTCATCCCCGGCCGGGCCGGTCCCCGCGCCATGAACATTGTTTATTCTCTCCCTTTATTAGTTTGCCGCGCGCGTCGCGTTGATCGGCGATCCCATTAACAACGGGGGCGGGGCTAATAATCCGCCGGTCGCTGTCAGTCGTCAGATGGGCCTACGAAATCCTCGTGCGAGCACTAGCATTGGCTGGCCGCGGCCACCGGTCGGTTTCTTTAACGGCAAGCAACGAGGAGGAGGCGAGGCCGGTGGTGAAGGTCGGGTCTCGTAGGAAGAAGCCATGGAGCGGGAACAGCTCGCGTACATACGCCAAACGAGAAGGACGACGCCAACTGATCCACCACCTCGACCTCGAGCCTTGTTGGAGTGCACGATCCGTCGATCGCTACCCGACGAATCATTCGATTCCGATGTAACAGAGTATATCACTTACTACTTGCCCCGTTTTAATTAATTTTCTCTCGTTATATGTATGATGATGATGATGACGAGCGGATCTTATTAGCTGGTGTCTCGCTGGTTTCAGACAGCGACTGAATGTCGTGCTTGCAGCAGGAGGAGCCACCGGACATGTAGCGGATGCCTTTGTTTATTGTTGCTGCTCGCATTGTTTAGTTTCTGCGCACCTGGCGTCTGTTTCGGGCTTTTGTTTCTTGTCAACTCGCGTGGCGGGATCGTTAGCGGCGGCCGCGCCTTCCGCGCGCTAGACAGCCGGCGCCGGCACCGGCAGCGGCACGAAGCTTTGCTTGCTTGCCGCGGTACGACACGCGCAAACGTCCATTTATTTCGCGGCGAACCGGCAGCAGGGCAAATCGCTGTGCCCGGACGCCCGGACGTGAACTGCTCCGGTGGCTGGCACTGGCAGGCGCGATCGATGCCATTACTTGGTCCTGTACTCCTTTCCGTAGCCAATGGCTTCTGTTTTTATGGATCGTGGCCCCGGTCTCTTCAGCGAATTTAGCACCAGATCGTGTCGAGCTGTCGTCGACGATCTTACTTGCCATACTGGCTGGGCCTACGGTACGGTGCAACTAAGCTTAGGAGAGCGCTGCGTACGGCGAACAACAGGTGATGCGATCAGGAGGGCAGAGCTCCGTCATGTAGAGCTGCTGAATTACATGGAGAATGGAATCACAAAAAACGGTTGTACTGTTATCGGCAGAATCCGCGCTTTGATTTCAACGGGCCTACGGGGTTCACTTTGGGCTCTGTTGCGGAAATTTGCCGAGTCCTGATGCAGACTGGCACTGGCCATTAGCCCATTACCCTGTATCCGTGTGAATTGTGTGATCAAGGGCTCAAGGCTGTTTTGCAATGCAAACCTGGCTGCAGCTGCAATGGTGCGGAGTCCAACTGTGGAGGCCTATGGCCTAATGGTTACGGGCCGGTAGGCTCATTTAGCATGTAGGATGCTTGTGCAGTACCTACTTCTTTTTTTTTTTTTTTTTGGCCGAAACGCTTGTGCAGTGCCATTGCTTTGTTGCATGGTGTGTCGAAAAGTTCAAACCATACATATTCATCTCAAAACCATTTAAATATCTCCTTGGCTCGGTTACAAGTGGTTTCAAGGTGGTTTTGTCATTTTTAGTAAAAAAAACTAAGTGAATATCTTATATATAAGGTTCTTATAAACCACAAAAAAATATCTCTAAGGCCCTGTTTGGGCACAAAATACTATTAGAGTTTTAGAAAAACACTATGATTTTATTATATACTTTGATTTTAGAGTGTCACAAAGTGTTTAGGTGCAACAAACTTTATTATTTTGAATACCATGGTATTGCTAAAACTGTAGTGTTTTTCGAGTTTTAAAAACTTCACTCTTGACATTTTTTTTTCTAAACCATGGTTTTGCATATTAATGGTTCTCAAACTACAGTTTTCTTGATGCTATGCTTTAAACAAATAAAGACATTCTACAACAAAAAGTACAAGATATAACCAACATGAATGCATACGACATTAGATATATGTTGCCTGAAGACATGCATGTGTCCTATATATCTCTTAACCAAACAGTGTACTGTTCCACATAATGTCTTTGTGGAGCCATTTTACTTCTGCTATAGTCTATTTATATGGATGATATGATAGCATTGGTGGGTTGGTTTTGTTTCTTTGTCGTAGATTTTTAGGGAGATTTTTTTTTGTTTGGGGTCACTTTTTTGTTTGGGTTGTAAGTTATCAAGTTGGAGTTCTTACTACCCTTTGAAGACCAAAATTGTTATTGTGCATATAGACAACAAAAGTTTATAACTTATTACTACAATTATATAAATTAGTTAGCATTACTATATATCCAACGGTGATCTGTACATCGATAAGAATATTAAGATAGGTGTCTTGTTTTCTTCGTTCAACATATAGTCCCATCCTAACGTTTGCAATGTTCTCATTAGTTTTTTAGTAATGTTTTTGTTGCGACATTATGTGTAACTATTGAGTTCTAGACTGATAATCTTGCTTGGTGGTTTATACTTTCGTTAGCATACTTCCTATGTTTTATTTACATGTCATGTTAATTAGGTTTGTCCTAAATCAAATATTTGCATGTTTAATCACTGGTTTTAAAACAATTATATATATATATATTTAATTTGAAAATACTTTCATAGTATTGTAAAACTATATAGTTTTATGATTTTTTTGAATTACATGGTCAAAAATAGTAATGTTTGACTTAGGACAAACATAACATGACATGTAAAAAGCGAAGGAAGTATAAATTACACGTGGGTTTGTTCGCACTCAATGTTGTTGAAAGATCTATTTGAATTTTGGTAATTGAGTGACAACATTAGTAGATTAACATGTTTTATGAGAGAACAAAAAGTGACCAAATGTCCACAAACATATTAGAGCTACATAAGCTATAAAAAAGGAGACGACAAGGATCATGAAGTGCAAAGGCTCAACAATGAAGTTGAAGATGGTGGATAGATGTAGATGAGAAGGATTGAAAGCAAAGCAAGGCAGATGCTTATATATGGCTTTTGTCATGGGTGTCTATGAAAGTTGAATGATCGAGTTTAAGATAGTCGTACTAAAAAGAGATAAAATTCCATTGCTAATATGATTAACTACTTATCTAGTGCCGCTAAGTAAGGCATAACATCACATATGTCTTAGACCGAGTGGCGTGAAGAGGAAGTAGAAGAGAACACATGACGACATGATTTGAAAACGCTAACTCATTGCTGGTCTTCTATGGATGACCTATTGACTTAATCATTTTAAAAAGTTTAAGAAAATATAATTTTTTTATCCTTACCAACCTTAGACGTCAGAGTCTAGGTCGGTCCAATCATTGTTTCATAGTTTTTTGGAACTATCTAATCATCAAAAAATAATGACTAACCTAGCTATACGAATATTAATTACTCCATAAAAACTGAAGGTCAATAAGTCTTTCAATTTAACTCTTAGAGACATTAGATGTTTTATATTTAGTTACGTGTTAAGCTGTAGGTCACGTATAATTAGAAACATTATTTGTAGTATACTAGTTTACGTGTTAAGCTATAGATCACGTATAGTTAGAGACAAAGGAAGTCTATATAGCGCCCACACATTTCCCCTCCTCACACGCGATTTCCTCTCTGCCCACTCTAGGCCTGCCACACCCTACTCCTTCATCTCCGTCGCCGCTCCTCTCCGCCTGTGTCGACCTGCTCCACCGGCGCCGAACCTTGTTGACTCGAAACGCCTCCCTCGCCATCGTCACTCCTCCCTCCCCGAGTGGTGAGCTTCTTCTCAACGAGCTCCTCCCGTCTCCATGTGTGTTCACTCGCGACGACCATGGTGAATCTGGCAGATCTGGCGAGGACGACCATGACAGATCGGGCAACGGTCATGGCAGATCTGGCATGGTAGGCCTCATCCTTCTCCTCCGACTTTCCTCCTCACGCGTGATTTCCCCTCCGCCCACTCCTAGGGTCGTCACACCCTGCTTTTTCCATCTCCATCGTCGCTTCTCCTCTCGGTCCTCTTCTCTACCGCTGTCGACCTGTCGAGTCGGCTTGCTCCACCGGCGCTGAGCCTCGCTGACTCAGAACGCCTCTCTCGCCGTCGTCTCCCATCTCCACCCTCGCGACCAGCGAGCTTCTCGCCGACGAGCTCCTCTCGCCTCCCCGCTCCCCCACTCATGCTGGCCATGGAAAATCTGACAGATCCGACAACAACCATGACGGATCGGACAACAGTCATGGCAGATCTTGCGAGATAGGCCTCCTCCTTTGCGACCGCCGTCGGCGACGAACAAGAAGAAAAGTGGGTGACAGAAGAAGGAAGAAGAGCGTGAGCCGTTAGATCAAGAGATCAACGATCCAAAAAAATCAGGTGGGGGAGAGACACGCTTAGCAGATTGTTCTGCACTGCAAGGCCTCCTCACCTTTTTGGCTCTTCGCATCCTCCCTGTGACTCCCGAGTCCTGAGTCCCGTTGCTTCCGCTTGTGCCGGCCCTAGGCTAACCCTTGAACTCCGCCGGATTCCCCGCTCCCACTCGCCGAGCTCGACGCAGCCCACCTCGCAGAACCCCAATGGAGGAGGGCAGCAAGGCGCAACTGCCGCCCCCATCTCACACTGAAGCCATGGAGCAGCCGCCCCCTGTCCCAATGGACCAAGACGAGGGCCAGGAAGCCGCGGAAGCCATGGAAGAAGAAGAAGCCACCGCCGTAGATGTATCCGATGCCGCGGATCCCATGGAGGACGGGGAGGCGGCAGGAGACTCCGCGGCATCCGCGGAGCCCATGGAGGACGATGCGCCCACGTCCTCCCCGACTCCATCCGCGCCGTCGGCCACCGCTGCCGTCGACGACTCCACCGTCGCGCGGAAGCGCCGCCGTCGTAAGAAGCAGTTCCCCGGTATGATTCCCACTGCCGGAGTCCGCGTCCGGCGCGGCTCCTCCTCCTCCTCCTCCTCCCATACCTCGTCGCATCTGACAGGCGTCCCCCGCCGCCGGGGACGGCCCCCCCACCTCCTCCTCCCTCCGCCTCGCCCGGGAGCTCGACTCTGAGGCCGTCATCGCTCTCGCTGCGGGGTTCCCTGCGGACACCCTCTCCGAGGACGAGATCGTGGCCGCCGTGCTCCCACGCATTGGCGGCGCCGAGCAGTCCAACTGCCTTGTCGTCCGCAATCACATTGTAGCGCTCTGGCGTTCTAATCCCCTCTCCCCCGTTGCCGCCAACGCCGCGCTCGCATCCATTCGCGCCGAGCACGCTCCCCTTGTTGCCGCGGCGCATTCCTTCTTGTCCGAGCACGCATACATTAATTTCGGTCTTGCCCCCGCCGTCCTCTCGCTGCCTCCGCGGCCTCCTCCGTCTTCTCCTACACCATCCATCCTTATTGTTGGAGCTGGCCTTGCTGGTCTGGCTGCCGCACGGCACCTGATTGCGCTTGGATTCAAGGTGGCCGTCATTGAAGGCCGGCTCCGCCCTGGTGGCCGTGTGTTTACCAAGACAATGCGTTCTTCTGCTGCAGAGCATCCCGAAATTGTTGCTGCTGCTGACCTTGGAGGCAGCGTTCTCACCGGTATCAATGGTAATCCCCTTGGTGTCATTGCTCGGCAGCTTGGATTTCCGCTCCACAAGGTGCGGGATAAATGCCCGCTGTATCTTCCAGATGGCCGCCCGGTTGATCCTGACATGGATACTCGTGTTGAGGCTGCCTTTAACCAGCTTCTGGACAAGGTTTGCCAGTTGAGGCAGGTGATTGCAGATGGTGTACCACATGGTGTTGATTTGTCATTGGGCATGGCACTTGAGGCATTCCGGGCAGCCCATGGTGTTGCAGCTGAGCATGAGGAAAGGATGCTTCTGGACTGGCATCTGGCAAACCTGGAGTATGCTAATGCTGCCCCTCTTGCTGATCTCTCCATGGCCTTCTGGGATCAGGATGATCCATATGAAATGGGCGGAGACCACTGCTTTATTCCTGGTGGAAATTCCCAGTTTGTCCGTGCATTTGCTGATGGCATCCCGATATTCTATGGGCAAAACGTGAAAAGGATACAGTATGGGCGGGATGGCGTGATGGTTCACACTGATAAACAGGCATTTTGTGGTGATATGGTGCTGTGTACAGTTCCTCTTGGTGTGCTAAAGAAGGGGGACATCAAGTTTGTGCCTGAGCTGCCTGCTCAGAAGAAAGAGGCCATCCAGAGATTGGGTTTTGGTCTGCTTAATAAGGTTGTGATGTTGTTCGATCATGATTTCTGGGATGGCAAGATTGATACATTTGGTCACTTGACAGAAGACTCTAGCCAGCGTGGTGAGTTCTTTCTGTTTTACAGCTATTCTTCTGTCTCAGGAGGGCCATTGCTCGTTGCTCTTGTTGCTGGGGAATCTGCAGTCAAGTTTGAGCAGGCTTCACCTATGGAAAATGTTGAGAAGGTACTGGAAACACTTAGGAAAATCTTTTCACCCAAGGGGATTAACGTTCCAAATCCGTTGCAAGCAATATGCACTCGATGGGGCACAGATAGGTTTACTTATGGATCATACTCATATGTGGCTATTGGGGCTTCTGGTGATGACTATGACATTTTGGCTGAGAGTGTGCATGATAGAGTTTTCTTTGCTGGGGAGGCAACAAATAGGCGCTACCCCGCTACGATGCATGGAGCCCTGCTTAGTGGGTATAGGGAGGCTGCTAACATCTTAAGAGCAGCTAGAAGGAGAGCAAAAAATGGGTACTCTCCTGAGAAAATGGATATTAATTTTGAAGTAAACGTAGGTGTTAATGGTGAAGTCAAAGACACTGTTAAAGATAGCTGCATTGATTTGGACGATCTATTCCGTTCTCCTGATGCTGCTTTTGGGGGGTTCTCAGTTCTCCATGACCCATCTACCTCTGAACCAGATTCAGTTTCTTTGCTGCGTGTTGGAATTGGTGCTAGAAAGTTAGGCTCTGGTTCACTTTTCCTCTATGGATTGATAATGAGAAAGCATGTAGTTGTGTTGGCTGCAATAGAGGGTGATGAACAACGGTTGAGTACAATGTACCGAGATTTTCAGACAAAACTGGTGGCATTGGATAGCTTGGGTGATGCCGGGGAAAGCCTTATCTCTCGGATAAAGGCTGCCGCTAAGAAATAATACCTAAGTCAGGATGTTGGAATGATTTACTCTCACCTGTAATAGTTTTCAGCCTGAGTGCTGAGTCTTATGCTCAGCATAGTTACTCTGTAATTCATTGGTTTGATTAATTGCTTCATATCACTTGACTCTCATCAATGCATAAGTCCTCCGATTTTGTTCTTAACTGCTGATGAGAATCATGAAAGATTGTATCGCCACATCAAACAATTTGGGATTTCTTAACGCTTCTTGTTTGTAACTGGTACATATTAACATTATTGTCTACATATTATTATTTTTTTGTGAAAGGTCTACACATATTAGTTAGTGGTTCTTGTTAGTTTTCTTTATTCTTTAGAGGACATCATCAGTTGTTTTTTAATTATTCATCTGTGGTCCAGCTGTATGAAAAGAATATTCTTCATAGGGTCTGTTTAGAAAGGTATTTTGCTCTAGGGATTTCCCAATTCAGTTCAAGTTTGAACGAAACTAAAACCACCCCCCCCCCACCCACACATATGTGTCCTTTGTTTGGTCAGTGGGTCAATATCTGTGGCCTAACACGTGAAATTACATGGTATTAGCAACACGTAAACAGCTTGTGAGGAAACACTTCCACTTCTCCGAGGTTTCAGAAATAAATCAACAGGTAACATGATTAATTTCAGCACCATGTCTATCAAATTAGCAGCATTTTATGATTTTTTTTGGCCCAACAGGTATGTGAAACCTTCTTTTTATTGAGCACTTTTCTGTTCCATCTACTTCGATTTCAGGGCCTTGACATTATTTATTTTGTTAACGTAAGTTTCAAGGATTCACACTGTTAGTTGGCTATCTTAGTGTTCTCTTTGAAGCTTCTTGGGACATGAACTTTGAAATACTCCAGATAACATTTGCATTTTCTCTGATTGTTTATTTGTCCCCCAGCAATCGGATATAAGACTAAAACTGAGGAAAATTCAGTGTGGCCATATAATTTCTGTGTGGTTCATGAAAACTTTGCATTTGTTGCATGCTGTAAACACGGGCTCAGCCAAAAGGCTGCTGCTGCTGCCATATGCCGCTGCTATTGCGGTGTTTGGCTTAGAGAATAACAGCTGCAGCTGCAACAGCTAAAACAGCTGTGCTAAACACCATTGCTAGCATCTGTAAATCTATATTATTCTTCTGTAGCATATCTTTCAATTAACATTACATCATGTTGCTTTAGCTGAACATTTGCATCTGACCCAAGGTGGAAACCTCAGCAATGTTGGTTGGACCACAAGGCTGCAATTAAATCTTAAGGTTTTCGTAGTTTGCTTGGACCTCATTGTTACTACTATACTCTCTATTCAAACAGAACCTGTCTGTAGTAGTTATATACTTGTATTAAGATGGTGAGCTCTTGGTGGCATCTTGCAAATGTTGGGCAACTGTTGGGCAAACGCCAACAAGCCATTGCACCTGGCTACTAATTGGTAGTAGCTTTGTATAATCTTTCTTAATGGTGTCATTAGATTCCTATATTGTTATCCCTGCCCACTTTGATATGGCCGTTTCTTTTTGGCAATGAGCAGGTATACTGCTTATTTTTGTAATTTTGTGATATCTTCAATTGTGTCTATATGATTCATCCTCAGGGAATTGAATAATAATTGGATAATGACCTGAAATTTGGTGACCCTTTTTTGACTACTGACGCAGAAGACCGTTTTGATTTTTAAACCATAATGTGCTTGCTGACCTGTTTGTCACAATAGCATGTAACCTTGATGTTGAATGGCAGGCAGCAGAGTTTCAGGGTTATGATTCTGGTATGAACTTCGCCCAAGATTAGATAGTTTCTGAATTCTTCCGTTCATTGTTCATCTCATTCTTACGTCGTACTGCTCTCCTGGATGTGTGAACTTGTTTATCTTTGAAAAACGCAACTGGTCACCGGTGGGTGCTTTTGTAGCAGAGAGATCGAGGGCATGTGCATGTTTGATATCCATGGATGAGAGATTGTGTTCCGTATTTTAAAGTTGTTTGGTTCACGGTCCAGAGAAAATATTTCCCCTATCTCTATATATTGGATCAGCCGGTCATTTAAAAATGGCCAGATATATTCATCCAGACTTGCTAACCCCATGTGTTTGGCCCAAAATCAGCAATAGATTGCACGCTGTACTAGTAACCACTAACCACTAGTGGAATTATTGGGCTGGTGGGGCGATCTTGGCCGAATCCCACACGGATAAATGGAGTGGCCATCTACCAACCTGCAGTATGATATCGACGACCGTGTCAAAATGCTAGCTGTTCTATTTTGTCTCGCCGAACGGGTCCCGTCCGGTGCTCGTCGTCACTCAACTAGCTTTCCGATCCGTGACCACCGGTTCCGCTGCGGGCGGCTCTCAAACCGCGCGTCTCGATCCAATGAAGTGGAGATCTGTACGAGCAGTACCATGGCCTTGTACTGCTACGCATTCCCTACTTCATGTGCAATGCATTTTGTACATGTAATGTGGTATGCCTACTCCTCGTCCTCGAGGAGGAAATGGGCGTTTCCGCGCCATTGATTACCTTTTTTTTTTTTTTTTTTTTTTTTTTTTTTTTTTTTTTTTTAGGAAGGGAGGACTCGCCATCGATTGCGTCGAGCTTATTAATACCATGGAGTCATGGAGAAAGAGAACGGAAGCACCAAATGCAGAGGACGATAGATGGACGTCGTCGGTGGCGGGCACTGTGTAGCCAGCCAGAGACGCAGTGTGCAGATTTATGGCTGGCTGTAACAGCGAAAGGATCGAACTATAGGCATGGTCAGCATGCAGAGCTGGCAATTCTCGCGACCGACATGAATGGTCCAGCGTCGGCATGGCCTACACAGCACACCCCCTCGCCGTTGCATATCCCGATCTTCCCTTCCAGTTTAGCATTGACAAAGAGGGACAGAGAGGAGCCCTCCCAGCACCACCGGAGGCATTCTGCAAGTGATGAGATAGAAAAATCTCGCCTAAGACGCATACAAGTCAGTGCTCGTCACCAGCGTGCTAATAAGTGCTAACCCACCTTGAATTCATGAAGTGACGGATGACCTAACAGCCTCTGCTGATCTGATCCTCTGACCATCACAATTATGCCCTCTCGAATAACCAATGCTCCTTCCCTCACCCATTGCCTCACAGTGCTCACACGGTCAGACGGGGGTTGATCACTTGCGAGGTTAGTTTAGGCGCAGATGGCGACGGCAAACATAAATTGGGGGGGACAACTAACACCGTGGCCTAGCTTTATGGAAGCATCACTGAC
>CM041635.1:53020805-53113048 GCA_023333625.1 Bothriochloa decipiens | reverse complement strand
ACCGTGGCCTAGCTTTATGGAAGCATCACTGACCCACTCGCCCGCGATCTTCCCTCGCTTTTACAGAGCCGCACGACGTCAAATCAAGCAACCAACAAAATCCACTCGGAGATGGCAGTGGCATTGAGCCAGCGACTAGCGATCAGCGAGTGCGGCAGTGCGCGGCGAGCCCATCGCCTGAAAATGGGCGCTGCAGCCTCACAGACAGACTGAGGAGTGGGTGTGGGTCGGCTCAATTCACGGCTGGGTGGGGCACATGGTAGGCAGGCCGGCCGTTTCGCCTCGCCTCGCCTGTGTGCGGTGCCCACCACAGGCGGCCGGAAGGTTCGGCTTCGGTCGCTCCTACGCGGGCATGGGACAAGGGCGCGCAGCGCGGCGCGCCTCGGCGTCGTGCAGGGCGGTTCAGGCGCAAAAAAACGCAATCGCGGTCGATTCTTTCGCGTATCCAACGTACACCGCTCCGTCCGTGCCCTCCCCTGCGTGGGAGCGCGATTTGCCGCCGCGAGCCGTGGCCGCACACCTGTGTGCTCGCCTCCGACCGGATGCGCCTTTCCAGCCGCAGCGAAGTGGCGGGCTCGCGGCATCTGACCAGTATCCGCCGCAAAAGCGGCGTCGGCACACGGGGAGCCAGCCAGCCACGCGCTTCCCCGTCGGCGTCGGGTGCATGCGGCGAGCAGGTTTTTCTTGGTTTAGTTACTTCTACTTGCCTAGGATCGGAGCGGTCAGCCGGCATGATTTTGCAAATGTACCCGCAGCCAGCAGCTCACACATGGTACATGAAGAAAATGGGCACTGCAGCATGGCCATACACTAGACCTTGAGGATGGGGTCCTGAATTTATGGTACCAGAATCTAAGATCTGGACGCCATACTATTTTTCGTTCAACCCTACGATTACCAACATTTATAGTGTCAAGTAGTAGCGGTTCAGTAATGTCGACTGTCGAGTATATCATACATTCATACGGAGTGCCCCAATGAGGCCACGACACACACAATCTAGCTCTAGCCGGTTAGGGTATGCCCCTTATGATCGCTGAGCAAGAGCAAAGTTCAGCAACTAATCGCTTTCCCTCCTCCGATATACATTGCTTCTTTGGATGTGTGTATACCTCGTCGCCCTAGTACACACGCTGAACCTGAAGGAGTTTTTTTTTTTTTTTTTACCTGCGATCCCCAGGATTGCACATGACATGCGGCGGCGACCGGCGGGGTTTGGGATCTAATGTCCAGCATAAATTAACTAATCAGTCTGTCAATCATCAGTGTTATTCTAATCTCTAGTACGTGGCAGAGTTTAAAATTCAGCGGCAGGGCGCCACGGTGCCAGCACGTTCCGAAAAACAACGCGAGCAATGCGACATTCTGTAGCATCACGAGACCGGCCGAACCCCACCCAACACACGTCAAACGAAATCGGTACACCTCCAAAATCCCGCGGGGCCCGCGCGCATTAATTTTCAGTTCCATTCCCAACAGCACCGCCACCGGCCCCGCGGGCCCAGTGGACCATGGCCCACCTGTCACTCAGACACCCGAGCACCGTAATCTCCAGCTATATTTATTTATACTACTGGTGTGTTAGCGAGTAGCCCACTAGTGTCAGCGTCGTGTCCGTCCCGTCCCGTGTTCGTCTGGCTGCTCTTCCCGTTCCGTCCTGTGACGCGTGGGTAAGGAGGAGGAGATCCGGATTCCGGAGGGAAAAACGCCGAAGGGCCTTCACTCGATTGCTACTTGGTTTGGTGCTGTACTGCCGCTGCTATCTTCTCTCTCCCTCCCCCATTACTCGTGTAATGGCGAGGAGGCAGTAGCGCTTCTCAGTGGAGCAGCGGCAGCGGCAGCGCGGCGCAAGCGGCAAGCCATCGCGGAATTGCTCGCCGCTGCAGTTCAGTGGCGTGGCGGCCCGCGTGTGGCGAGCTCCATGCGGCGCTGGTGCGGCTTGTGAGATCCATCCGCCGCAGCAGCAGCAGGCATGTCGCGGCCGCTGTTACACAGGGGTGTGTCGGGGATCGGAGGCAAGCTGGCGGCGGCGGACGAGGCGTACTACGACCCCAAGGAGCCCAGCGAGAACGGCATTGGCGGCGGGGGCTTCGGCCGGGGCGGCGGCGCGCGGGGGAAGCGGCACCTCGCGGCGGCGGCGGCGGTGAAGATCGGGGTCCTGCTGCTGGCTGCGGCGGCGCTCGTGGGCTCGGTCGCGTGGGCGGGGACGCTCTACGCGGGGCGCGGCGCGGCGGCGCGCGCGGCTGCCGCCGCGCAGCACCGCGGGTACCGCCGCCTGCAGGAGCAGCTGGTCACGGACCTGCTCGACATCGGCGAGCTCGCGGGCGGCGGCGTCCGCGCCAAGGAGGCGGAGGTGTGCCCGCCCGAGTACGAGAACTACGTGCCCTGCTACTACAACGTCACGGACGCCGTCGACGTCTCGGATCTGGGCGCCGGCGTCGTCGTCAGCTACGACCGCCAGTGCACGCGCGACGGCAGGGTCACCTGCCTCGTCGCGCCGCCGAGGAGCTACCGGATTCCCATGCGGTGGCCCAGCGGCAAGGGCTTCATCTGGAAGGACAACGTGCGGATTAGCGGGCAGGAGTTCTCGTCCGGGAGCCTGTTCAAGAGGTGTGTGTGTGTGTGAACAAAATTTGCTCCGTCGCTAAAATTCGAGGTAGTGGGTTTGGTCTGCTGGTTGTGTGAATTTGGTGGTTGCTCATTCATAACAGGATGATGGTGGAGGAGGACCAGATCTCGTTCCCGTCGGACGCGCACATGGCCGACGGTGTGGAGGATTACGCCCATCAAATTGCCGAGATGATTGGGTTGCGGAATGAATTCAATTTCAATGAGGCTGGGGTGAGTTATTGCCATCTGTTCAGATTAACCTATGCTATTACTAGTAATTACCTATTTGACTTTCATATCTAGTGAAGGCATACCCAGAACTAGCTGAAGTAGAACTGAACCAATGACATTTCTGTCAACGTGGTGTCCTTCTTGGGTACATTTCTTATTATTGTAAAGGAGTCACCCACTCTTACTAGTCCTCTTTGTCAACGCCCTATGAATATGCTGGCTTCTGCCAAGAATTTCCATCCACCTTGATTTTTTTCAGGATTCGGGTTTAAGCCTTGTGATTACAATGAAACCATGATGCAATTTTAAGAAGATAATGGTTGTTCAGTTATTCTGGGAAAAATATTTCATTTATTTGGGAAACAGTACTTCATTCATAAGTTGTTTCCCTGTCTGATTTATCAGTTTAAGATGATCCTTTTATATCATGATTTGCTATTCAGCAACACTTGTCTGTCGTGGTCTTTCCACTTGGCGGTACTTTAGAAATCTTGCATGTTGAGTGGGCTGGCTGGAAGGTGCCTGTCTATTTCTACTTAATTTGACTTGGGAAACTCTACATGCCCAATGTGCTGGAAAGTGTATGTCAGAGCTTACTACTGTACTTGCAATAGTATGTTGGCAGCAGGACCTTAGGATCTCCACTATGATCCATTATTTAAAACATAGTTTTTTTTTTAAGAAAATATATATATGCCATTTGATGGACCAGCCGAACAGCACCATTGAGCATACCATTGGTAGAGTAAGACTTTGGGTAAGTGTTATGTTTCAGGTTGATTAGCTAGAGTAAACATACCATTGGGTAGAGTAAGACCTTGGGTAAGTGTTATGCTTACAGAAACTCTTCTTGCTGATGTTAGTTCTTGCTATGCCATTTCAGGTTAGGACAGTTCTTGACATAGAATGTGGATTTGGTACCTTAGGGGCACATCTTTTTGAGAGAGATCTCTTGACCATGTGCATTGCTAACTATGAAGCATCAGGCAGCCAAGTGCAAATTACACTGGAGCGAGGCATTCCTGCAATGATTGGTTCATTTGCAACGAAGCAGCTTCCATATCCCTATCTTTCCTTTGATATGGTGCATTGTGCAAAATGCAATATCGAATGGTACAAAAACGGTATGTGTCAAGTCTTCCTTCTTTCACATGTCCTGGCTCTCATTGACTATTATACTGTTATTCAGCAATATCTTAAGCTAGCGCTTCACATGTAAAGATTGCTATAAATGTCTAGCTGAATATTAAATATTTAAGGATATACAGTTGTGGGTAACTTTTGGTTGACTTGTAACCCTTGCCGCTGTAAACTTCACATACATCTGATTCCTGTAAAGAAGTATCTCGTACAGTCTTACCGAATATGTAAACATCGGTTTTCTCTGTAATTCTACAGATGGCATTTTCTTGGTTGAAGTGAACAGGCTTTTGAGGCCTGATGGATATTTTGTATGGACATCAAATTTGAATACACATAGGGCCTTGCGTGACAAAGAAAACCAAAAGAAATGGACAGCCATTCGTGATTTCGCTGAGGGCCTTTGTTGGGAGATGCTGTCACAACAAGATGAGACAATTGTATGGAAAAAGACAAATAAAAAGGAGTGTTACAATTCAAGGTATTGTTAACACCTACAGGCTTTATGATAATGAATCTTTACATTATTGGTGAACTTACAGAGTTGTTTTACAGAAAATCTGGGCCTGAGCTATGTGGCCATGATCCAGAATCACCATACTACCAACCACTAAGCCCCTGCATTTCAGGGACAAGAAGCCAGCGCTGGATCCCCATTGAACATCGTTCCACCTGGCCATCTCAGGCTAGACAAAACTCAACAGAACTGGACATACATGGTATGTAATACAATTGGAAAAACAAGAAACAAATCAATGGATTTGAAAATATGTTAGTGTCTTAATGTTCAAATGCTTGTCTGTCTTGCATTGAGAACCTTCTAATTTTACAGGTGTGCAATCAGAAGTCTTTGCTGATGATACTTCAAGCTGGGACTCCATGGTGCGAAACTATTGGTCTTTGCTATCTCCACTCATATTTTCAGACCATCCAAAAAGACCTGGTGATGAAGACCCACAGCCACCATTTAACATGCTAAGGAATGTTTTAGATATGAATGCTCACTTTGGTGGATTTAATGCTGCTTTACTGAAGGCTGGAAAGTCTGTATGGGTGATGAATGTTGTTCCTACGAATGCCCCAAACTATCTACCACTAATATTTGACCGTGGTTTTATGGGGGTTCAACATGATTGGTAAGCAGTAGTCCATGGTCCTTTTCTTCTGTTTATTTGAATTTGTTTCCCCCCTTTTTGTTTCAGGTGCATGCTCTGGTAATGCTAAATCTTGAATGACCTTTCTTGACAAAGTTTTCCAAACTAAAACTTTATATGCATTGACAGTCATAACTTACAAAAGTTAATACATACAAATATTAGGAATATAGAAAGTTGTTGATGTAGAGGATTTTTTTTTTAACGCGATGCAGAGGAATGATAGCATTCTCAATTTCACATAATTTTATTAGAGCACATGGAGATTCATGCATAAGTAAAGTATCAATTTGATAGACAACTATATCGATCTTTGGATCAATGTTCAGTTAAATGATGGATGGCTGGACATGTGTTTAGGTGTGACGCATTTCCAACTTACCCAAGAACATATGATATGGTGCATGCTGATGGCTTTCTATCACTTGAGAAGAACCACAAGCATAGATGTTCTACTCTTGACATATTCTTGGAAGTTGATCGCATCCTACGACCAGAGGTAAAGAAAATTTGGTTAATGACACTGATTTGGACTCCATTATTCAGTTGTGAATCATGCCTGTAATTCAATTAAGGTTTTTGGATGCATGTGGAGCATAATGCATAACACTGCACTGTTTGGGTATTCGCAATTCTAATTTCTAAACGGTACAAACCATAAAATGGTTCATATGGTGCCGTTCTAATTAGTGTGTTTCTTGATTGCGCCATTTGGAAAGAGCCATGGCCATTAATAGAATTAGTACATATTAACTTTGGTTTAGTTTCTTCAAAACTTTGCCCTTGTATGGCCATATACGTTGGTAGAGCTATCTTTGTGATCATGGCCTAGACTCTACTAGGGCAGAGGTTTGTCATTATATTTTTGCAATGGAAAGAAAGATACCCTATGCTATACTTACATTTATCAACTGTACAAGTGTAATGCACAATTGTCATTACCCATGATGATGGGATGCAGCAGAAACATCATGTATACTTCCACACGCGTGGAGCTCTACGCATCAGTCTTCAGTCATAAGATTATTCGTGTTGTCTAATTTTTTTTTCTGCTTGTTTGATGTTGATGTAGGGCTGGGTCATAATCCGTGACACCGCTCCTCTTATTGAAGCAGCAAGATCTGTTGTTACTCAACTCAGATGGGATGCTCGTATTTTAGATCTTGACATAGCTAGTGATGAAAAGCTACTCGTCTGTCAGAAGCCCTTCATCAGAAAATAAGGAGCATAGTAGACACTGACACAAGATATATGGACTTATTCTTTCACCCTACACACTGTTACGATTATTGTCTGAGCACAACTGGGTACAAAGCTTGGGTCAAAAACACGTGAAGCATGATTCAGCTAACTTGTCATGCATCGCCATGGAACCGCAAGGTGCCATTAGATTGATCGGTCAAGTGCATGCTGCAGAGAACAGGCTTGGTGGCTAAGCTTTCCAGGCCAAGGTTTTATTGCCACGATACAGAGATGAAGCCATGAAAATTACTTAGTAGTGGAAACCATAATCAATAAAGGGATGCTGCTGCGGTGTACATAATCGCGGTCAATGTGCCATATAGGTATAATTCATTTTTCCCTTATTACATTTTTCTCATTTTTTTTGTTTGTAACTGTACCAATTTGTTTATGTATCTTGTATGTAAATTGTTTGTCTATACACTGGTCATCCCAAACTACATCCTAGTGAAATCAATATAATTATTATTTGGAGATGAATGATAACAATGTTTGTACATTGTTCGGAACAAGAGTGATACCTTCATTATTCAAGAAGAATACATGGTTACTTAAGATGAATGTGCCAATGTTTCGTTGTGGTAGTGATTACAATCTTGCAGGTAAGTTTTTGCTTTTCATGGCTATTTAGCACTAGTGGATGGGCGCGCGCATTCGCGCGCCCGTGTGGTTGCAAATGTAGAGACAATACAGAAAGCAGGTGCAGGTAGAGATAACAACGGCCAGTAGGTTGTTCGGAATTGATTTAATATACATACATATACTATTTGAATCATAAAAAAATACCAAACAAAATAGAACCAAATAACATTGATGCAGCTGCATTTTAGAGTATTAATTGCAGAATCGAAGAAAACAGAAATGGAAACGGATAGCGTTGATCGCTTGCATTTTAGTCAAATTTGTTACCGACACAAACAAATCATACACCAAAACACTAAGTAGGAAAGTCCTTTAATTGGGATTTAGACCAAATCACAATGTTACAATTGGACTCAGACAGCATTTTGACCAAATCACAGTGTACCAAAGTTCAGAGGACAGATGTATGGATGTTTCAGGCAACCTTGGAGTGGCAACCCCTGGCTTGCTTTTCAGCATCCCTGCTCCAACGGCAGAACATTAGTTCAGTAACGTAGCAGCCTAAAGATCATTATAGAAATATGTTCAGTAGTTTCCATACTTGTCTGACATTCTAAAAATCTGAAGGAAGATTTGGAAGCTCCTCAAAATAGGCATGAATCAAAGAGTTCAAACCATACCATATAGGAATAAGGCTGGAAATACGACCTCTGAAAAAGAAGGCTTGCATGGATTGGTATAAGTGTACATGTTTTTAGTACAATAATTATGGTTTTGACATTGCACAACTGGTTTTACATTACATAGATAAGTTCTGATCATGTAGTGATATTGTAATTTTACATAGCACGATAGATAACATCAATTAAATGGCTAGAACGTTGCACCGAACGGTTCGGAACTGATGTGACAATGGAAGAGTGCCAATTAGTTTTAGGACGACATAGCTGCAAAGGACATGTCTAAGCAAGGCAACAAAGGAGCTATTATCAATCCACTGTAAACCATGCAGAGAGCATCGCCATTGGTGTGCAGACATCATATTCTAACCAGATCAGAAGAAAGGTACAGTAAGCAACAGATACATAAAAAACAGAGCTTGATTTCAGTAAAAAAAATAATATGGCAAGAGCACTTTGCCTCGTTGAAATTTCTAAACTGGGAAGCAATCAGCTCCCTGCCATTTCCTGTCCCTCGTTGAAATTTATAAACTGCTTCGTAAAGCTACCAATTTGGCAAGAACATTATTTTACTGACTGTTGGAGACTTCAGATATTTCAGTAAGTGGACACTCAACAAAAATAAAATGTTATCTAAAAAAATGTCAACCTACAGCAAGTTGTATAGTTCAGTGATCAAAAGAAGGAAAGGTAGTGCAAAAACTCATACCACCCTTCATACAGCAAGCTGCATAACCCCAGTGATCACAACAAGGAAAGGTAGAGCAAAAACTCACAGCAGTATTAACCTTTGCAATGTTGTTGAGGGTTTTGTGGCTCTGAAATATACATCATTCCATTGGAAGTTGCATCACCTCTGAAATAACGATCCACATAGTTTAGTCAGCAAGATCAGATATTCCTAGATAAAAATATATGTAACCATAGTGTGATTTTGAGATGAGATGAATGCAGTCTGCAAATCAACAATAACTGAATGTGGCATATATCATCTATATATGTAGAAACTGAACTAAACATCAAGAGAAACAATGTAACTAAAAGTGCAGGAAGCATCCACTACTTGGGTAATGCTTGTTGCCAGTTAGGGCATCAATGTCATTTCTGCATGGCAAAGGTGATAAAGAAGGGCAAGTCTGAGAACCAAGAGGAGCACTTGATGTTGCATCATTTCGTTCTCCATGCTCACCTTTGCTGGACCCATATCGCCGGTCTGAACCTCATAATCTGTACCCATGGCTTATTTTGTTCAGCACGCCAAATGCAGATATATTAACTTGCCATGAGCTAGATTTTATGGTTAACCCAAACTTTAGAAATCTCAAAGAAAGCCCCACAGCAAGGGCACGTCAACAGGCTAGCGCTTCTTAATGAATATATTTGGTGCCGATAACTATATTTTGGAGAGGTCACCAGGAGATGCATGATTGCATCGGCATATTGCAATATGATAATAAGGAGGCTATGGTCATTGTTCACAGAACTGTCAATGTTAGATATGGAATTATATTAGGACATATAATACGTTGGCAAGCTAACTTGCACACACTACAGAAAAATTATCTATCTATAAAACTAAAGCACAACAAAATCCCAAAATGTAAATATATCTTTACCTATGCAAGCAACCCAGAACTTGATGGCCTCAGCTGCTATTGAGTTTGCAGTACCTCATGTATGAAGGGCCTGCAAGTGGGACCAAATCTGCACATGGAAAGGTATGAAAAACTAATTCTTAATAGATATGGTAGCGTAAGCAAGATGCATTTCCAAGGACTTTTGTTTTGAGTCAGAGATATAACCTCCAAGTGATCTTGAACTTGATCATTCCCTAGAGCACCTAGATTTCTTTCAAGTTGCCATCCATGATGCCTTTTCAATACTTTCCAGAGTTTCAGCTTGAGCAATGCAACGCCTCAATTCAGCCTGCATTCTGGAACCTGAGCCAGGTCCTGCAACCTATGTACAGAAGCATCAAGTAGAAAAATCAGTAGATGAGTGTGGCAATGCGCAAATACCAAATAATATAAGCCAATAAACTCCATCACATCATCTTTTATAAGAAGTAAAATAGCATTATCAGACACCATTAAGGCTCTAAAATCATACATAAATAAACACAACGACAAATCATATTTGTCTGTTGCCTAAGCAGAGCTGATAGTTCAAACAGGGCATTCTATATATTCTTGCCTAAACTAACCCCAATGTCCCAATGTGCACTTCAGATGTAGGAAGCTTTTGTTTCCATTAGCATAGAACATGTAGCCGCTGAGCCTTCTAGCTCTGATAAGAAATAAAATTATTGGGTTGGCTATGGGGAAAGAACAAATATAGAATTCACTTGATTGAAACTAAGTAAAAGATGCACAGACTATGTTGAAAGCATAGGTATGGATCTGATTACCTGAGGACATTAGAACAAAACACGATAGTAATTTTATATCCTGAACATGATCTGAAGCCGCTTTGAGAGTATTAGCTCTATATGCCAACCATAGATATAAGTTGGAAAATGGATTAACAACAAGGTATGCATACAATATGTTACTACTTTCTATTCGGCATGAATCATATATCTAAGGGGAACTTGTCACACTTTGTTGGAACAATTCAAATCTGGGCGATAAGACCAGTCTGTGTCTTCAAGAAAATACCATATTCATTTATGAGGTCTGTATGGTGTTGACACAAGTGAAAATAAAACTGAAATCAAGAAACTGATCCATGACCAATGTCTGCCATTGCAAAGGAAGGCAAATGGAGATTGAAAATGCAGCAATGTACCAAAAGCAGTGAATGCAGCAACTGCACATTTAAATGCAATAATTCATGACTTAGCAATAGAAATGCAACCCTATAGACATGTGGTAGTAAGTGGTGGGCTGTTGGAGCATATAGGATTATTATATCAATACAAATATCAAAGACAGTTCAAAGCTTTCATATCCCAAGGCATAGGCAGCAAGCTTGCTTCTTGGTCGACAGACCAAGCATAGAGACTGTCCTTACCAAGTAAAATAATGCTGAAACTGAAATCATACAGTGAATTCAAGCATACACCTGTTGAGGAATAATTGGAAAAGTGCATTCTGTAAAGCTATCAGCTGCTCAAAGCCAAGCACAACAATGCCATCGAACGACCTTCCGGACCAAATATTGTATTGCAAAAGGAAGAGGCAGTTGGTCAACATGCCAGCTGTGACAGAACCAACCAATTTATTAGAACACAAGCACATAATTCGCCATTAAGACGGCAAACTACATGATTAAGACCTAATAAACCCGGTAGTCATACCGAAATCTCGAAGGATTTCAAACTTTCCGGCACAACCAAGATCGTAATAAGTTTAGCGTTCACCCTTCCCAGCGTACATAGTTCGCACATAGTTTTACACAATCAGAGTACGAATAAAGTTATTACAAACCAAGTTTAAATTTCAAAATAGCGGAAGCGATTAAGTTTAAATACACACACACTTAGTTCAATTACTGTGCCAGGTCCTCAGTCAATATCCAGCAAAAGCATAAGGTAGAGTAGAGTGACCATGCCCAAGGTCTAGTCATCACCCAACGCGGGGTAGAAACAGTGCTGGCAATAGCCATAGTACATCTCACCATCTGCAACAACATGGGAAATAAAACCCTGAGTACGAGGATGTACTCAGCTAGACTTACCCGTCATAAACTAAAAATAAATTGACTCAAAGGAGTATGCAAGGCTATATAAGTAGGACAGCTGACTCATCAGTTGCAGAAAAGCTTGTATTTAAGAAAGAATTGATCATAACCTTCTAGCATTGTGTTTTAATTTGATTAACCTTATCATGCTAAATTAGCACCTGTACTAAACAAGCATGGTAAGAATTATTCAACAAGAATAGTAACCAATTCCGGTTGAGTGCAACATCACGGCTCAACCATCACATCTCTTTATTCAAGTTATTACTACGATGCCGCTGCTCAAGTCAAGTGTTCACTGTCCAGGAATGATGGCGATTATAATCTATTACTAACTAGCTGGTGGGGTATTCCTCACACAAACCACACTCACCCGCTAAAGTGAGCTACAGATCATCGAAAGTTCGACTCGGGAAAATCGCGGGATCAACAGGTACCATCGTATCCGGGAACCGCCCGGCTGTCTTATTCAGGACGGCCCTGACCTCGGACTTACTCTCCGCGTAACCCGTGGTCCTTCATCTTCTCCAATACGATGCGTACAGCAGGTCGACTCCCGGCCCAAACCAAACCCAGGCTTCGCGGTCAGAACGACTTATCCTTCCAGCTAAATGTGAGGCATGCGTTTAATATGACTTGAGGACGTACAACGGACGGGGTCCTAGTTCGACACAGATGGGATAACCTTACCGAACCTCCAGTTCAGTCCCAACACCAATCCCGCCCGGTCTCGATCTATTATCTCCACATGGTTATCCGAGATAACAATGTATTCAACCATTCTGAGTCACCACCTATAACTCGCGGATGACAGAAAATCACCCGACTTCTACCGATCTAGTTTAAGCAAGGCTAAGCAGATATTCGCACCTGAACCTAACAGGGTTGAAGGATATACAGTGGGTAAGGAATATAAGTAATGCAGCAACTGTATAAAACAACGCCTATAACTTAATGCATCAAACAAGTAAAGGACTCAAGTTAGATATTTTGCAAACCACAGGGAGAATGCTCCGGGGCTTGCCTTGTAGGAAAGAGCTTGGCTGATGGTCGGGACACTCGGGAAGATCAACCTCGGGATCCTCTTCTGCTGCTATCCCCTGCACCAAGGCTTCCTGCTGGCCTTTCTCTCCTTGTACTCCGGGAACTACCGTTTCGAGCTCTGACGATCCTATATGATGCACGGTGCGTATGAATACCATAAATACATAGTAAATACAAAGGTACATGCTGATGTGAATGAATACTCAGTTAAAGATAATTGACATGATTTAAAACATGCATGATAAGCACATATCATCTGTATTTTCTTCTACAATCAAATCTTATACAAGCCTCACATTATAATTTACTTACACATTAAAAGAAATTATAAACGACTATTTACTTACACATTAAAAGAAATTATAAACGACTATTTCACCTGTCACAAACATTAGAAAAAGCATTATTATACACATAAAATAATAACTTAAAGCATTATTAATTATTAAAAGAAATCAGGGCAAACTGCAACATGATTTTAGATTACTCAGAAAATTCTATAAAAATTACAAAAGCTTAAGCATGCCTAATGTAGACTACCATAAAATTTTTAGGTCAAAACAGTAAGTACTTTATCCTACACAAAAATAACAAGGCAGCATAATTTAATGGGCATAAAATACTTTGTATATAGGAAAATGTCAAACAACAGATCTCAGAACATTCTTAGCTCTAGATTAGCATCAAAACACTCTCCAAAAAGTTTCATACATAAATCACTTATATATTATTTATTATGAATTATTTATCATCTACTTGAAAAAGGCACCATAATTAAACAGAACAATATTTACATATGATATAGTCTTTCAATATTTTTCACAAATAGAGCATGACATAAAAAGACTAACAAACTTAGATTCACATTTTTCTGAGTAACAGAGAATTACTTATGCATTTTCCAAGATAAAGGCATTTAATAGGAATAAATAAATCTATATAGAAAAGTATCACAAAAATCATATTTCATATTTTTCATGTATAGATCTACTCATAAGAAAAATATTGCAAGTTGAACAAACTCATTTGGACTAAAAATGAGTGAGATATGATTTTTCAAAGTTTTTACCAAAAATCTGGAAAACAGATTCTTTAAAACGAAATAGAAAACAGTTTTGCACCGGGAACCCTAGACTTTCCAGTAATTAATCGAGCCCTATTTTAAAACTCTCTGAGTCTGGCCACTTAACACTTAAGTCCGGGAAAGAATAGAAATGGTGCCCGCGGTTGACACTGCGGGAAAGGTCACCGGCGTCGGGATTCCTCGCCGACGGCGAGGTCACCGGCCGGGCTACGGCCACTACAAGACTCAGCTCGACAGCGCGAACTCGATGGTGTAAGAGATGGAACTAAACTCGCCCAAAATCATCGTCGGCCACGCACACCGGCGGATGGCGGTCGGCGGCGCGCCGGCCATCTCGGGCCACGGCGGGGCGCAAGAACTAGCCTACTAGCTCCAGCGAGTCCAGGCGACTCGAACTAACCAGACAATGCGAAGAATGGCTGGCCGAAACGACGACGGTGCTGCACGCCGGCGAGCGGCGGCGTGACCCGCGACGGCGGTCGGCCAAAATCCGACGAGTACAAACCCTAATCGATCCCATTAGCTACTTCAATCGGTTCTACTCATGCAGGCGGTCACGATGCGCAAGCTAAAGAAGGGAGAAAGGGGTTGCTGGCCACGATGGACCGCGCGGCGATCGGGGCGGCCATGACCGGCGGAGGGGAAAACGGTCGATTCGGTCTCTACCTGGGTTCTCGGGGGCAGTGAGCGTGCGCAAGACGCGTCTCACGTCAAGGCAGAGCTGTTGGCGAGCTCTGGGAAGAATGTGATAGGGCTAAGAGGCACGGTGGCGATGCGAGCTTCGGGACGACGGCAATGGCGGACTCCGAGCGCGCTCGAGTTCTGGCGAAGGGAAATGAGGCAAGGGGGAGCGTCTGGAGATGGGGAAGAGAGTGAGGGAGAGAGTGACGCGGTCTGGTCGCCTTGAAGCCGGCATTGAGCTTGGACAGGTGGACCGCGGCGTCGAGCATCGATGCGCGCGTGGCACGCATGCGAGCGGAGCGGGGCCGAGCGGAGGGGCGCGTGGCGGCGCGTGCGAGCGGGGGCCAAACAGCGGGCAGCGGCAGCGTCCCGGCGTACGGTCGCCGTGTGGCCGGCGTCGGCCGCGACACCGTCGTGAGGAAGAAGAAGAGAGGGAAGAAGAAGAGACTAGCAGGTGGGTCCCACTGTGCCAAGATTCGTGCAGAACTTGATTTACTCTATATTTTTCAAAATAATCCGAATTTGAAGAAACTTGTAAAAGATGAAATGTTGCTCTCATTGAGTAGAATATTTCACTTTTAAATATCAAAGCCTAATTCTGTCTAGAATTTGAAATTCAAAAATGGGGATTTAAAATCCATTTAAAATTAAAAGAAAAACATTTTTATAAACTGTTTGACATTTTTGACCCACTTCCAAGCCTTTTCATGAAATGATCCAAAAATAAGTTTTGCTCCAAATAATTTTCTCTACAAACTTCATTTAACACTCAACCCCAAACAAACAACCTATCACATAGCTCTAGTTCAAATCAAAGCAAGCACATTGTTCATTTTATCATTTCATGTAAACAATGACTATGCAAAGAGATGATTATGCTCATGATATGCAAGATAATGCATGCTTAACACCATGGTGTTACAGCAAGCTACTCCATGAGTTTCTGAATAATGAGTTCTCTAAAAACGGACACCAACAATAATGCATCATCCAGAAAACTGAAGCACCCTCAATAAGGCATAGTGCTTTCTCGTAGAAGTATTCATCTTTTCAAAGTAGTTGATGGTTTTAGAATTTTTATCACCCAAAATTTCTGGTTGGGAACAAAGGCAGAGAAGTATCAATCATTCTATTGGAAGGTGCATTAGCTGTCAAATATCAGTCTGCACAATTCAGCCACCTAATGCAAGTTTGAGAACCAAAGAAAGTCAAGTTTGAGACTCAAGAGGAGCACCTGACATGGCATCATTTTGTTCTCCGCGCACACTTCTGGTAGACCCATTGCCGGCTTCAACTTCATCCTGTACCCATGGTTTACTTCATATCCTGTACCCATGGCTTCAAATTCAACCACACAATTCAGCAACATTGGTAAGCCCAAAAAAAAATTCCAAAGAAATTTGTCACAAACCAGATTGTCTAGTTTGCCCAAAAAATGTAAAATCGCCAACATGATTAGCACAAATGCAGAATATGAAACTAAATGTTGCTGATTGGCATAGCAAGGTAATATACTCATAGTTGGAGTAAACTAATTGTGAAAGTAACCAGAAAACCTAAATTTCCTTGTAATAGTATATGAATTAAGTGTAGCAAATACTCTATGTGGCCTGGACATGTGGCATACACTTTAAATAATGCATCCTGACACTCTTGGGAGCTGATATTTCTCTTTCAGCAAGCTATTTTACTGGCATGCTAATTTGTGCGATCTTAAATAAAAGATGTTTCTTCTAAACAATGGAACGTGAAGTCTAAACATCTAAGGAGTTATCAGATGCAAGTGCAAATAGGCAATACTAAGTTGCATATTTCAGTAGCCCCGAGTTATAATTCACATTTCTTGCTTAAAAAAAATACAAATGAGTCTCCTCAGTTTTCATCACGGTATAAGAAATAGAAACTGTATAGAATAATTGAATAAACATGAATTTAAATGTAAGCAAAGAAGATGTGAACTCACTCTATATATATATGCCTGAGCTGAAGCTGTTCAAAGAAGATGGAACTCACTCTGTATATGTGCCATCAATCTGAAGTTTATCTTTCGTGTATTTAAGCATAGGCTGAGAAAAAAAGGGTACTGTCACAGTGAAGTCCAGGATGGTTTGATACATGCAGGCTTCATGAACAAGCAAATCTCATAATGGGATAATGATAACTAAATTCACATAGTATGTAAAAGACATTTTCTGGATACATTAACTTGTGTCAGCATGTAAAGTACTTGAGGGCTCAACACTACAAAGAAATTGAGGCCTGACCAATAGCAGTAGTGGCATCATTAGTAACTGGAGTGGAAACAATTAACTAACCCATTTTTCTTTATTGAATACAAAACCTCCTCAGTGCCTTTATTGTTGAATACTGATGTCTACAATCTAAATTATCCATGCTTGCAATTTTAGGCTCTCAACAAATAATATAGCAACTCAGGGATCAAAATAATAATGTCTACAACTCTAGGCCATCCATGTCTACACTCTGATGTTTTCCATAGCACATAAAACCATATTTCAGATCGAATACATGAGGTGCATATTAATTGCATCCTACTCATATCTTGTTAAATGCCGAAAAATAAATTGTATTCCCAGACACACAATCAAGTAAACTGTGGATCTTTAAACATCATAACGGTTCAGATATTTTCGTATCCACAGTTTAGTTTTGAAAGGACAAGGGCAAAGCAACATGAATAATAAATTTAGAAAAGGAAAAGCAGATAAGTTATATAGAGAGTTGAATGCATAATAGAAACTGCCGAGTGGTTTCTGCGATATGCTTAAAACAACTCTAGTCGGCAGGCACATGAGCAAATAATTAGCTGAACGTTGAACAACGAAAATTGAATTGAAATACCTGGCATTTTAGTGTACTGGTTCAGCTGGAGGTGAACTTGAAAAATCACCTGATGTAACACCCCTGGTGTTATATTAACTAAAACATTCCATGTCATCATGTGCATTACAAAGCATTCATAATTAGGTCAACCTTAATATGCATCAACTAAAATAAATTTATATTTCATAGGTTGTTTGTATTTCTGAAATGAGGTGTCATATGAAATCATAAAAAAATCTATTTTTGAATGTCACCCCAAATACTTGATTTATGCCCTGTGTACCTTGAGGTGTAGACTAGTGTCAGGTATGGTGTATAAAATTAAGTCTAACATTTAAAATCAAACTCCAAGTTTGGATTTAGATTTGTTTTCAAATTTGAATTCAAATTTGAATTCAAATTGAGAGTCTATTAAAATAATTTTCAAAAGTCAACTTGGTCAACCAAGGGTACTATTGGGTCATTGACCTAAAAAACCAAATCGAGTTTGAATTCGGTTTAAAAACCCTAATTTAAAAACCCTATTTTATTCCTCTTTTCTACAATTTAAAATCTATAAATAATTTTGGTATACTCTCAAAACATGGTTTGTCGATCTTGACAAGAGATACAATTTTGGTATTCAAAGTTTTTTAAGTTTCTAAAAATAATTTCAAATAAATTTGAAAATACAGTTTTCTAACATTTGTCCCCTTTTGATTTTAAACACATAATTCAAAAATTATGCATAATTTGGGAAAACTTTATATATGAAAAATGTTTGATTTGGAAAGTTAAGAATTTCATAGATTTGAAGATTTTCAAGTTTTATTAAAAAATCAAAAGTAATTTCAAATATTCATTTCTAGGGTTTTGTTCCCCTTTTGAATTTGAGTACATGTTTCAAAAAGTATGAAGAATTTGAATATATTTGTTAAATAAAAAATGTAGCTCTTGAAAACTTATGCAAATCTTATTTTTGGAGATTTTCATGTTCTTATGTAAAATTTGGAGTAATTTGCATTTTACCAAGTGACATCACATGCTACAGTGAATGATGATGTCATCACCGTACTTCTCCCTCTCTGTTCATGGCGTCGCCGTGGCCGCCGATGCCATACCGGCCTGCCGTGACCACCAGCGCGTGTCTCCGGCCAGAAGCTTCGCGGTGGACGTGTCGGCCGCCCGTGCCTCGCCTCTGTGCTATAAATGGAGCAGGCCAGTCGCCGTTTTCTTCTTTTCCTCCCGTCCGCCATCGCCGCCGTTCTCCCTCCGCCATTGAAATTCATCGTCGTCGCTCCACCGCTGCTGGCTTGCTCTTGCCCTTAGCTTCGCCTAGCTCTTGCGCTTCGGTTGAGCCTGCTTGCGTCAGCTCTCGCCGCTGGAGTCGCCCGTGCGTCATCATCTTTGTCGCGCACGGCAACCGCGCCGCCGCGAGCCATTTTGCGGATGAACGTCGCCACCGCTGGAACCACCATGACACCGTCCTCGCAACCGGAGCACGCCGCCGCCATCGACGCCGCCGTCTGAGATCGCTCTAGCCCATCTCCAAGTCAACCAACGTGTGCATCATGTTTGCGGTGAGCTCTTGTACCTGTCCATGCCCTCTGTTTGGCCCGAGTCACGCTATGGCCGCTGGCCATCGAGCTCGCCGGAGCTCCGCTCTGTTGCCGCCGCCCGCGCGTAGCCGCTTAAGTTAGAAGCCTGGAATGGCTTCATCTTCTGGTCTATCACGATCGCGTTGCTGTATGGAGTGTGCTCGTGCGCTCGCCGCTGACGGAGAAGCCTCCGGTGAGTTTCACCGCCGCGTCGGAGCTCCGCTGCGCCGCCATGGTCGCCGGCGTGGATGCTGCTGCCGCTCCGCCGCTATATTAGCTAGTCCAGCTTGTTCGCCTTGTCGAGCTGAGCCTGTAGGGCCAAGCCCCGTCGCCAGAAACCTCGCCGACGGCGAGAAATCGCCGGTCAGCGCCGGCGGGTCGATGGTCAGCGTCGGGAACACTGTTACACTGTGAGCATTCAGCTGTCTCTATGACAATAAGGAGCAGAATAGACAACCTGTCGATAATCTCAACAATTAATGATGATATGATGACATTTGCTAAGCTAAAGTGAACAGATTGCCTGCATTGTTATTGTTGACAACTATCTTTATTTGCAAGGAAAGGGCAATATGATGGATACACAAGTTTGGCGCATATACATGGTTTGAGTCATAGCCTGTGTAAACTACTATGAGCATTCAATTGTCTCCGTGATAAGAAGGAGCATAATAGACAACCTGTCAATAATCTTAACAATTAATGATGATGTATCTTATGGTGTTTGCTAAGTTAAATTGAACATATTGTATGTATTGTTATTGTCACTGCTATTGTTCTCTACAACAAAAGAGAAATATGATGGAGTTTCCTAATTATTGGTGGACAATACACTTACATTGTTTTCATTGAGAAGAACCAAGCTACTAGACAAATATTTGCGTGTATATATACACATATACATAGAGCACATATACTTCATTCTTCTTCTCTGGAGGTTGTCATGTTTTTTTTGTTAGTTATTGCTTTTAAAAATTTCCTTCTAATGTTTTGGTAGACTGTTTGTTGCACGGTTGGTTTGTAGTGCATACAATTAAGACACCTGCTTAGTATGAAAGTGTGATAGTATTAGTTTGAAACAACATGTTTATGTTTTTATTGATTATGTTAATATTGCTTGATTACTAATTTTTATTGGTTTTATAACAATTTTAAAATAGAGAAAAGCTAACAAGAATAGTACGTAATCATGCCTGGGGAGGTGCAAAAATGGGAAGATCTGATTGACGAGGACGTTGAGGGCGCAGAAGATATTATCCGAAAAGACAGAAAAGATATAGAACAAATATCTAGAGTACTTCAGGGCGAAGATCCATCTCCACTCCAAGGACGTATACGTGTTATTATCACCTACGTCGACGATGGCTACGGTAATGAAATAGTTGTTGAGCCGGCTCCGTATGTTAGCTCGAAGTGAAAGATAAGCATCAATTGAACAATGTGAGCCATTGTGATTTCTGAATTTCTTTTCGTGGTTGATTTATATATGTACATGTCTATGACAACTCTACTTAGAAGTGTCCTACTCAATATGTCTAATAATAAATAACGGGTTGTCTTGTGTTCAGTAATGTGTGTCTGGTGAAGTATTCATATATAGTCTAGTCCTTTTAGACACAGTTATGTCATCACAAATCGATGAGCAACACTTGACACGTCTGTGTGAATTCCATATATACTCTTTTTAGGCGCAATTATGCCATGAGAATTCAGCAAGCAATACTTGGCAAGATTGTGTGGTTGGTTCCTAATATTGGAATCAAGCTTCCTAATCATGGAATAATATATTCCGCCGCACCTTTTGATCCAATCCTCCTATTCATGGATATCCACTCTAGCTAAGACATGAGTAATAAAAAATGAATGAGATGCCTATAATATTAAATGAAGCACTAGTTATTATAACCATTATGTATGGGTGTCACTCCTTGGTTCCTACGTACATGCTGCCCTCCACTTCTAACAAGGAGCATTTTTTTGACCGAAAGTCTAATAAGTAGCATTAGTCAAGCATATACTAGACATCTTCAAGAATTACTTCAAACCACACTCATAAAATTACATGTCGTCTGACGTCTTGCTTTCCTTCTGGGAACACGATTACATGTCACGGTTTCCTTCTCGGCACGTCCACAATCCCACCTGACGGCGCTTCGCCAATAGGTCACGGTATCGCACGATGGAGACTAACCGACGACCTGAAAAAAATTACGCACGGAACGGTAGTCTTACTTTCTTATCTTTTATTTGTGGGAGAAAAAGACGGTATTAGTGGATGGAGGCTCGTCAGAGCACCTTCATGAGGTCCTCAGCTATAACAACACATGGCCTTGTAAAGCATTTTTTTTTCTCTCTTTCAGTTGGCTGCAGTTGAAACTAGTGCTATTCTATGATAAAGACATCGCTTTCTAGTGTTGTATCCGCAATGCGTGTTTGGTTGCGAAATCATAATTCCGTTATTGGCCAGCTGGGAGGTATAATCTCAGTAGCAATTGTAGCGACAGTGACATGGCATCTGTGCCCAAAAATAATTTCCAACATTCATTCCTCTTCCCATGGCTCCGTGCCTCCGTTCGGTTCCATTTTACAGCAAGAGCGACGAATCATTTCCCTGTTAACCTTACCAGAGATCTGGGTGTGATTAACTGACTGTTCCACATAGCCAAGTGCGGTTCTTTTTTTTTTTTTTTTTTTGCCTCTTGTAGTGTGAAGTGTGACACAGACACAGACCAGATGCAAAGTTTTTCAACAGAATTGTCACTAAACGAGCAGCAAGGCGCACAGATTCTCCAGCGCCCAATTGATCCATGGCCCCAAAAGGTAACATCAGATTCTCCACGGCAGCCCGTGTACTAGCCTGGAGTCCGCCGGCGGAGCCCAAACTCCAAGGTCGGGCATGCCGGCCCACATGTCATACATGGCCGACATACATGCGGGCCCACACGTCATACACCTGCCGCGTCGCAATCACGTACAGTCACCCCCACACTGCTGCCTATGGGCCCACGCAGCGTCATCGCGTACGGGTCCCGCATGTCATGACCGAAGACGACCGGCGCGCGCCGAGGTCCAGTCTGGCTGGCGAGCGGCCCTGCGCCATCCGATCACGATCGGACGGTTGCGTAGGACCCGAACCCGATAAAGCGACGCCCAACAACGCGGACCTCAGAGGCTCACACACACCGAACCCACCCCCGCACCCACCGTCGCGCCCGCCGCCCGAGTCGCCGTGGCCGCCGCGGCAGCGCCCTCCCGGCGGTGAGCGCAGCCCAGCGCGCGCGCGCTCGGGGTGCCCAGATCTAGACCCGAGGGGCCCCCTCCTCTTGGCCTTCCCCCGCTGCGGGCCCCATGGCGTGGCGACTGCCGTGTTGGACAGCGCTGCTCCTCCCCTTCCTCCTCGCCGACGTTGGTCCCTCCGCCGCCGCATCCCTTCCCCACGATGCGTGCCTGGTGCCTACCATCGTGGAATCCGTCCTTGGGACTCCCGACACGTGCTCGACGCTGGATCGCCGCCTTGGCGAACCGGTCGTCGTCATCGAGGTAAGATGTTTTCTTTGCTTTGTGAAAAATTAGGCAAAATTTGTATGTATGCGAATTCGGTCGTTCCATTACCATACTGAGAGGTCCCATCTATAGGAGTGATCGTGTTGTGTGATGGAGTGGAAATTACCAAATGATTTGTTATGTGAATTTGTTCGTTCAATTACTTTTTTTTTAACGCAATAAATTTGTTCGTTCAATTACCATACTGAGAGGTCCCATATAGGAGTAATTGTATTGTGTGGTGGAGTGGAAACTCAAATGATTTGTGATGCGATTTTTTTAGCATGAAAAGTTGGGGTTGCGAAGTTAGAGGGGGGAACTTGTCTACGGTTCGTAACTATTATTTCGTAGGTGGTTCTCAGGTTTTGTGTAAATAATTTCTTCTGTTCATGGTTTATACTTTTAGCAGCTATGTGTTGTTCATGTTATGTCAATTCATGGTTTAGACTTTTAGCAGTTATGTATTGTTTATGTTATGTCAAATCAAAGCAAGTAAATAGACACTACCTATGTAGTCTCAACTTTCTCCTGCCTGAGCTGCTGAGCATAAGTTTTTTTCACCTGTTGTATTTGTAAAATTTGAATCTAACTGATTTTTATCCTTTCAGGGAGATGAGGTCACGTTGGCAAGGGCAGTTAATCTTCTTCATGCAAACATGGATGACTATATTGCTGTACTTTTCTATGCCTCGTGGTGCCCATTCTCACAAGAATGCAAACCAAATTTTGAGACACTGGCTTCCTTGTTCCCAACTATTCGACATTTTGCATTTGAGGAATCTGCAATTAGGCCAAGGTTTGTCCTCGCATGGTGTAAAAAATTATTTCTTATTGGAATACAATCTATTTTTGGTGGAATACTAATCTGATGCTGGAACTGCAGCATAATTTCGAGATACGGCATTCATGGTTTCCCAACGCTCTTTCTCTTGAATTCAACCATGAGAGTACGGTATCATGGACCGAGGACTGTTAAATCACTTGCAGCTTTCTACACTGATGTCTCAGGTGTGATACTTTTTCCTTATTGACTCTTGTTCTCTTTTATTGGGATGATTTTAGTAGCATGATAGCCACAAGCCATGCGTGTGGCTTTGCATATTCAGCAATTAATCCATGTATGATTGTGAGCTTGGCTTTTCCCAGCTTGTTTGTGGTTTCTCTTTTCCAGAAATTTTAATCTTGTTCTTGGTGCTTACTATGCTTATGTCATTTACAAATGGTAAATTTTGTGATGAAGGTATCAATGCTTCGGTGGAGCCAACTGCAGGGGAGGCCATGGTACATCCCTTGGATGATATTGATCATAAAAAGGATGCCGAACAGGAAAATTGCCCATTCTGGTGGGCTCGGTCGCCAGAGAAAATACTTCAGCAGGATACTTATCTAGCATTGGCGACTGCGTTTGTTATTTTGATGTTGCTGTATCATCTTTTTCCGAAGATGGAGTCCTTTGCTAGATGGGCATGGAGGAGGCATAATCTGTTTGCAAACTTGATGGGGGCACATGAATATTTCCTCACTTACCTTGAGCAAGCAAGGCAGAAGTTTCATAAGCTATACCCTTCAAGTTCAAAGCGAGGAAATCTGCAGGAGGGGGCAATGAACGCCACTGCTTGGGCTTCCAAATCATTAGCATCTGTTTCGATTGGAGAACCAAGTGCGATTGGAAGGTCAAACTCTACAAGTGAGCTAAGATGAGGTGTCACCTTTTTTGTCTACAGGGATATCTGTACAGTACAGTAGGGCGATCAGGATATGAACACCCAGAATCTGTTGTAACGGCTGTATTACTCTTTATATCCTCCTCCTTAGAATAAATACATCCATAATTTCGCGCCTTATTTTCTGTTGTTACAGCCCAATTCTTTGGAGGAATAAAGTTTCTGGTGTATTGAGCAGTGTCTTGTGCTCTGAAAAATATGTACTGTATGTATGATATACCTCTGCGATTTGGGGTCTTTGGGGGCATTACAATAGGAGTATTGTCATTTTCTGCTGTCATACCCTCGTTGGTGTGGCATGGAAATTAGCAATTCATCAGTGTTGATGTAAATAAGAACTCCCATTTTGCTGTATACTGGGTACTGGGTATATATACAGATACTGAAGTATTATACCCAGTACTCAGTATAATACTTCAGTATTATTTATCTATGTACCTAGATACTGGAGTATTACATATTTACATGGGTATATATATACAGATACTAAAGTACTATATTACATATTCACATGGAGGACCATCGTACAAGATAGATTTGCATTCTTTCTTTTCAGCGAACGCGCTACGCGATCAGCCTGCGCGACTCGGCGTACCATCGTGTGTAGCAGCCCTCGAGGTTGGGCCAGCCGGTGTCGGGGCAGGCGGCGAAGTGGTGCAGCCATAGCGAGAGGATCTCCTCCCGCTGCTCCCAGCTGAGCTTGTCGATCAGGTCCTCCAGCACGGCCACCATCTCCGGCCGCTCCCGGGACGTCAGCACCGGTGCGTCCGTGCCGTTGCTGCCGCGGCACAGCAGCGGCAGCCATGATCGCAGCATCGCCATCCGCTGCTGGCTGACCACGGCCTTGTCATCCTTGCCACCCTCGCTCTGCTCGAATTCGCTCGAGTTGGCATGCTTGAACAAGAACACTGCGCATGAATTAATGGAGTATAAGCGGACATGTAATTGATAGCCCAATTCCTGTTTTCTTCGGCGCTTCATTAACCCAATCTGTTATTAATGCAGGGTAAGCAACGTGCCAGCTCAATACTGTACGTATCAATGTATCATGGTGACAGCTAGGTCGACCTCGACGAGGAGTAAAAGGGCAACACTAGGGACAAAGCTCAACCCCATGTTTGTTTGCGGCTCTCGCGACCACGGAAATGTTCCTCCTCGGCCCACGTCCGCCACACCACGGGCACCGCAATTTCTCCGGTAAAAACGACGTGCGTGCAGATCAGCATATCCAAAGCACATCAATTTCAGCACAAGCCCTCGCGGTGAAACAGTCACGAATTCATTCACAAAATATGATCGCGCACTACACGCTACTATTTTCATTCTATGCGGTCTTCGCAGGGTTTGGATCAGAGAAAGTTTCGCAGCGCTCAGACAAAAAGGAAAAGAAGAGTTTTTGACGTACCGGCAACGCGAAGCAGCGAGACCTGGAGCGCGGGCTCGGCAACGAGCGCGCGGCTCCCGAGTCTCTCCGCGGCGCCGAACTGCATGACGGCCTCGCGCGCCGCGCCGCACTCCGCCATCTTCTGGCCGAGCCACAGCAGCTCGGCGGCCAGCTTCTCCGCCGCGGGCCCGCCGAACCCCTTGTCGTCCATCGAGGACGACACCGCGGTGGGCCTCCTCCACCACCGCATCCCCGTCCGCACCGCGCGCACGGCCAGCTCCATCCCAGGCCAGTTCGCTCCCGCCGCGGACTCCAGCTGCCGCAGCGTGCACGCGAACGCGCCCGCGAGCGCGGCCCGGTTCACAGCGCCGATGTGGGCGCCCCCCTCCCGCAAGTTGTCGTCCAGCAGCCGCTCCGCGAGGCCACGCACCAGCTCGTACTTGCTGGAGGCCACGGGGAGCCTGGACGACACGGACAGCACGTGCGCGAGCGCGCGCCCCACGGAGGTGTCCCCCGCCGGGCATCCCGGGTCCATGCGCGGCAGCGTCGGCGCGACCGCGACCGCTGCCGGCGGCGCTGGCGCGAGCGCGGAGAGGAGCATGAATAAGAGGGAGATGAAGACCTGCGTCGCGAGGAGGAGGAGCCGGCGGAGCACGGTGAGCACGCGCGCCGCCGCGACGGGGAGCGGCAGGAGCAGGAACGTGGAGCGCTTCTGCTGCTGCGACGACGACGACGACAATAGTGGCGACAAGGCCGAGACGAAGCTCGACGCGAGGGACGCCAGCGGCTCCATCGGCGTGCGGAGCTGCTGCATGCGCTGCCGCGTCTCCATTGCTGCGGGAGCCGGGAAGAGAGAGACCCTGGAGGAAAGCAAGAGAAGTGCAGCTATGCAAGGCGCCCAAGTGGTGCCGCGGCGCAACGGCGCAAGAAACGTACGCGCACGGAGGAAGAAGCCAGGCGACATAAACTGGCGGTCTTTGTCGGCGACGTGGAGAAAGTTAATTCTGCTCCCAAGAGCGGCGACGTGGTCTTGTTCCACTGCCGAACAGAGATACGGAAAATGGCAAGGGAGCTACGTATGCGTTTGCGCGCGAACGGATGTGTTCGTAGAATTTAGCAGTCACGTTTCACAAGTTGCGTTCATGTGGCATAGCATTTGTTTCGCTGGATAGATATTTCTGGCTTAATTAATACTAGCTCCATTTTAATTTACACGATGTTTCATTTTTTTCACTCTAAGTTTGATCACTCGTCTTATTTAAAAAATTTTATCAAATATCGTATCTTTTGCCTTGGCATGTTTTATTAATCAAAGTTCTTCAAAAATAATTTAAATTTAATAATATTTATACAAATTTTTTAAATAAGACGGGTGGTCAAATTTAAGGTACATGAGATGGATCGAATAGAAAGGGACAAATTTCTAGCTGATCAACTTTTCAATGTATTTTTACTTATCAAAACAAAAAACGTTTCAACGTATTTGTCATAGCCTCACAGGAAGGAAACAAAAAGTGAATTCAATGGGGGCAAAGAACTTTAAACAATGTGCCACAGATTTCCAACGGCGAGCAGTTGTGACTGGTGGAATAATAAGACGAAGGCTCAACGCCCCGAAAATTAGACCCTGCACTGCACGATCATACACTCCGGCAAAGCCAAGCGCTGACATGTGTTCTCTCGCCCTTCGGATCGAAGCAGTATACAGTGCATATACAAGATTGACGCTTTCCATACTGGACGGCGCCGAGAAGATCTCACAGTACAGATTAGTCAAATTCTCGTCGCAAGAAGCTATATCAAAATTTCCCACAATCGTCGTGAGATACAAATTTTCGAATGACTGCAAAAATGACTCTTATCCGGCTGATCGCACGCAGGGACACTTCCTTTTACAAGCAGCCGATCAAAATTGCCTTCAACCAGGCGAGTCTTCCAAAAATTTACAAGTCGGAGGTGGTCCTGATCTCCCATATCACTTCAGGAGCTTCTGCAGCCTCTTTTCTGCTGCAAGGGCTGTTTTGTTCTGTGGCTCCAAAGCCAAAGCATGCCTGAAATCTGTGAAGTGCAACAGATTATGCAAGGTGCAAATGAGGCTGCATAACAAACATTTTAGACAGCATAACAAACATTTTGGTTCTGATAGTTCATTCATAATAGAATCAAAACTCTACATAACAATAAAATAATATAAACCAATTAAGACTAACGAGGAGAAAGAACACATAATTCCAAAAAAGAAAGTATGCATGTTCAACCAAAAACATCTGCTCCGTGCCAACTAGGTGAAGATCAACACAATAAAATGTCAACTTTAGTGTTCTTTAAAATGCTGCTTAAGAACTACAAGTTAATGCAATGACAGAAAAAACGCCGCACCTTGAAGTGCTTCTTTGTGATTCAAAGTTGCTTCCTTTGCAGAACCACGGCGTAGATATGCTTTAACATTCTGAAGCAACAAATGAAATTCACAGTAAGGATTTCATGTTGCCATAACAGCACAAGGTAAGGTAACGATATCGGAATCATCCAGGACTATCCAATAAACCTTAGGAACTCATCTCTTAGGGTTGACAATGCTACAGATGTCACCCATAACACCATGGGAATATTGCAAATAGCTTACCTTTCTATCCAACAGCAAGGCCCGATCACAATCTGCTTCGGCCTGCTTTAAACTACATAAGATAAAATATGCCAAATTTAGTGTACTAACTTCAGAAAAACTTTGAGCAGAAAAATATGGCTGGCATAAAGTATACCGGCCCAGTTCCAGATAAGCTGCTGCTCTGTTGCAGTAATATGTTGCATTTGTGTCACACAGACTGGTGGCCTCTGAGTAAAACTCAATTGCCTTGCTCCACTGTCTTCTTTTGAAAGCACTATTTCCCTGTCAAGGGAGCACAGACTGACTTAGTTTGAAATGAACAACATGAGACAGTAACCATCTGCATGTTCATAATTTTGGTTCAGTAAGTGTTCATACTTTTTATCTAGTATTTTAATGCTGAGAACAAAGATCAAGTTGCCCTACGATACAGATCCAGACAAAACTAACTATATACAATTACACATGCAAAGAATAGTTTATCAGTATCATACCCCCACTCTAGCCGAAAAAAAAAAAACTTCTGAAATCTAGACTAAGAAATAAGGATATACCATGTTCCCTAAAATATACTAATTAAGGACCCATGATTTTTTAGGATAAGAGAGAATGTGATGACATCTTCTAATAAAGGTAGAAAGACGTTTATCAAGAAATGGTACTGATCAATGTTAAGATAGGGACTGGACAAAGGGTATTAAAGGTCTTTTCAGGACTAATCTAACTCATGCAACCCAGCTTTCATTACATAATACTACGCTCTCCAAGCAAAAATCAAGTGTCAAACAGATTGTTCACTCTATCACCAAAAAAAAAGAGTGACTGTTTGCTGAACAGACCTTTTCTTTCAGAAGCTCTGATGCATTGACATCAGCATCAACATCAACATTGGTTACTGGTGCACTTTCCAACTTGGATGCCAAAACTACTTGGTCCTGGATGAGAGAATATGTATCCAAGATAGTACGAAGAAGAAACTTGTCTGATCCATGTGCTGCTACAAATGAAAGAGATACATGATGATCCAGATTTTCCATGGGAATAGTGACCTGCAAAAGTTAGAAGAGTCTACATAGTAAGCGGAATGAAATAAGATGATGATTACATTATTCTCAAGCGCAATGAAATTAGATAATGAAATTATGTAGAGATACTGCTTTACCTCACAACAACCAGAAAGTGAAGCAATGCCTACAAATTTGTACATTCTATCCTCAAATCCAGATGATAGTCTTTCTTTAGAGTTTCTCTTTAGAGGATATCCAGCTGTGGTTGGTAGAACTAAAATTCTAGTATCCTAGATAGCACGAAATGAAGAATTAAAAGATAAGATATCATGGACAAACCCTTCATTCAATCTAATAATGAACTTTTTGACAAGATTAAAAAAGGGCGTACCCAGTGCCGTAGGCTCCCGCACTGCGGGGTCTGGGGAAAGGAAAATAGCCAACAGCCTTTCCCGCACAAATGTGCAAAGGCTGGGGCTTGAAAATAGTCAACTTTTTGACAAGATTCATCATAAAATTAGCACATGGCGATACAGAAATATGAAACAATTCTCAAGTGATCAATATGGTCACTTAAAGGAATAGATGAAAAAAATAACACATGCACACGTGTTTATCATTTCTTCTGGGTTTATTATAACAAATGATAAATGTAGGATCCATTATCAGTTCCTTTTTCTCAGAAATCAAAATTTTAGGTGTTCAAATGCTTCGTTGTCTTTATGAGGCAAGATGGGTGGCATGGGCCTAGAGCCACTAGGTTGTCACTGAAGGCATGGCTCAAAATATCCGAATAGTCCATTGTATTTCTATGGCCCTATATGCTGCTGTAGGATGCCCTTATGGGCTTATGGCTTTATCCATCTGCCGTAGCAGGCCAAGCAGCAATTGGTGGTAGCCGTCCCAAGCAGCCACCACCTATATCTAGCTCGCTCACAATCCCTTGACGCCTCGGCCATGGCTCGCCTCACCCCGTCCCATGCATCTCCCACTCGGCATCTCTTGCTCGCCCTACCCTGTGTGTCTCCCTCTCGCTCCCTTCACAGCAGCAAACCCTGGCTAAGCTACTGCACAATCCTGTTAGTGGGGATGGATAAGTCTCTGTGTGTTCGGGCTGCAGTACGCAGCACATGGTCCTTGTGTCCTTGTGTCCTTTGTAAAAGCATCCTTGACTGCTTTTAGGACAGCAGTTAGCATCTTAGGACAAGCATCTTAGGAGCATCTTAGGACAGCATCTTGACTAGCATCTAGGACAGCATCTTAGACTAGCATCTTAGCATATGCTTGGCTGGTTAGCAGCCGATAAATATGTATCCCCAACCCCTCAGGTTGGCATCGCATTGTGTGAGAAATAAGCCCAGAAAATTGCCCCAACTCTGAGTTCTCCAAGTGTGATCCTCTCGATGAGAGTAAGGATTCTGCTCACACCTAGAGCAAGGATCCAGCGACTAACAAGTGGTAGACTGACAAGTGGTATCAGAGCCGTACTATCCTGTAGCCTGAGCATCTCTTGCTCAATTCCCCAAAGCTCCCACGCAGCAGCCCCTATCCACCTCCCTTCCCTTGCGGAGACGAGCAACAACAGTTCGTCGGAGGCCCTCTCCTTCCCACGCAGCAGCCCGGACATTCCTTATGTCCGCAGGTGCGTCTCAGCGCTCGCTCGGCTCGAGCGCGCGGCGCTGGCAGCAGGCCGAGCTCGCTGCGGCAGAGGAGCGCGAGCGGACTGCAGCAGAGCTCGCTGCGGCAGCGGCCCGGAGAGCAAGGCTAGCGACGGCGGAGCTGGTAGCAGCAAGGGCGGAGGAAGAGGCAGCGGCAGCGGCAAACGCTGCAGCTGCGGCCGCAGCAGAGCTTAAGTCTCTGCGCGCCGATAGCTCCAGCGGCGCTGCCTCCGACGCAGGCATCGTCGACGTAGAGGCCGACGCAGCCAGGCTGGTGGCGGATGACTGGACGGTGCGGTGGGCAGCCGCACAGCGCCGTGGGCGCGGCGGCAGCCCCGCCGGGAGGTGGCGCGACGGCGACGACCCGGAGGAGCACAGGCGCGGCGGCGGCGGCCCAAACGGGCGTGGCTGCGCCGGCGACGCTCCCGGTGGACGTGCGCATGACGGCCACGCTCCGGGCGGACGAGGCGACCGTGATCCGCGTGGCGAGGACCTCGCACTAGAGGCCCGGCGGCTGCGGGAGCGGGCTGCCTAGCTTGAGGCGGAGGTGGAGTACGAGCACCGGCGCGGTGGACGGGTCGAGGAGGAGCACGGCCGTCACAAGCAGCATGCTTCTCTCTCCCCGGACCGGTACCATGGTCACCACGGGTATCAGGCTGTTGCCAGGGATGTTGGCCCCGGTGGTGGGTGGCCTACCCTCACCAAGACCAACTATGTTGAGTGGGCTGCGGTGATGAAGGTGAGACTTCAGGTGCTGCACATGTGGGAGGCAGTCCGGTACGGCGACGTCGACTACGACCAGGATCGACGGGCACTGAATGCCCTCATCGCTGCAGTCCCGTCCGAGATGCAGTTCTCGCTTACCAGCAAGCGGACTGCCAAGGAGGCTTGGGACGCCATTGCTGCAGCACGCATCGGCAGCGACCGCGCCCGCAAGTCCACATTGCAGGCACTTCGCAAGGAGTGGGAGAACCTAGCCTTCAAGCCAGGTGAGGACGTCAATGATTTTGCTCTCCGTCTCAACACTCTGTTGCAGAAGTTGGTGCAGTTTGGTGACGACACCTACAGCGAGGAGAGAGCTGTTGAGAAGCTCTTCCGCTGCATCCCCGAGAAGTACAGGCAGATGGCTCGCTCAATCGAGTCCTTGCTGGACCTCTCCACGATGTCGATCGAAGAGGCGATAGGTCGCCTCAAGGTCGTCGATGGTGATGAGCCACAACCCTTCTCGGGGCCTGCCACCGTTGGTGGGAAGCTCCTTCTCACCCGGGAGCAGTGGGCTGCTGGCCAAGGTGACAAGAAGAAGGGGGAGCCTTCTTCCGCAATAGACGGCCGCAAGCGTGGCAAGCGCGGCAAGCCACGTAAAGGCGCCCAGGCCGGGGCGCAAGGGCGTGCCGAGGGCGGCGCCCGCAGAGGTGCCCAGGGCGGCACTGCCGAGAAGCCCAAGCCGGCACAAGATGACGCCTGCCACAACTGTGGCCGTGCTGGTCATTGGGCCAAGGACTGCAGACAGCCACGACGCGCCCAGGCCCACGTCGCGCAGGCAGAGGAGCAACAAGCTCTGTTCATGGCACATGCGAGCACCGAGCTACCTCCAGCAGCACCGGCTACAGCAGCTCTTCTCCACCTCGACGAGCCCAAGGCACATGCCCTCCTCAGCAGCGGGTCCGGCAGCGGCAGCAAGATCGATGGGTGGTGCCTCGACACCGGCGCCACCCACCACATGACAGGCCGGCGGGGGTTCTTCTCCGAGCTCGACTCCGACGTCCGAGGCTCTGTCAAGTTCGGGGACGCCTCCGCCGTGGAGATCAAGGGCGCCGGCTCCGTCATCTTCGTCGCCAAGAACGGCGAGCACCGGCTACTCACCGGCGTCTACTACATCCCCGCGCTGAGGAACTCCATCATCAGCTTGGGACAGCTGGATAAGAACGGCTCGCGCGTGGAGATCCAGGACAGCGTGCTTCGCATTTGGGATCCCCGTCACCGACTTCTCGCCAAGGTGAACAACGGGAGCAACCGCCTCTATGTTCTTCACGTACAGGTGGCGCAACGATCCCCGTCACTGACTTCTCGCCAAGGTGAACAACGGGAGCAACCGCCTCTATGTTCTTCACGTACAGGTGGCGCAACCCATTTGTCTTGCAGCTCGGCGGGACGATGAGGCCTGGCGGTGGCACGAGCGCTTTGGGCACCTCAATTTCGAGGCCCTGAAGCAGCTCGGCAACAAGGAAATGGTGCAGGGCATGCCGTGCGTCGACCACGTGGAGCAGCTCTGCGACACCTGCGTCCTCACCAAGCAGCGACGGCTGTCCTTTCCCCGCCAAGCAAGCTTCCGCGCCAAGGAGAAGCTGGAGCTTGTGCACGGCGACCTTTGTGGCCCCGTGACACCGGCTACACCTAGAGGACGACGCTACTTCCTCCTTCTCGTCGACGACGTGTCCCGCTACATATGGGATGTCCTCCTCGACACCAAGGGGGCAGCCGCGGACGCCATCAAGCACCACCAAGCTGTTGCGGAGAAGGAGTGCGGCCGCAAGCTTCGGGTGCTGCGCACAGATAATGGCGGCGAGTTCACGGCGGCTGAGTTCGCGACGTACTGCGCCGATGAGGGGATCAAGCGCCACTTCACCGCGCCGTACACCCCGCAGCAGACCGGCGTCGTCGAGCGCCGCAACCAGACGGTGGTCGCCACCGCCCGCGCCCTCCTCAAGCAGAGAGGGATGCCGGCGATCTACTGGGGGGAGGCGGTGATGACTGCCGTCCATCTCCTCAACCGCTCGCCCACCAAGGCGCTTGACGACAAGACGCCGTACGAGGCCTGGCACGGGCGCAAGCCAGTGGTGAGCCACCTCCGCGTCTTCGGTTGTCTGGCGTTCGCCAAGGAGCTCACTCACGTCGGCAAGCTCGACGACCGGAGCACTCCAGGAGTGTTCATCGGCTACGCGGAGGGCGCCAAGGCCTACCACATCCTCGACCCTGCGACACAGCGCGTCCGCATCTCCCGGGACGTCGTGTTCGACGAAGGGCGAGGCTGGACCTGGGACAAGGCAGTGGACGACGGCTCGGCTTCGACCCTCAGGGACTTCGTCGTTGACTACGTCCACTTGGAGGGAGCCGGGGGAGCTAGCAGCTCATCTTCACTGAGCTCGTCCTCCTCGGCAACCGGCTCGCCATCAGCTTCGGCGAGCCCTCCACCGCCTCCGCCACTAGCGAGTCCACCACCACCGGCTACGCCACGCACTCCTGCACCGGCTCCCCACTCTCCAGCACCAGCCAAGATCGGCACCAGCAGCTTTGGCCCGTCGGCGTTCGGTGGAGTTCGCCACTCCGCTGTCCGACGATGAGGACCGCGTCGACGCCTACCACGACGACGAGCCACTACGCTACCGCACCATGGACAACATCCTCGGCAACCAGCCTGTCCCTGGGTTGGCGGTACACGACTTCGAGGCGGAGCTGCACCTGGCACATGAGGACGGTGAGCCTCGCTCCTTCGCTGAGGCGGAGGGAGACGCGGCATGGCGCGCTGCGATGCAGCAGGAGATGGACACGATCGAGCAGAACCGCACTTGGGAGTTCGCTGACCTCCCTCGTGGTCACCGCGCGATCACCCTTAAGTGGGTATTCAAGCTGAAGAGGGATGAAGCCGGTGCCATCGTCAAGCACAAGGCTCGCTTGGTGGCACGAGGCTTCGTGCAGCAGGAGGGGGTCGACTTCGACGACGCCTTCGCCCCCGTGGCACGGATGGAGTCCGTGCGACTCCTCCTTGCGCTAGCTGCCCAGGAGGGCTGGCGTGTCCATCACATGGATGTCAAGTCGGCGTTCCTTAACGGCGACTTGAAGGAGGAGGTCTATGTACATCAGCCGCCGGGATTCGTAGTTCCCGGCAAGGAGGGCAAGGTGCTTCGCCTACGCAAGGCCCTCTACGGCTTGCGGCAGGCACCGAGGGCGTGGAATGCCAAGCTGGATTCCACGCTGAAGGGGATGGGCTTCGAGCAAAGCCCGCACGAGGCGGCCATCTACCGGCGGGGCAGTGGAGGAAAGGACCTGCTGGCAGGTGTCTACGTCGACGATCTTGTGATCACCGGTACCAAGGAGGTGGAGATCGAGGCGTTCAAGGAGAAGATGAGAGCGACTTTCCAGATGAGCGATTTGGGCCCTCTCTCCTTCTACCTGGGGATCGAGGTCCACCAGGACAGCTCCGGCACCTCTCTTCGCCAGACTGCCTACGCCAAGCGCATTGTGGAGCTTGGCGGTCTCACCGGCTGCAACCCAGCCCACACTCCTATGGAGGAGAGGCTGAGGCTGAGCCGGGAGAGTACGGAGGAGGAGGTGGACGCGACGCAGTACCGGCGCATTGTGGGCAGCCTTCGCTACCTTGTCCACACGCGACCGGACTTGGCGTTCGCCGTCGGCTACGTCAGCCGGTTCATGCAGTGACCGACGACGGAGCACCAACAGGCCGTGAAGAGGATCCTCCGCTACGTCGCGGGCACCTCCGACTACGGCTTGCACTACCCGAGGTGCCCCGGCGCGACACATTTCATCGGGTACAGCGACAACGACCACGCCGGCGACATCGACACGAGCAAGAGCACCAGCGGGACGCTGGCAATCGGCTAAGCAGCAGGTGGTGGCTCTGTCCAGCTGCGAGGCAGAGTACATCGCAGCCACTACCGCTGCTACTCAGGCTTTGTGGCTGGCTCGGCTGCTTGGTGATCTCCTTGGCAGAGACGCAGAGGCAGTGGAGCTCAGGGTGGACAGCAAGTCCGCCTTGGCCTTGGCAAAGAATCCAGTTTTCCATGAGCGCAGCAAGCACATCCGGGTGAGGTACCACTTCATCAGGAGCTTCCTGGAGGAAGGGAGTGTCCGGGCCAGCTACATCAACACCCAAGACCAGCTTGCCGACTTTCTGACCAAGTCCCTTGGGCGAGTCAAGTTCCAGGAACTTCGCGCCAGGATCGGGATGGCTCAGATACCTCACAAGGAGTCACACAAGACTTAGGGGGAGAGTGATGGATAAGTCTCTGTGTGTTCGGGCTGCAGTACGCAACACATGGTCCTTGTGTCCTTTGTAAAAGCATCCTTGACTGCTTTTAGGACAGCAGTTAGCATCTTAGGACAAGCATCTTAGGAGCATCTTAGGACAGCATCTTGACTAGCATCTAGGACAGCGTCTTAGACTAGCATCTTAGCATATGCTTGGCTGGTTAGCAGCATATAAATATGTATCCCCAACCCCTCAGGTTGGCATCGCATTGTGTGAGAAATAAACCCAGAAAATTGCCCTATAAATATGTATCCCCAACCCCTCAGGTTGGCATCGCATTGTGTGAGAAATAAGCCCAGAAAATTGCCCCAACTCTGAGTTCTCCAAGTGTGATCCTCTCGATGAGAGTAAGGATCCTGCTAACACCTAGAGCAAGGATCCAGCGACTGACAAGTGGCGACCCCGACCTGCATACCCAATCCCGAAGGGCACACCAAGACAAGCTGCACCTGTGCAAGTCACGCTGCAACCACTGCTGGTGTGGCAGGTGTGCTGCTGTTCCAACAGGCGCATCAGCACAGGGAGGTCAAACTTCTGAAGAGCATGAAATTGAAGGCGTGCGTCCTTGTAGCATGACACACGCATGGCATGGAGGCGGAGCCACAAGAGGACCAGGAGCCCTAGTACACGGAGTGCAGCGCTAAAACAGACTATGGAGACTGGCATTGCAGGTCTGCGCTTTGCAGCATGCTCGGCGCCGACACAGGCAGATCGCAGGGCGATTCCCACAAGGCACCAGGAGCGCACTGGGGCAGCCAGACAGGACCGTAGGAGCTGCGGGCAATACCAAGGCGCAAGCAGGTGAGCAACCCATAGGGAATAGCTGCCCGGTCTATTCCAATCAGGTTGCTGCCCCAAAATTCTGTACCTAATTCAATTTCTTTGAATCATTTGCACATGCTGAGATCTGATTCTCCTTGCATTGCATCTTGTACTCTAATTGCACAATGAAGAGGACCAATACATTGCCATCTTATTAATATTTCCCTTTCGGTTTCAGCTAATAAATTTTAATATGGATGTTGCCTTGCTCTGTTAGTACTTTCACATTGCAGTTTGTCCAAAGGCCAAAAAGTATGGATTCTAAGAAAGTCATATTGGAGAGATCAACAACAATTTAATCAAGCGCCTCAGATGTATGCCAATAGCCTATTGTACCAAACAACAGGTATTGGTTTGTTGCCATAAGTACCCGACATGGAGTTTCAAAAAAAAAAAAGCACCCGATATGGGTGTTTCAAACACTTGGCTAGTGGCCCTAGTCTTGCAGGAAGCAAACCTCCGCCACTCACTGCCTTATTCATTAGTTACAGCAGCATAAAGTTTCTAGAAAAGGAGCCAGTAAAATGAACAGCGAGCATCTGTTGTTAAAAAGGGGGTTAATAGAAGGGTTTTGTGAAAGGCTACCTTTAGAAGATTCTTGAGTGCAACCCGCAATTCACTTCTTATTGCGTACAAAGATTTGATGTTTTCATGTGTAAAATTCACAGCTTGTAGTACACGAGTAGAGATATCAAGGCCGAGCTTAGGTTTAACAGTGTTAACCCACTCCTCGTGATTTGCTTTAAATTCATATCTGAAAATTTATTAACATGTAAGTCCCAAAGGAGTTGTTGATTATGTTGAACTATAGAAACTACAAAGCAATGAAATAAAATAAAATAAATCCAGATCTGAAACAATAGCGACCACACAGGGAAAACAATGATTTTCCTAGCATCAAACTATTGAACAATATCTATATTTTTTTTTTAAAAAAAAAAGAATTTAGCTGCTTGGAAAGTGGCATGTAGCGCAAGGTATGCAAGATGAAAAAATTAATCTTCTCAACAACATAGAAAACTTTAATGTTAATCATACTAATCAATCACAGGCAGGGCAGGGTTCCAACTCAGGAAGCCAGACATCCAAGAGTTCATAAAGTAAGAAGTGTATCGTTAATAGAGTCCACCAGTCCATGCATAAGGTAAACTTTAACTACCTGATGAAATGGTGCCCCAACCAGCCAGTGATGGTTCACTCATAAAGACCTAGTCAACTTGGCATATCCCAGAATCCAAGTGGTATAATCAGAGCACATTTTGTAGCTCATAACAAAATTCGTCACCTCTGGTATTAATAGATGAAGATTTTAGGTTTTCATCAAGGTCTTTACTACCTACTCCCTCTGTCCCTTTGGGACTGTTGTTGGAGCAGGTGATCTAACTGTTTAGGTTCATTCAATTGGACATGCATCTATTCCCTCCCTCAGTCCAGGTTCATTGAATGTCTGATGTACCATGGCAAAAGCTACAATGACACACTCAAAGGGACGGAGGGAGTAGTCGGCCATCCTTGTGTACTTAGTTTTGCCATTACAACCACTCACCCACTCCATTCCCCCAAGCAAAACTGTCTAAACTGGAGCAAATGATTACTGCAAACAAACCTCTGCAATAACAACATCACTGTGGAGATTGCTTTCAAGGCTGATGTTCCTTCTTGTAACTTTGTAGCTGGTTCACAAAACTCCTTCAAGCTAGGTACATTGGAAAAAATATATTGGCCAATGTTGATGTGTTTAGGTGGCTGATCTGCAAGATATGGGATTAATTTGTGGCAGATCTGGATCAGTGAATTAACAAACATATGAATTAAAGAAAAAGACACATCACTATGACTTACATCCACGTAATGCCTGGACAGCATTTTTTATGGCATGCACAGTTTTCTGATTAGAGATCTTTAGCAGCTGAAAGCAGTCATCGGCAAAAACAATTTTCCTTGTTTGCTTAAGTCCACCTGCAGCAGCTGGTAAAAGAACTTCTCCAACACGATGCAGAATACATGGATCTCGTGCAAACCATCCTGACAAGGAACAGAAATCAAGTGATATACAATCTTTTGTAAAATCTAACTATGGTGCCATTTGACACTGACATAATTGGTTTTCTGAGGACTGAGATAATGGTGTCCTAATATACACAGTGATATTGTGTAAAGAGTAAAGACAGGGCTGAATCAGAAGTCTTAATTGGTCTCTCAACATACTAATTACTTGGTTAGAATATTCAACATTAGTTATTACACTCCAGAAAATTTTCTCCATTGGATATTATGTAACATATGTATTGTGACGAGTTTTGTTCTTACTTTTGTCACTTAAATTAAAAGTACATATGAGTTATGATTCAATTGTAGTTGCAATTAAATGTATCATTTACAATCCTTGTAGTACATGCTCACAAAAAAGGTATTCGACTTGTGTCATAGAAGACATGAAGATTTTTGTCAAAGCAATTAATAAATATAAGAACAGAAAATTTTGAGAAAGGCAAGAAATACCGATTGTGTCTAGACTTTGTGAATTTGCTATGGTCCCAAGAGTAGATATAACACCATAGGAAGGCCTAAAACAAAGTAAACCACAGAAAGAAGCTGGGATTCTTACATCACCAATTGTATCAGTGCCTACAAGAATTCAGAGGTTAACAGGTCAGGGAAAGGAAAAAGAACATGGAGAAGAGAAAGAGCAAGACATAAGAACTGAACTCAGCTCGGATCAAGGATCTGTCTACAAACAAAATGAGTATTGAAGTTGAACTTTGTATTACAATGTAAAGTGGACAAGTGCAAATATATTACAGCAGTGGACATGGTGGAATGACTTCTCCAACATATGCTCTTGATGATATACCATTAGAAAGAAGGAAAATTTTCAGAGAAGAGAAGACTCATTGACAACAAAATCAAGGGCATAACCAACTATTCAGGATCATATACTGTACTGACAAAATGTTGTGTCACTCTGACATGCATTCAAACCTGACCAAACTATCAAGGTTAAAAACTAATTAATATTGTAATTTTAGCCATTGCCTCTAAATGGCTAGATGATGTTCCACAAACAGAGAACTATTATTAGTCATCTACAAATCCTAGCGCGAGGGTAAACATTTCACTTTGGTTCATTTCCAAAAAGAAACATACTGGGCGAAGACTCAGAAACAAAATTACAAAAATGAAATACTAAACCTAAGTACCTAACTGTGTAGAAGAAACAATATAGTAATATTAGGAAAGGTAAAAAGACACTATTACATGCAGACAGCCTTATCTTCATGGCGCATCAGAAAATAACAGAAAATGTTCCATTTGCATGGACAATTAGGGGTTATAATCAGAATAAGTTGGTAGAAATCTTTCTGAAATACCAATAGCAAAGTCAACAAGTTGTGCAGCAACTGCCACAGCAGAGCCACTGCATGATCCACCAGGGACAAGTGAAGGAGAAACAGGGTTGGCTGGTGTTCCATGGTGCAAATTTTCTCCAGTGACACTGAAAACATAGTAAATGAATTTACGATAAGCATGTAAATAGTATAGGTGGTTTTGCCAACAAAAATATTTTATTACTGATGTTTGTGCAAATAGCCATGTTATTGTTAAGGTTTAAGTAAGAAACTGGTAGTGATAAATATACTGACGTTTGTTGCTAGATATCTTTGGGAGAGCTTGTCTGAGATCTTAAATAGACAAGTTGGTGTGGATTTTCTTGCTGTTGGTACCTTTGGCTAAGTAAGAAACTGGTAGTGATAAATAGCTTCTGTGCTGCTGCCCTGTGGGGGCTCTGGAAACTGAGAAACAATTTGTGCTTTCACGGCGAAAAGTGGAAAAATGGTAAAATCTTGCTACTGAGGGTAGCGGTGATGTTGGAAAGCTGGAGTATGCTTTGTCCCAAGGAGCATGTGCAAGAATTTGGGGGAAAAGCTGAGTTTGTTGAAACAAATGGCCTCAAGATCACCAAGACTGACTGGCTTAGTCAGGTAAACAACAAATGGGAGCGGGTCCTGTACATGTCTGCTGGTGATTGGCAAGAGGAGGCGCTGCCGGATGAAGCCAAGGCCTTGCTCACTACAGATCTGGGCAAGGCAAATGTCGAAGGAAAGTGGCTAGACTTCTCAGCAATGCGTGAAGCCTGGAGGATGTAGTACCCAGATGTAATGAACTTAACAGTTTGGTCTTTTAATATAAAGGCCGGGGTACCCCCCTCGAACTCTAAAAAAAATTGTTAAGGTTTAAGGTCTGGTAACATAAGAATATGTTAACATACGAGGGGATCACAAATTCACAATTACTCCAGAAGGCACTTTTTGGACACACTATTTCAATGCGAGAAATGTATTGTTGTAATATTTTCCATGTCCAAGCAATGTAGATCATATGGTTGCATGAAAAAACTGAATTGCAGAGACCTATTTCATATTTACAGTGTTATATTTAACCATTTTCAGTTTTTGACCCATCACATCTACTTATATGCATCATTAAGCTTATATCCTGGAGCTGCCTAAAATCAAGTGAGTACCAATGATGCCTATAATTCACAATGGTAACTACCATTTCAAATGAAATCAATTCGAAGAAACAAAATAAACAAACCCAAAGCCGAGTTCATCCATGATTGTCCTTCCAACGCAGGTGGCCCCCTGTTTCCGCAACATTGTGACAGCCACTGCTGTGCGCCTCGCCACCTCATGGGTGTTCTTCCAGTCTGGGTTTCCAAACCCGGCTACATAGCCCTCGATCTCGTAGCTAAAACACGGCAAATACATGAATGACAACTCAGGATCGCACAGAACAGACAAGCAGAGCAGCAAGCTTCCAGGACTCACTTGTCACTAGCTGCGAAGGTCAGGCCCGAGAGAATGTGGCGAGCGGCGGGAGGCGGCGGCTGCGGCGGCGGGTGAAGCTCGAAGCGGTCGCAGAAGGATCCAGCGCCGGGTGGTGCGCCAGACATGCCCCGCAACCACCGGCGGCGGCGCCGCGCGACCTCCGCGAGGACGATGACGCCCGCGACGGCGATGCCCGCGACAATCCAGACGCGGGGATTGGAAGCGATCGCCCCGCCGCCTCCGGCGCCGCCCGATTGCGACGAGGAGGCCATATGGGGCCTCGGAGGCGTACGGAAGCTAGGGTTTAAGGAGGGTTTTGCAGAGCGCTCGAGAAGCAGCCGCGGGGGCGGACTGGGGAAGAAGAAAGAAAAGTGTAATTAATTCTTTTGGGCGACGCGATGCGCCAACTGTTTGCTGCTTCTGGTTTTTCTGCGTTTCTTGCGGGCGATGTTCATTGCTGCGGGCCCCAGTGCCAGTGACTTGGAGAATTGGTTATCTGGGGGGATAGAGGCAGTATAACTGACTTGTTTGACAAGTCGACGACTCAGGGAGACGGACAGACGGTCAAAAGAGCGGTTTGTTCCGGGAATCCGGGCCGGTGGTGGGCTGAGTTCGATTTTCAGGCCCAACAATTGTACGAACAAAGAACGAACGATGGGCCGATTTGGCCATCGCTACCCATTTCAGTCCGTTTTCAAAAAAGAAAAATTTAAATTAAATTAAAGTGCCGTTGATGCTTCCTTTGCTGGGCAACAGTTGTATACATCAGATATTCAGATGCAAGACGGAGCATTTGTTGATAATAGTAATACCATAGGGCACAGGCTAACCGTTGCTATGAGCACCTACTACGTACTCATGTCATGGATCTTCTCCTAGACCAAGAAAAATACTGAATGACGCGTCCAAGACGTTGCGGTTCCTCATTAATTCTTCAGAACAGCAATATCTTCTGCAATCCACTTGAACAGAAATTCTGCCCTCGCCAACTCGTGTCCCATTCTCGTCACCCATTAAAAACTAAGCAAGTTGCCAAGTTGGCATTCAAGTATTCGACGATTGCAAGCACAGGGTGCCATCGACCAGTGGTAGACAAAAGCTTATTATGTTTGTGAAGTTTTTCAGCTGACACACCTCATGATTGTAAGTCAGATTCCTAATGTCAGCACTGATACTCTGACGGATTAACCATCTTTGACATTTTTAAAGGCACCCTCGGCAGTCAGCGAGTCAGTACGCGCGCCCCTTTTTAATTTTCAGAAGACTTTGGTGTTAGTCTTCCTTGAAATTATAACCATTTGCAACACGTATGCTGAATCGAAGAACCGGTTAACCCATCTGTGGTGTGTTTTTTTGAGATATGTGGTTGTTTCGAAGCCTGGAAGCATCGGGTACATTTGTGACTGGTCAATAATTTCATCTGTATTTGCATGTTAACATTTACGATTTTTCTCACATGTTAGGAACAATAAACTTATATTTCTTTTCCTCTTAGTGAAAAACGGTTGGGGTTGTTCCCTCCGGTCGCGTTTTTTTAATAAACTTATATTTCTGCATGTGATGAACGTTCCCTTGCAGTCCTGCTTGCTCCATTTTGTTCGGTCACTGGATCACTGCACCATAGTAAGTACCATAAAAACATTTGATCCTGGCAAACAGCACAAAATGGCATGGATGGGCAACATATACATACTGCAAAGTGCAACGGGTTTAAACCCCAACAAATTACAGAAGAAAGCGGCAGCCTTGTTGACAAATGTTAGGTTCGATTCGATTGTCGCCTGCATCAAGTGGGCTGGGCCACGAAGTAGGAGTTGCAGCGAGAACAGCGACGTAAATCCGTTTAAACAGACAGCACACACAGCAGCAGTGTGTGTGTGGACGCCTGGCAGCGTCGGCAGCGAGCGAAACCAGTGGCAGTAGCAGTAGGCCGGATCGCTTTCCTGCGAAGTTGGACATAGCAGATGGGAAAAAACGCAGGTGCCGATCGAGCAACCTGTCCATCGCCAAAGGGGCACACGTCTCTGAATGTGTATGGGCCTAGCTGCAGCCTAATAAAGCTATAGGACAGCAACGTATTAACAGCCAGGATGGGAGTGTGTGATATGCATGCGTGCGTGCGTGATTTTTGCAGGCACAGTGAACACAGAACTCTGAATCTGTGTCTCCGTGATGTGGTAACTTGTGTCCAAAATGAAGAACAGCTGAAAATGGTGGTACATGCATCAACTCTCACTTAACTGAAATGGCTATAAAATCCATCCATATTCAGCCTTTGCTAACTGCATAGGAGAAGCTTTTCAGTCATACAGCCATACTGCAACTTGCGCTTACGGAAGTAAGCGTTTAGTCTGTCCAAAATTTTCCTAGAGTAGTGACTAGTGAAGTGAGAGAAAACAAATACGCATGCCTCGCTGCAGACGGAGACATGTCTTGTTCAGGCCTTTTTATACGAAGCTACGTCCTTTTTCAGTTGTCTCTAGTACGAACCCTTTAGTACACATAGGATACTGAAGCACTTAAAATAAGTCTCGTTCGTCGTCAGTAATGTGATGGACTCGTGCCCACGACTCAACCAGTGATTTCGACAGTGAAGGCTTAAGTCACAACCACTAAGGAAGCTGGAGTTGAACTAATCATGAAGGAAAGCTCCCCTTATAGCTTCGCCTATATTATTGTCGATGCTGAAGCAGTACAGATCGGATGAAATTAGCATTTGGATTTGCATGCATGGTATATATTATAGCATTAGACAGTTGTTGGATATACAATAGTTTAGTGAGCTCGTTGATCCCTGATGGATGAGTTTGATACAGTCTTACGTTCTTCATATACGTTGTAAGACTTTTTGGTGGCCATAATACCCTCTAATGAGGGCCTACACCTAGAACACCAACTCACTCTGAGTCGATTGATTCTTTTATAATTTCTAGTTACTTAGTGCAGAGGGTCCTTTCGACGGCAGAACCGTCTTCTCACTTCCGGGTGGCAGAGCCTACCAACAGATGAAGCTGACTTCCGGATAGCAGAGCCAACCTACGATGAAGTCCAGACCTTTATGATCCCGGGTGGTAGAGCCTACTTTCGATGGATCACAACTTATGCACTAAGTACCTAAAAACTATATGGCCTAACCGGGAGACTAACACTTAAAATAAAACTTTATTTTAACACAATAATTTTACACAAAGAGTAGCTACCTAGCACTTACCCCTCACACCTCTCATACCATGCTCTCATGGATGAATGTATGGCATGGCAAGAGGGGATCTCTATTTATAGGCAAGGGGGATTCATATGGTTATACCAAGTGTCCCCCTTCTAGAGTATTCCTAAATATTACAATATCCACTAATTTCTTTATTATCTATTCTACACCCTTCCTTGGTAAATATATTGATTCATGAGATTTGGAGAAGCTTCTAGAAGTTTGAATTGCTCTCTTTCAATACTCCCCCTTAATGCAAACTTCTCTTCAAAGTTGTCTTGCAGACCATGCCGAGTGCCTCCCGAAACCTTTCAAACTTTGCCTTGTTCAGGCCTTTTGTGAAGATGTCGACAGTCTGCTCATCAATCTTGATAGACACCATCTCAATATCTCCTTCAAGGACATTTTCTCTTATGTAGTGATAGTGGATTTCTATGTGCTTGGTCCTTGCATGAAAAACTGGATTTTCTGCTAGACGTATAGAGGATAAGTTGTCACAGAAAATCCTTACTCCGTAGTTTGTAGGTTGATGAAGATCCTCTATCAATTGCTTAAGCCATGTGCTCTCTTGAGCTGCCATTGCCGCCGACCGATACTCTGCTTCAGTACTAGATAATGCCACAGTAGGTTTTCTTTTGTTGTACCATGATATAGCTCTTGAACCAATAACAAAGAAGTATCCTGTGGTTGACCGTCGTGTGCCATAATCTCCAGCATAGTCGGCATCACAATATCCCATCACCTGGCAATCCTTCGCCTTTTGGTATAAAATACCAAAATTGATGGTGCCTTTAACATACCTGAGGATACGCTTGACTGCATCAAGGTGAGGCTTCTTTGGATTGCTCATGTATCGACTAACCACTCCTACTGGATAAGAAATATCTAGTCGAGTCAGTGTGAGATATATGAGGCTTCCGACCAACTATCGATACATAGTCATGTCCTCCAAGTTCTTTTCATCATATTCCGATAGCCTCACATTTGGATCCATAGGAGTAGAAATGGGCTTGCAGTCAAGCATTCCATACCTTTGTAAAAGATCCTTGGCATATTTCTGTTGACCTAGAAATAGCCCTTCCTTTGTGCGCTCCACCTCAAGTCCAAGAAAGTGATTCAATTCTCCAAGCTCCTTTATTTGAAATCTAACTAAGAGATTCTCCCTTGTCCTTTGTATTTCCTCGGAGTAATCTCCTGTGATGATCAAATCATCAACATAGACTAGGACTATTGCTAGTCTATTATCCTTGGCCTTCACAAATAAACTAGAATCCGATGAAGCGACTTTGAAACCACTTTGTATGAGAAACTCACCGATTTTTCCATACCAAGCTCCGGGTGCTTGCTTCAAGCCATAGAGCCTTTTTCAATTTACTAACATACCCAGGGTGGATCTTACTCTCAAAACCTCTTGGTTGCTCCATGTAGATGTCCTTGTCAAGCTCATTCATCTGCCACAACTTCCAAGACTTGCAAGCAGCCAATGCTAGCAAGACTCGAACAGTTGTGATTTTTGCCACCGGACTGAATGTTTCTTCATAATCTAGCCCATATTGTTGAGAGAAGCTCCGAGCCACAAGACGAGCCTTATACCTCTCAATTGAGCCATCAGGACGAGTCTTTATCTTGTAAACCCATTTGCAAGATATGGGCTTTACTTCCTTTGGCCTTGGCACCAAATCCCATGTTTGATTCTCATTTAGTGCCCTAATTTCCTCTTCCATCGCCTTACGCCACTCGAGACCTTTTTCTGCTTCTTCATATGAGGATGGCTCAATAGGTATAGACTCATTAACTAGGGCAGCATTAGCATACCTTGGATTAGGCTTCCTCTGTCTTGTTGTCCTCCTTAATTCTTGAATAGGTTCGTCAAGCTCTACTTGTGGTAGTTGAGGCTCCACTTGATGTACACCAGTCTTCCAAGGACTCTTGCCTTTGTTTGAAGAACCCTTTTTATCTTCTCTTGGGGTTGATTGATGCTCTTCTTCTTCTTGGATTCCTTTTGAAACCTCCTCAAAATCATATAATTTTGGTAGCTCAACCTTCTCCGGTGACCACCATGCCGAGGCTTCATCAAACACCACATTTCTTGAGGTGTGGCACCTTCATGTGGTTGGATCGCAACACCTCCAACCTTTTTGTGCATCATCATAGCCAACAAAGATGCACCAAATTGCTTTCTTCTTAAACTTGCTCCTTAGGTAATCAGGCACAAACACATAGCAAACACAGCCAAATACTTTGAGATGTCTTACCACCGGCTTCACCTTCCATAATAGCTCATGTGATGACTTGAATTCCAACTTAGTTTGTGGGAGCCTATTAATCACATAGGCTGCTGTCCTCATACACTCGGCCTAGAACCTTGCTGGTATATTCTTGGCATGGAGCATACTTCGACAAGTCTCCGCAAGATGGCGATTCTTGCGCTCCGCTACTCCATTTTGTTGTGGAGTATTGGGACAAGTTAATTGCCTTCTTATTTTGTGCTCCTTAAGATAGTTGGTGAACTCATTTAATAAATATTCTCTCCCATTATCAGTACGGAGGCACTTAATTTTTACGTTGAGTTCACCTTCTACCTTCTCCTTGAACTCCTTGAATTTTGTGAAAGCTTCAGACTTCTCTTTCATAAAGTAAACCCAGATGTACCTTAAGAAGTCATCAATGAAAGTCACCATGTACCTCATACCTCCAATAGATATTTGCTTGACTGGGCCAAAAACATCCAAGTGTATGAGCTCCAATGGCGTCTCAGACTGATGTTTTGATTCCTTGTATGGCAACTGATGAGACTTGCCATACTGACAATCAGCACAAACAGTATCTGTCCGGATATCCACTTGAGGAAGCCCCTTTAATACTTGCTTCTGGATCATCTCCTTTAGCTTACTGTAGTTAACATATCCAAGACGCGCATGCCAAAGATCACCCGTCTCATTCCTCCGAGCCTTGTTCACATAAGCAGATTCAACGGAGAGGACATAGACCGATTGTCTCCTCCTTCCTTCCATGATGGGTGTGCCAATCACCTTTAATTTTTTAAAAATTGCCACACCTTCCGGCCCAAAGAGCGCATATTTTCCTTCTGTTGTCAATTGAGGGACTGACAGCAGATTCTTCTTCAAGCCAGGAACATGATAAACTCTATCAAGTTGGAGTTGCTGAGTACCATACCTTGGAACAACCGCCTTTCCAACATGAGAGAATGATAACTTTGAGTTGTCTGCCATAAGCACAACTCTCCTTCCTTTATACTCGGCGATTCTCTTCAATTTTTTGTCATCACTATTCATGTGGTTGGAGCACCCAGAATCAATGATCCAATCCTCCTTGTAGTTAATTGTTGAATCAGTTGTTGCTGCAAAAGTATGTGCCTCCGAGTCCTCCAACTCATCTTCCTCAATACTTTGAGAAAACCCAGCTTCAACATCCCATTCTTCTTCACTAGTGTAATTTTTCTTTTTCTCACTTGTGGTGGTGGCCACATTCCCTTCAAAGCGCTTCTTATTCTACTTCTCATTTCCTTCAAAGCGCCTCCTTGAAAACCAGCATTCTTGAGTAAAGTGACCCTTCTTACCACAATTGAAGCATCCATCCTTCCTTGGTTGTTGTTGCTGGTTTTCTCGTCCATGGGCTCCCCCTGAATAGCTACTTTTCTCCTTTGGGTGATGCTTACTACCTTCCATCTATCTTGGTTTTGACTTTTCTTGCCTCCTAGGTGGTCCCTTCTTTTTGCTTATGAAGAGAGCCTCCTCTTCTTCCTTCATAGAAACGTCTCCCATCCTCTTGGCTAACTCCTCCTGATTAGCCAACATATTTTCTAACTCCACCAATGAAGGTTGAGTCGGCCATCCACTCACTGCAGCTATAAACCCATGATATTCGGGTCTAAGGCCATTAATGATGATTCTTCCCATGCGGGCATCACCAACTTTCTCCTCCGGTGCCAGCTCGAATATCTCTCGACATATGGATTTTTGTAAAATATTGACCAATAGACATAGTTCCTTGAGAGATATCTGAGAGCTCCTTTTCTAATAATTGGAGGCGTGCTTCATTCTTCTTCGAGAATAATTTTTCAAGGGTCTCCCAAGCTTCCTTTGGGCTACCTGCATCTCGGATATGCTCCAGTAGGTCCTCCTCAATAGTTGTCTTCAGCACGAACATGGCCTCGCCAGCTTTGATACGCCATTTTCGTAAGGCATCGCCACTCTTCTTTGATCGAGGCTCCATTTCGGTGTCCGCAACAACCTCCCATAGGTCTTGTCCTTGTAGGTAAGACTCCATGCAGGTCTTCCAATAGCCATAATTGTTACTGTTGAGCTTCTTAATGCCTCCTGCACTAAAGAGATCCGCCATATCAACGGACACCTGATGTCAACTACGCTTGGTCCTGGACCAGCGTTCCTTCACAGTCCCGGACTGTAAACTCTGGCAGAGTCTCCCCTTAGTGCCTTGATGTTGCACCGAAAAAAAACTCTTTCTGACGGTCCCGGATCATCACAGCTCTGATACCAATTGTAAGACTTTTTGGTGGCCCTAATACCTACTAATGAGGACCTATACCTAGAACACTAACTCACTCTGAGTCGATCGGTTCTTTTATAATTTCTAGTTACTTAGTGCAGAGGGTCCTTTTGACGGCAGAACCATCTTCTCACTTCCGGGTGGCAGAGCCTACCAACAGATGAAGCTGACTTCCGGGTGACAGAGCCAACCTACGATGAAGTCCAGACCTTTATGATCCCAGGTGGTAGAGCCTACTTTTGATGGATCACAACTTATGCACTAAGTACCTAAAAACTATATGGCCCAACCGGGAGACTAACACTTGAAATAAAACTTTATTTCAACACAATAATTTTACACAAAGAGTGGCTACCTAGCACTTACCCCTCACACCTCTCATACCATGCTCTCATGGATGGATGTATGGCATAGCAAGAGGGGATCTCTATTTATAGGCAAGGGGGATTCATATGGTCATACCAAGTGTCCTCCTTCTAGAGTATTCCTAAATATTACAATATCCACTAATTTTTTTATTACCTATTCTACACTCTTCCTTGATAAATATCTTGATTCATGAGATTTGGAGAAGCTTCTAGAAATTTGAATTGCTCTCTTTCAATATACGCCTTTCGCATTTTACTAACGAAGGAGAAGCGTCTTAACCTGAAGTACTTTTATGAACAGGTCATCTTATGACCACCAAGTTGCAGCCTAATAATGATCCATAGGTAAATTAGCGCCACTTGGTATCTTTTTTAATTAACTGTAAATGTGTAAACGAAGTCCAAAGTTATTATGCTGTAAATAGAAGAGTTCTACCTAGAAGGCAGAACTAAACAACGGTTGATCTGTTCCTACACTCCATCAACCTGATTGCATCAACAATAAACCGTAGCCAGACAGATGGTTTACTGAAATAATAGCCTATGGCACAGTTAGAAACCCATGTCCACAAGGAAACATCTTTCAGTTGGACTTGGACGAGCAGACTCCCAATCGCCGACGATCTGCAACGTCAGAGTCCATGTGAATGGACAAGATACATATCATTTTCTATATTGTCTACATGTTAACAGTTTCATGCATGAGGCATGCAGTAGCTTCAACCTTCAACAAACAACGCAGACTCTACCGAGGACCAGGAATAAGTTGTCAGATAGCAGAAGCTTTATCCTATTGCTAATTGCTTAACTTGTTGTCCATGGCAAGTGATGCAATTGCACAGTGAACAAAGCAGCTAGACAAGTCGCGCAAGACAAAGTTGAGGAAAATTGGGGACCAAGAATCCTCCATCTCCTTGTGTTTGTCTCGGTTCGCTGTTCCATCTGGCTCTGCTTGTGCCTCACATTGTGAATATATATATCGAGTATATCTTGTCTGATTATATATAGATATCAAGTAGATCTTTTATTTTATGATTGTAATCCGATATTGTTGTATGTATTATTTGTTGGGGAGAAAACTTGATCCCTGCTCGTATTTGCTACACATATCATCCTAGAGGCTCAATACATTATATCCCACGTATTATAAGCAATCTTGGTAGTATGAATTTAGTGTTTTATTGCTGAACCTCAAGCTTCCATTGCCACCACAGCGCTGCCGCTGGAAAGATCGATCATCGACTTTGTGCTTCAGCAGGCGTCCCAGACCGGTTCATCTGGAAATGGACCGCCGACGGGACCTACTCTGCAGCTTCGGCCTACCGCGCGTTCTTCCTGGGCGCCACGGAGCTAGCGGGGCCAATGGTCAGTTCTCGAAAAAAAAAAGAAAGATCGATCATCACTAGGAAAGCTCCCTCATAGTTGGATTGGGCTGATCTAGTTCATCCGCGCATTAGCATAGTGCAACACCATTATATTAGCTGCCCCCGTGTGTTGTTCGAATGATCTACCACACCAGAATCTGCAACTTCTCCTAATAATGTGGGTTTTCCTAGTTTTTTTTTTCTCAATTCCTAGTCTAGCATGTGACATTTAGCATAAACTTTCCAATGTGCTATGACTAGTGCTACGTGCGTTGTGTGCAGGGGCGAAGCTACTCATTTCTAGGGGTGCAAATGCACTTCCTCAAAATGTATTCTATTTAATTTGTACGTGTTTGCTGTGTGCAAGCATGTCGAAAATTTGAAGCACTTAGAATTGCTAGTAAATCCTTCCAGACACAAATGAGTAGAATAAAATACATGCTAGTCGAAAATTTAGCACACAAATTCTCCTTTTGCTCTAGAGATCAGAAATCTTTGGACAAAAGGTTATGTGGATAGGGCTTCTCTGTAGCCAGTGGTCTGTAGAGGAACTGGTTCCAGGGTATACAGATTCTACATACCCTTGAGATAAGCAGAAGCAGCCGGGAGACTCAATATTAAGGACCAGAGGTCCATAGCTTTAAAAAGGAAGGTTGGTACATTTGTCTAACCATCAACGATGGCATATTAGTACCCTTTTGGTGCACACACGGCACACGCACTCGTTGTGGTTTAACCTCAAAGTGAGCATGGTCCGAGGCATTTGTCTGCTTCTGACGATGACGAGACTGCTAGCTTTCAAGAGTGTCGAGGTGGGCAATGATCGTCATCAGCAAAAGGATGTTCCGGATGGAAGCTAATAAATTGTTCGAAGTTCTTGGTCGCTGCCTGCACCAACTCCCCCGCGCATATGTCAAACAGGGTGCCATCACTTGCTTGTTCCAGTTTACATGGTGAAAGAAGTTAAACTACCCTTTTATTTCTACTGACATGACACAGATGTGCGTCGTCGTTGCAAGCCTCCGTGTCTGCAGTTTGCACATACTGTTCAGCTACCCATCCGTGGCTTCTACACGGCTTAGTAGAGTAGTGATGTTCTGAAGCTCTGGACTGCTCGTATCTCTGAAATTTGGCAATAATGCCATGATCTTTAACTCTGAAGCCCTGTTTCTGAAATTTGTCAATGCCACGAGTTTAAATTCTGAACTTGCATCTAATTTCTGAAAGTAGAATGTTACGCGATCTGAAACTCTGAACCTTCATTTTTTGAATTTTTGGCAATGCCACGATCTGATCCTTTGGACAGATAATTTCTCAGTATGTACTATCCATGTAACTCTGTCTCTCACAATCAGGCCCTAACTGCTCCGAACTTAGATCCTAGCTGCCATACAGCAAGGCCCTACGACGTCGACACATGAATGAACACTATAAGAACTGTCTGCTAAAGTTTTATTTCCTTGTTTCTTAAGGACAACATGGTTGAATTCCATCTAGTATGCATCAGTCAATCCAGCGTCAGCGAATATCTCCAGCAGATCACGGATTAAAAGATGTGGCCTATGGGAGAACGAGTTGGTGGGAATTTGAGGCCCTCTTTTATGTGTTGTACCTTTGGATGACTCATGCAGGGACCTAAATTAAGAATCTTTTAACTTCTATTTGAACTTAATTAGAGGCACACATCTATGCATGGCTGCTATCATTTTTGTTAACCATGATGACCGGCCGCTTCTTCTTCTTCTTCTTTTTTAACTTGGCTACATTAATGCGCTAATGGTAGTTTTTTTCTACGTGCAGAAACAAAATTATTCAGGGTAGGTGCTTGTCTTGTCTTGCCCATCCTCCATATGCATGGTATGCAACTCTAGTAATAAGAGATTTTTGTTAGTATGTACTATGTAGCCCTTTAACTAATGCTAGATATGGCCAGATACATTTATTTATTTTTTTTTGTATTTGACAAAGTTGTCTGCACAAGAATAATACAAGTGGCGCTAGGCTATTATGTACATATATATTAGGTTCATATACAATCACAAGCTTCACACTTTATGCACTACTTCTAAGCTTATATATGTAATATATGTAAAACGGCTGAGCTGTGAGCCTGCAACAAAAGTCTGGTCAGACTTATTAAGATGAATGACTAATGGCGGCTTAGTCTGTCACAACATGCATGATATGATTTCCGAGGTGGAAAGCATCAAAACATGTACTGGATGTACTCATAACGGTTATTCAGATGTATATAGACAGAATTGTGTGGACGCATGCATGTTCGTTGGTATATACTGCGACTTGACATGGAAATGTCAATAAGTATATATAGGCACACGAATAAACAGATTAGCAATGACAGAGCTCAAAACTAAAATTAGTCCCTAGACAAGTGGATCGGATGTCATTTTGATTTGGAGAGCTTGAAAATGGCGCGAGAGTACGAGCAAATTAAACAACCTACTAGCTCGAGACTAGGACGACGCTACATTTATAATTCAATGAGAATGCAAGACAATCATCACAATCAAATTCAAATGAAGCACCTAATTAGGGACATTTAATTATAAGTGTTATGCGTGCCTTTCTTCTTCATTCTCAATTCACAGATCAACAGATCTATTTTTTTTAAAAAAAAATCCCTCATTGTATAAAACCTGAATAGTTAAAATCAAAATTTCCAGCGAATTCAGACGACAACACAATATAGCTTCACTAGAATCCAATGAAGGACGGCGCTGTCACGATCCAGCTCAAGGACCCTGAGAACGACGTGGAAACGCTAATCAACCCACTCCGCGCGTTTTGTTTATAATACAATAAATAATGGGCCACGCCGCCACGGGGAGGAGGATCGGAGGGAGCAGGCAGGAGGAACAAGTCAAGAAGGCGACGACGACGACCACCCAAGACAACGACGACGACGTCCCCTCGATCACCTCACGTACGTTGCGTGCATGGAGAGGCATTATCGCCCCGGCCCCACGCCCCCACGTCGCCAAAAGCACGTGGAAATGGATGGAATTCATCGCAACAAAGTCTATGTATATGTGCATGGAAAAAACCTTCTCAAAAAGTTGCAAAAATGAACTAATTAATCTCCATGCATGGAGTTGGAACTTAATTGGAAGCCAGGTTTAGGTGGGGAAGGGTTTGGACATTTTCTTGTCTCTCATTGCGGTGGAGGACGTACATATGGCCCCTGGAACAGGAGGTATACTAGAACAACGTACAGTATAGTGCAGTACATACTAGGATAGCAGCCACTTCTTCTTCTTCTTTTCGGATATAAAGGCTAATGCCTTTATAAGGCTTTAGGTGCTGCACGTCCTCAAATCCGAGTTGCAGGGTATTTTCGCTTCATCTCCGTGCATTTGTTTGGATCGGAGCGAATCTATCGCAAGATCAGCTGGTCCTCACACGCTGTTTGGATAGCTTGGATGCAGTTCAGCGACCTCATTTGTCAACCATTCATGCATGTAGGGATCCAGCAAGTGGGTGTATATGTGCTGCAAGTGCTGGATAGGTTGCTACACATTTTCTTCTTGTTTTTTTAGTTACATGAATATGATATAAAACTTCCTCGATAAACTGCAAGCGTTTCGATATGCTCGTGAAAATTTGTGGCCACTTACTACATCTATTACATCTCAGTTGTAGAAAAAGGAATGCAAAAAAACATCAACAGGCGAACACACAGGGATCATCATTATCCATAAACCAAAAGGCTTGATGTCGGCTTTGACTTTTATTCACCCAAACTTATTTATCCACACTCATCATTAGCTCAAGCTGAGTAGTCATGTACCATTGCAGTCTGCACCCTTTTTCTCTGAACATGCATGGTTCCAATCTTCTAGAACGATGTTCAGACGAGATGTTCCGGTCCAGTCCCGGTTAATAATAGAACTAGCTAACTACGAAATGCCGCGATCAGAGAATAGTAACCCCACCTAATCGAGGCATTTACTTTTGGGGTTCAGGAACAAGAGTCAAATTTCTGCATACGCAATTCTTCCAGCTGTAACAGACTCTTTCATTTTGGTATACTTCCACAATATTTTTCTTAGCTTATTATCTGGCGAGATACAATGTATGCACGCATAGGTGGCTATGGATTAATCACCTGCAGGTCCCATTATTAGATGAGAAAAGAATCGGAGACTTATCTACTTGTACGGTGACATGCAGGAATATACATGTTGGCATGACAAATGATATATCTTGTGTCATACTGTACTTTTGGTGTGCTAACAAGTACCAAGCTGTTCCAAAAACAACATGTGCAAACTTTTGTACTCGTAGCAGATATATGTTACTAGTTTTAAAAACGAAAACCAACTGATACATGGATAATCTAAGACTCCCATTTATATGTACAAAGAGTTGTTTAAAAGAAAACAGAGGTGATCATATCATATATGAACGTGGCTCTGAGATTGCTTGGCCAAGTAGCACAGTGCCTAGCAGCCTAGCAAAGCACATCCAAGACAACTAGACAAGTCAACAATAAGGATCAGGGACCCCTATATTTTAGTGTGGGCACTGGGCAGTGGACGCTAAGACCCCTGCCCTTTTATGATGGATGTCCATGCCAGCATACTCAAATGATCAAGGGACATATTAGTCATTTGTACTCATATAAACTATGTATAACCTGGGTTCAGGAAACAGGGATTTCCAAGTCTGAAGTCTTTATATAGCAGAAGCTGTGTTCTGGTGACCAGCCAGGCAGCCACCCAAGGGACAGGAAGCTTCAAGGGCCAAGGGAGGCTGCAGGCAGGTTGTCTCCCTCCTTCCCACCTGCACCACCCTACCCCTGTCTCCCATCTCATCTATCAATGGGAAGGTCTCCTTGCTGTGATGAGAATGGCCTCAAGAAGGGCCCATGGACCCCTGAAGAAGACCAGAAGCTCATGGAGTACATCCAGAAGCACGGCCATGGGAGCTGGAGAGCACTGCCTAGGCTTGCTGGTATGTGACAGCGAACAAACCTCCATTATTTCTCTCAGTAATGTAAAAGAGGTCGATCGCTTCCATGTGAAAATGTAGCTCATCGATCTAATTTGTTCTTGCAGGGCTCAACAGGTGTGGCAAGAGCTGCAGGCTGAGATGGACCAACTACTTGAGGCCAGACATCAAGAGAGGGAAGTTCACCCAGGAGGAAGAACAGACCATCCTCCAGCTCCACTCCGTCCTTGGCAACAAGTACTACACTGCACCTCTTACATATGCCTGGCACCCACCACCCACTAGTTTCTTAGTAAAATCTCTTGCATGTCTGGCATCAAAGCCATCGACTAGCTAGTCTGTTTCACTCTAATCTTCAAGAACTCATATTTGACTTCTACGTAGTGCTATGCTAATCCAGTGTCAACTGTTGTCATGATTAAACCAGATGGTCAGCTATTGCGAAGCACCTCCCTGGGCGCACTGACAACGAGATCAAGAATTTCTGGAACACCCACCTGAAGAAGAAGCTGATCCAGATGGGCTTTGACCCGATGACGCACCGGCCGAGAACCGACTTCTTTGCTGCTCTGCCTCAACTCATTGCTCTGGCCAACCTCCGCCAGCTCGTGGAGCAGCGGCCATGGGACGACCACGCTGCCAGGATGCAGGTTGAGGCCGTCCAAGCTGCAAAGCTCCAGTGCCTCCAGAACCTGCTCCAGTCTGCAGCATCCATTGCCACCAGTCCCAGCTCCAGCAGCATCAACACCAACAACATCCCCAGTGACCTGGAGCAAATCGGCCTCCTGAGTCCTCCACAGATGTCTTCCTTGTCTACGTTGCCTTCTCCAAGTTTCCTGGAGAGTATCAGTGGCCAAGACATAGTAGCTGGTCAACTGCCTGACATCCAAATTCCTAGCTCTTTCTTTGAACAACCCACCAGCAACGATGCCAACCAGCACTCAGACTTCACTCCAAAGAGCAGCGTTGAGGGGGAGAATGGAACCCCTAAAACGCTGCTGTCGGAAAATTCACTTCCACCGCTCACCGACTTCCCCATTTCCAACATCGGTGATGCTTGTGGTGCCTCAAGCTGTGACGGTAGCAGCATTCCATTCCCAAGTTGGCCTGAGTTGTTTGATGAACAGTTCATATGCGAGTTTGTATGATTTCTGGCCTAGATGGAGTTTGTGTGTTTGTGTTACTCTATAGTTTTCTTTTTTTCAGTTTTAGTTTTCTTCCCTTCGCACATCTGTTTTTGTGCCATGTTCTGGTGTGGGTCTCAGTTCAGAGGTGTAGTTTCCGCATGCAGTTTTTTTTTTCTTTTTGAGTGCAAACGTGTGCTCCTATGCATACACTATATACCAAACACTTGTAAATATACGACAGTATAAATTTTGAAGGTTTGGATTCTCCATACCTCTTTTGCAAGACCCTAGTTGTTCCTCGAACCCCACTCAAGTTTTCAGTAAATCCTATGCAATATATAATGTCAATGTGGTGTCATGTCAGATAATTGTCAGCCATGAAACATGAGGTATGGTGATCATCTAAACGTTCAACACATATTAGTTGAAGAATTGTGCGCCTACATATTTTAAAAGTTAGGATAAAGGAATTTAGATGACACAAAACTCAGAAATCATGTTCCAGAACTACAACGGACTCAAGTCATCAAGACTTTGCCATGTACCAGCAAGCAACAGACTAAGAGACCAGTTCTCTCTTCTGAAGAAAAGCTTGTGTTATATTCAAGTTCTGAATGTTTTCTTGAAGAAATGCTATGAAGTAATCCACAATAGAAGAAAGTTCTAAATGCTCTACTGTGAGAAGGAAACTTGTCTTCCCAGGCAGTTACATGGAGTTGACTGATACCTGTTGTGTCCAAAGAGCGACAGAAAGCAAGTAGCGCCGATAGGAAGGATCCAAACAGCTAAAACATATGCTGCTGTCACTGATAATATTTAATTACAATAATCATGCATCAATCAGGGAGCTTTTCTGAAGCAGTAATAGTGGTTTTCCTTAGTCACTTGTCTTTATGTCCTTGTCAGAGGTCGAACATCTTTCAGGTTCAAACCATTTACAGGTTAGTTTCTTTTAAAATAGTATTCTTTCTTATGAGCAGGTAAGAGCTGATGCCTTTTCTTCCAAGATATTGACGGCTAGCATTAACAAACTCATTTCAAATCTCTAGCAATAACTGCACAGCTTTACCTGACACTGACAAGTGTTAATTTACAGTTATTTTTTGTACACTAGATCAATGCATAAGCTATAAAGTTGAGAATAGATTGTGGTTCAATTTTCATACAGCTGAGGGAACGAGGAAGCAAACCAAGGCACTAACTAATTTATGATGCCATAGGGTTAGACACTACATTAAGCTTTCCATGTCACTGAAGAAAACGAACATGGAGGCAGAGTGATTGGAACTTGGAAAGAAAAATGCATTAAGAAAAACTCGTCCAGGTCAGCCCATACTATGCTTTAATACTTGAAATGCACAGCTTTTAGTATCCGTCATACAGTATTCAGTATTTCAAATACCCCAGCATGCATCCCAGTGCATACTTGGTGGTGAGGGTATAGGGTGCAATATGCTCCCAAAGAGATAACTTATGTAAACAGTAACCTCCTTTCCTGATGCAAATTGCCAACAAGTGATAACATTTAGGTATAACCAGTAGAAAATAATCATGGAATGTGAAAAGAGTTTGTGATAAGAAATAGTAATCTTATTCTGGTCCTGCGTCATGCGGACATTTTCTTGTTGCAGCTTTAGTTAGGAATTTGGTATTTGGACCTGCGTAGCTCTGTAACTTGAAACTGCACATACTGGTTTTAACACCAGAGTCTAAATTGCTTTCAGCAGTGTTGTTCTATAGTTCTGACATTCAACTGCCTGTAAACCTGTCTTTTTTATTACTGCCACATTGCTAAAACTAGTTTATATAAAAAAATAAATACAGCTAAAGTTTTCTGCCAGTTTTTATTATTTTCAGAAAAGACAAAACCGCCTTTGAAACCAACTAAAGTATTGATAGTTAGTCGCCAAAGATTTCTCATTTTAGAGTTGCATGGCCAAAAACAAACTCGGGCAATAGCTGGATGGCGAAAAATGGACTTCTCCGTAACAGGACATAGAAGTCGTTGACAAGGGTTTTTCATATGTGTCTATCATTAACTATAGCGGGTTTGTAATAGGGCATTACAAGGATAAATTAATCAGACTATTTCTCATCTACCCAAGTAATTCAATACTAGCACATCGCTACTAAAATGTCATGGCATGGAACTTTTCATAGAATACTTGAATGGAGCCATGGAGGCATCTTAAATAATCAAGGTCCAAGACTCCAGTCACAGTACTAGTGCTGAATTTTTTTTTGCGAAAAGTACTAGTGCTGACTATACACCAGTACAAATAGTAACAAGGATCAAAGCCAGCCCCTATATCATCTACCATCTTAAGCTAATAAGGATATTGAAAACGAGCGAAGTTACAGCATTTTGCTAAAGATCATAGGCCTAATCAGAGAACTCATGATAGATCCAGAGATCCAGCCTGGTAGCTCTATCCAGCAACATCTGCAGCGCATTGTGAAGCACAGTATAGGAGAGAGGCCCATAAGCCCAACATCCTTTGGGGGCAGTTGTACCCAGATACACAGCTTTATGCTTAAAAAAAACCCAGATACACAGCAAGACTGACTGGATAGTATCAGAAATCTAGGTTGCCAGTACAAGAGAAGAAAAGAACACCATTTTCAATTGTTCGATAAGATGATGAAATTAGATACAAAAATTTACTGCAATTCCAACAAAGATTATATCTATAAGCTTAGTTATCTGGTTGAACAGTTCAAATTCTTCATTTGGGCTAACAATTGTTTTTATAAGATGGAGAGAATGTGTCCAAATATAGTGAGCAATATCGACATTGTCTGGTCAATATTTACACAGACACTTTGTAAGGCACTCCCTCCGTTGCAAATTGTAAGTCATTTTGGCTTTTCCAGATTCATAATTTTTAATATGTATCTAGACATAATGTATGCCTAGGTGCATAGCAAAAGCTATGTTCCTAGAAAGGCCAAAACAACTTACAATTTGGTAGAAGGGAGTACATAACAAGTAAGAGCATTCTCTCACACTTGTTAAAGTGAATGAATTAAGAAAATTTGGGCCTTCGAGCAGACTAAACTGACAACAAATCACCTCCTTCGTGTTTGAGAAAAAAAACAAATTACCTCCTTCAAAGGTTAAGCTATCAGTTAGAGCAAACTATCTAGTTAAGCAGACACAATTATTTGGTTATGTTATATACATTTTTTCTCTATAAAAGGAATGTTTATGGACCAGTGCTATAATTCATAACTGTTGCTGATCACTACCATTTGAGAAACCCCTCACTTCATACATTGCTCATTTCTAATCTTTGGTGCCTTAAGCTTCATTGTTTTTTTTTTTTGGAGAACGCAGGAGAGCTGCATTTCATTGTAGTCTAGAGATATTAAGCTTCATTGATGACACTATAGAACTAGTATTGCTCCACTAACGGTCTTATATGGTCAGCCTCACCAATGGATGTTCTGAAGATATTGGAGGATGGCAAAGGTTATTCTTATAGTTCAGCAATAGAATTACATACCAACAGTATAATGAACTAATAGGACTCAAAAACTATATTCGAAACTTCTTTTTGTATTTATTCAAATAGAGGTATGAACGCCCTCATAGGACATCAATTTGATTTGATTCAGCTGGTAACAAAGCATGTACTTTCAGGTGCAAATGACTGGCCATTCTCAATTACTGGATAGCATGAATGTCTAAAGTGCAGTTTCACATGTGAAGCAGATAAGAAAATGCATGGATAACACAGATTGAAGCGTAAACTTAATAAATGAAAATTTACAGAAGAGACTAAATATTGAAATTTAGACTCGGATAGCAATGCTTAGCAAATGTAAACATAAATACATAACAATGAAATAAGGGTTGAAATCAACAAAGGAACCTTCCTGCAACACTCGCACGAAACGACTTTTGCAGATTGCCTCATTTGCAGCTTTCTACGCCTCTTTGTTCTCCCTTAAAGATGGTGGTGGTCTGACCACAATGCTCTGCTTCCATTTCCTATCAAGCTTCCTAGACAATCTCTTGTTGATTCCTTGTTCAATTTCCCGCTCTCTTTTCACAGTCAGCATACGAGCAATCTGAAGATAAAAATGTGAGTAAACGGAGATTTCTAAATACGTGGTTAACTGAAAAGGAAGAGTAGGAAGTGCAATCAGAATTACTTAACAAATTTCTTTCTTATTGCTAGCTCATTGATCACGCCACATTAGAGGAACAAAGGTTTTGATCAATCTGCAGCGAATTGTTTGTTCTTGGCATTCATGTGTCTAGTACTCTAGTCCAGTGAAAAGAAGGTGATAAGTATGATTCCCAATCATCTTATTGTAAGACATTTGTTCCTATGTCATGAAGATCTTTCTTATATACTGTGAACAATGTTTGTTTCATTTTGTGGCTTACAAGATTCTTTTATCTACATTCAGATGTCCACAGAAACAAAAAAAATCTATCCATTTGCAGATCATATTATTAAACATATAAAGCTCAAACTTTCATATATCCTTGTAAGCTAATAAAAAAAACAGGCATAGAACCTGTCACAGCAGCATTATGAGAACCAGTAAGATTTTAACTATGACTGCAAGTATCACTTGATATCATATATTAACTGGTCCAGTAAGGACTCCCTTTTCTTTGTTGTGACTGAGTCAGAACTCAAACTATTTTAGACTCTTTATCACTGAAAATAGTGCAGAATGTAAAATGGAGCTGGAGCAGACCCCGTCAGTCATCCATCGTTTAACAAAAGAAACTATCGATTTGTTTTTCATATTAACTATATCAAAAGGTTGACACGTTTTCACCAATCTATGCTAATTTCCCAGATGAAGTCAAAAATTTCGTCAAAAAACTCATACAGTATGAATGGAATGGAGGAAACAATGTACCCTCTTGCGCATGCGGCCGAACTCGCTGTTCTTGAACTCCTGGCGCGCCGAGCGCTTAAGGCGGAGCAGGAAAAGCTCCCCCTTGAGGTCTACCACCTCCTCCTCCAGCTGTTCCGTCGTCATGGCCCGGATCTCCTCCAGCTCCTGCTCCCTCTTCGCCATCGCGACCGCCACCGCCGCGCGACGCTCCACTGGCTGCGACGCCGCTGTCAGTCCAGCAAACCGCGTCGCTGTCGCGCCACCTAAGCGGAGGGACAGAAATGCTGTGCGAGGAGCCGGAGCGGCGATGCCGCGGGGATTGGAGGCGAGGGGTGACGCCGCGGCAAGAGACATCGTCGCCATTGCTGTTCTGCAGCGCTCGCGTTTTCGGCTTTTGGCTACCGCAGTTTGGGCTCGAGGATAAGGGGATGTTGTGGTGGTTTATCCGGTTTTTGTCTTGGTTGCTCGCACCAATCTTGAAGCGTGATCTCCAAGGCTAATGTATTATTATTTCCTTGATTGAAGGAAACTTTGACGTTTCTCAACGAATCATTTGCAACAAATTTATTCATGCCTTCACTTTACTCGAATTTTTTTTGACCACACTCTAAAGATTCTGAAAACAATATGTGCATGTTTTTTTAAAAAAAAACATATGGTCTTATAGATTTATTAGATAGTAGATATGCACAGATGACACACACGGTTTAATAAAAATATTTTAGACGCAATTGGTAAATATGAAATTTGTTTAATAAATCCATACATATGAACACAAACATCTGTAATTCACTTTGTACCAAAAAAGAATGACATTCATTTATTGATTATGGCGATCAGTTTTTCTAATAACCATAATAAAGCATCATCCTCTAAGTTTTCCAGTTACTATCCAATCCAATTATAATAATAAAGTGCATTATAACACTATTAGTTTCGTGTGAGCTTTTAAAACTCTTGGTTTCTGAGTACCTAATTAACTTAAAAACATAAAAAAGAAGCAATGTATCTAGTTGGACTTTACATCCATTACTAATTAAGGGCATATAACTCCGATCTCTATTGAGTAAAATGTGCAAAAATAAACCAGTGTGTTGTAATGAATGAAGAGAAAGAGTGTACTCGTCGTCTCATCATCTCGAGAGATGACGGAAACAAGAGTTCTTTCTCCAGGTAGTCTTCTTGCGTGAATTCGGGTGTGGGTGTACGCAAGATGGAGTATCTGTGTTATTGTTGTATCCGCTAGGAAGGTCAATGAGATGGTTATGGCGAGGAAGAGCAATGATGCGGTGATAGTTGTGGTGGTGGCAGCCCAGATCGTTGGTGGCAGAAGCGGATTGGTGGCAGCAACCCTAAGTGTTGGTTGCAGAAGCGACTCGACGATGGTATTCATGCCCGCTCACTATTTTATCAATATATCCATATGTTCTCCAGGGGGATATGAAAGTTGGTACATCATAGAGGGCAATATTCCCCGCAAGAGGAGTGGCTTGATTTTATTACATTTAGGGCAGTTTTGGATAGTATACGCAGTTCTTGAGATGTATGTCAAAAACAACTATACGGGTGAACTACCTAACTATAGGGATTAATTTGGTCACTTTGTTTATCTACTTATTGCATGGAGGAGAAAACAAATATATAAATACATACAATTTTATGTTTTTTGTGCTTTTAAAAGTTATTTGTCTTAATTTGATTTGCATGTTGTTTCCATTGCTATTCAGTTCTCGATATTCAGTTTTTGGTCTTTTTTGTGGTTTTTTCTGATGATGTCATTGCATGAATTAGTGTGGCTTGTTTGGCACCTAAATATTATTTATTCTAATGGAAGAAAGACAATTTATAAGAAATACACTTACGTTTATAAGAAGGACACTCAAGTATTTGGTAATATTAAGACGAGCTTGTTTTGCAATTATGAACATTATTCCTTTTGACGATCTAATAAGAAAGTAGCTTGTACTATTCTTGTATTCTATATAGCATGAAGCATAATCCATTCATATGTCATGTTATGTCGGCATAGAGTAAATCCACTATCCATCTTTACCTGTCTACAAATTATTTCATCCTTTTAGATTCCCTACTCTTTTAGTTATTTTGTTGTTTCCCTTTATTCGCCTACAAATGAATAAGAACATGTTTAGGAGTGGAGTGGAAAGAGTGAAGTAGTCAGGGTTTGCAAAATGAGTAAGGGAGAGAGTCCCCCTGGCCCTCTTACTCTTGGCATTATATAGCCATCTAGGCAAACGATAATTTATAAGCATCTCCTTGGTGGGGGTGGGTTTTATGTGTCGCTCCGATGGCATTAGGTGGGCCTCTTGTAGTGTGACTTGGCCAATATGAATATGGGTTATCCCAACAGTAGCTCCTTAGCTACTAGGTTATGCCTAGTACTACATGCCTAGCTAGTAGACACTAATACTAGAAGAGGCACAACACAACTCGGAACTTAGTTGTGAGGATCTTCCTTCGCAACATATATGTGTGTGCCTTACTAAAAACTCTATCCCAAAAACCCTATGAGAAAAAGGGCATGGAGAAAAAAAGTAAGTGCATGACTCTATCCTATACATGTTTTAATTTTCGAGGCTTCTAGCTTCATGTGCCTCGATGTTGATTTTTCCCAATGTCTTCATCTTTGAGCTTCAACTCTTTTTGTTGCTTTTGTGACATGGTTCATCTACTTTGCACGACGCGTAGGTCTTCACTCCCAAGGCCTTCTTAGGTCTTCATCTCTTAGGCTCTCTCGATGCGCAAGCCTTCATCTCCATTGTTGTCGTATCACCGTGCATGTTTGTGTATATGGGACTTCACATCGGAGCTTCATTCACTTGATGAAGGGTCATCTCCTCAAAATAGATGTAGTTGTCGTGTCCCTTTTTTGGTCGTTCGTGCTCGATAGTTTCCTTTTGCATGGTGCATTGGCATGATTTTTGCGGGATTGTTAGGCATGGCCCTTTGGCACATTTCATTGCCACGCGATTCCAGTGCGGACCGCGTGTGATTTTGCACCAGTGGAGGCAAGGAAGAAAGTGACGCCATTTATTGCTCTTCATGAAGTGTTGCGATAGGAACCAAATCAACAGGGGCATTCACATCCTAAACCTAGTTAAAATACCTTAGGCATGCTTGGATCACTCTAGTTTTTGCTAGTTTTTAAGAATCTAGCTTATGAAAACTAGGTGGGATATAAACATGCATGTTTATACCGCTAGTTTTTTTGCCAGCTTCTATAAAAAAATAGGAAGTTGTTGGTATCCAACTTTTGTCAGTTTCGTGTGACCTATGGAGCAATAAATGGAGTCAGATTCTTAAAACCGGGGGATCCAAACAATCTCAATAGTTTTTGCTCAGAATCCAAATTTTAGAAACAAGAGACAAAAACCGATTTTTAAGGATCCAAAACTGATACAAATAGGGCCTTAAACGATTTGATTTGTGGAAACAATACCACATAAAGATATAGGGTCTTTTACGTGTATACCATTAAAAAAGATGATAATCTCGTTCAAGCCATTTAAAAGTTCAATCTATCACTTTGTCCAACTTCACAACTCTTTTTTCTATGAAGCCATTCCGTCCATACTCCGCTTGTTTTATGTCGTTTTTTCGAGAAGAAAACTCTGTCATGTGGGTCTAGTCATGTCCTAAGTACCCTTCTTTTATCTTATTCGTTTACTTCTTCCTCTCTCTACGCAGTGGGCCCAAGTTGTAAGTGACCTAGCCTTGCCTTCCTCCTTGCAGTGTGTTGGCCTTGTGGTCGACGCTGGGGTGGAGCTCGCTCGCCCGTGGGCAGCCTTCCTCCTTGTTGCAGCTAACCTCGACGGCGGCGCCTTCTTGCAGAAGCCATAGCCGCTGAGGATCTCGCTTTCCTCCGCCCCGCCCCGCACGCCGCTGCCGCTAGCCGCAATGACATGCACCCCGGAAATGGCTTTGATTATATCAAACCACCTTTGAGTATATACCAAGCCGCCTTTGGTTATACTACTAGCCGCGGCTTGGTATATACTCATCGTGCACTCAAAGGTGGCTTGGTATATACTCCATCGTGCACTCCCTTCGCAAGCCACACCAATATACCAAGCTGCCTTTGATTATACTAGCCCCACCACCCTAATCCACTTCGCAAAGCAACATATCCCCTCCCTCCCTAGGCCTCAGCTCCCTTGCAGTTTCTACCTATAGGATCAACCGATAAAGCATGCAAAGGCAATTGCAATTTGCAAGCTCAGATGCAGAGCACACTGGCATACCGTATGACGGGATCAAAGATCTAACCAGGAAGCCAGGGACAATGGGCACGCAGACACGTACGTACGCGCGCACGCGCGAAGCTCAAAACGTAGAGGTGAGACGTGAAAACGATGACTTCTTGGAAAAGGTGGAAAGCGAGGCAACAGTCGGCCCACGGGCAGCCCCACCCCCCGCCGACCTTCCCGTTTCTATTCCGTCCCGCTGCTGTCCTCGGCCCGCAAGGCCGCAACACAACTACATGAGCGTCATGGCCCGGGCGCCATCACGTACTCCCATAGTCCCATGGCAAGCCACACCAATATACCAAACTGCCCTCGATTATACTAGCGCCACCACCCCAATCCGCTTCGCCAAGCAACATATCCCTCCACGGCCTCGGCTTTTCGCCTCCTCCTCCTCCTCTTCCTCCTCCTCCTCCTCCATTCCTCCTTCACTCCCTCTCGTTCTCGTCCCTTCCTTGCAGTCCCCTTCTTCTCCTCTCCCTGCGCCCCGACACCACGTTTTTTATCCATCGGTGTCGACGAGGAGAGGGAGCGACGAACCCGGAGGGAATAACAAGAAGGTGACAAAACTCGTACTATAGTATGTACACATTGAACATAATATAGTGTGCCTATTTCTCCTTTTTACACAATGGCATTTTTAGGCGATTTGGAATGAAACACAGGTCTATTTGAGGTAGTAAAGGTGGATAATATAATATAGAAAAAGGTAAATGGATACTTTGAGTTGATCTTTCAGTAGCGGCAAAAAGGTGCTATATAATTTGTCAATAATGACTATGAATCCAAAATTCGGGGTGGTCACTCTCCTTTTTCTCTATATCATATCTCATTTGAGGATCGAAATTATAGGAAGCCCTAAAAGATAGCACAAGATGTTTTGATGTTCTGAACATGACAAAAGTTCAAACAAATCAATATTATCACTGTCCTTATAGGGCACAAACAGTTCCAATATATACAAAAAAATATATGTGTACGTGTAAATAAAATAGAGTAAACGAATGAAATTAGATCTAGCTATAAAAACGTTTAGGAAGAGATGCGGCCTTTCCGCAAATGGTTGCCGGCGCAGCCTTCCCCTGGAGCACCAGGCTGGCCGTACAATGGTAGTGGCTACGCATGGTGTCGCCAGTGATGACGTCGTGCGCGTCGAAAAAGCTCAGGTAGACCTCAAACTCCGCCTTGCCGTCGAGCTGCTGGCTCACCTGCAGATAGTCCCGGAACTTCTGCGACATCGGCTCAGCCGTCGCCACAGCCCTCGTCGCCTCCACCTGCCTTGGCCCGCCGGCAACGTAAAATTTGGGCACGGGGCCCTCGGCCAGCTTGACGCTGGAGGAGGAGATCGTGACTTGGCCGCCATCGTGGGCCACCACGTAGTCTTCGGCAAGGTGCAAGAAGCCAATGGCAATGTCGAACTCCACCGTGTTTGTCCTCGTCTGCTCGTCGGCGTCGAGGCCCCACGCTCTGAGGAGGGTGACCGTGACACGGGTGGGATTGTCGAAGATGAAGTAATAAAAGGCAAACCCGACGAAATCCCCGACGATGATGAGAGCCACGACGATAGCACAATCGACAACTGTTCTTCCCATCGGCGAGGCCGCCATCGATCAGCGTTTTGCGTTAATTTAGTCAATGTCGTGGTAGCGTCGAGAATCTGATGTTCTGAACTCAACTAATATAGTACGACGCTCCATCCCTTACCTATTTTAGCGCTGTAGTAGACTCCGATGCCGAAAGAAATGTGAAAAAGGAAAATACTAGCGAGGCAATAGACCAATAGTCGGCGCGCGGGCAGCCCCACCCGCCGCCGACCTTTCCCGTTTCTATTTCCGTCCCGCTGCCGTCCTCGCCCCGCAACTACGCTAGCGAGCGCCTGCCCGTGCGCCAACACGTACTCCCTATACCAAGCCGCCCTCGATTATAGTACTAGCGCCACCGCGCCACCACCCCAATCCGTTTCGCTACATCGTGTTACTATGGTCTTCCATAATCAAATCGCTGTGTTTGCAGAGTAAAGTCTATGAAATTTTAGGTAACTAGGTGGATTCCCAGCGCGTTGCCGCGGAAATTATTTAAGGTTAGTTTTGGTGATCATTTGATAAATAAAATAGAGATAAAAATATTAGTTATTTCATGAGAATTGCAAATTGCTATAGAAATTTTATATCGCCATACAGATTGTGGAACAACATTTAAATATCAAATTTGAAAATATATTATGAGTGGAAGAATACAAAATGAGACAAAACGATTGAACTTCCTACTGTTACTCACGACGGCAACGCTGGCTTCCTCGTCTCTCACAACGTTAGCTTCCTTCTCTCTCGTTTTTCTGTGACCTTCGCTTTTCTTGAGGAGAGGAAAAATATAAAAAAATGGAAATAAGAAAAGACTACACGCTCACACACTCGTCCTTAGGCATATTGGCCTTCCAACGACTGTTGAAGTGCCACACGATCACCTCATCCAAAATCCCTGATTCCTTCTGATACTCTGCATCCGGTGGCTGCGGTATGCTGCACGACCGACGGGAGGGCTCCTGGTGCCTCTGGCGCCTTTGCGGCAGCGGTCTCCTGCATCCGACTGTGACCAGCATGGGACTCTGGGAGCCTGCCCAACAGGCCAAGGGGCAGCGACCGGCAGCAGCTAGAGGACCGGGCGGCAGCGGCGAAGCTAGAGTAAATTTGAGGATGGTGTACTTGCTTTGTAGGTGTGTAGATATATTTTATGAGGGGTGTATATATAATGAAATTTTAGTTAATTATATTGTTTTTTAGCTTTTTGGGTGGTGCATGTGCACCCACAGCTTGTAACCTAGCTTCGCCACTGCCGGGCAGTGGTAGTCTGCAGGAAGCATAACACGGTCATCAAGGGAAGCGAAGCGGCGCTGGCGATGTACTACGCTCTGTCGGCAGGCCGGCGGCAGGAGGCGACGCGGGCGGGCGCTGGTTACGCGCGGTGCACTGCATCTCGTGCTCCTATGGCTCTTCGCGTTATATAAGCACAGCGGAGGAACGTTTAAGCTTTAACGATAGCTGATAATTGAAGATTGGAAGGGGAAGAGGATCGGAGAAGATAAATGGTCAGATAGGATTATAGGAACGACTTGCGTAGTGACTTGTGAAATGAAAAGACACCTGTGCTCAACGGTTTTTGAAGTAGTCCAATCGCTATTAGCAGGTGATGACACCTTTTTTGACTTTAACATTCGTCACTGAATTTGTGAGGCAGGGAAGGGGCACAAACTTGGAGATGATCGGGCAGTGGGCATGCAAATGCAACGTGAGTGGCTGGCTGGGTGCATAGGTGGAGGTGGATGTGTGGGCCAAGAGAGATGATTTGGAGGAAGGAGGAGCTAAAGAAATAGATTAGTAGGCATTTGCTTTATAGAAGTTTAGGATATTAATTTAATACTAAGTTATGTTGATTCATGCGCCATTCATTGTTTGTACAATGTGAACAAATGTCAGAGGTGCCAATACTTAAGTATACTAACATGTGCACTTTTATTAGTAATAAAGTGTCATCGCATTACTGTGTGTTGCGCCAGTGGTATGCTAACAAAAAAATACTGGCTGAATATGCATGCTTTTTGTGTGGACATTTTCAATTTCAATACATTTCATTTGCTACAGCCAAGGTCTGAATCTGATGAAAAACAAATGGCTCGCAATCCTTGATGTACATAAAATTGGTTTTCAGTAACAAACATTTTTGCTTTCCTATGATTAAGAATTGCTCCTTCGTTATTATTTAATTTACATACTTCTTATGATTCAGAGCTTGCTTGTCCCGGCAACTCCTTTTTACACAATGGCATTTTTAGGCAATTTGGAAGGAAACATGGATCTATTTGAGGTGGATTTTTCTTCTAGTGTCAAAGGTGGATAATATAGAAAAAAAAGGTATATGGATAATTTGAGTCGATCTTTCAGTAGTGGCAAAGGTGAAATATATGAGAGCATGCTCCGTATATATTAAATCCAATGGCTATATAATTTGTCAATAATGACTATATGAATCCAGAAGTCGGTGGTCAAGCTTGATACTATTTTAAACAAAATTTAAGATTTAAGCTCCAAAAGAGCCCCAGTAACAACAACATAACGATTGCCGTAAAAAAAAAACAGTGACATAACGATTGCAGTAAATAGCACGCGAGATGTTGCGATGTTCTAAACATGAGCACGCAATAAAAGTTCAATCAGATCAATATTACCACCTTCCTTGTAGGGCACAAACAGTTTCAATATATACAAGAAATAAATTTGTACGTATAAAGTAGAGTAAACCAATGAGATCTACTAGCTATAATAATAACGTTTAGGAAGAGATGCGGCCTTCCCGCAAATGATTGTCGCTGCGTCCAGGCCGGCCGTACAATGGTAGTGGCTACACATGGTGTCGCCGGTGATGACGTCGTGCGCGTCGAAAAAACTTAGGTGGACCTCGAACTCCGCCTTGCCATCGAGCTGCTGGCTCACCTGCAGATAGTTCCGGAACTTCTTTGACAGTGGCGCACCCGTCGCCATGGCCCTCGTCGCCTCCACCTGCCTTGGCCTGCCGGCAACGTAAAACTTGGGCACGGGCCCCTCGGCCAGCTTGACGCTGGAGTAGGAGATCGTGACCTAGCCACCATTGTGGGCCACCGCGTTTTCCTTGGCAAGGTGCAAGAAGCCGATAGCGACGTCGAACTCCACCGCGTTCGCCCTCGTCTGCTCGTCGGCGTCGAGCCCCCGCGCGCTGAGGAGCGTGACCGTGAGGCAGGTGGGATCGTAGAAGATGGAGTAAAAGATAAACCCGAGGAAAGCCAGGATGCCAAGAAGAATAGCAAGAGCACATCCGACAACTCTTATCTTCGTGGACGGCGGGACCGTCATCGATCAGCGTATTGCGGTAATTTAGCTAATGTCGTGCTAGCGTCGATCGCACAATTTGATGGCCGGAACTTGCAACAAATATATATATATATATATATAGGCCTTGATTAGATGTTAAATTTTTTTCAACTTTACTACTGTAGTATTTTTGTTTGTATTTGATAATTATTGTCCAATCATAGATTAACTAGGTTCAAAAGATTCGTCTCGTAGTTTACAACCAAACTATACAATTAGTTATATTTTTTACCTATATTTAATGCTCTATATAAATAGCTAAATATTGATGTGACGGAGAGATAATGAAAAATCTTAAAATTTTGTGTGCATCTAAATACGGCGCTCCATCCCTTACCTATTTTAGCGCTGCAGACTCCGATGCCGGAAGGAATATGAAAAAGGAAAATTATTTGGACAACACGGGCACGCAGACACGCACGAACGCGCGATCAGGTTGAGACGTGAAAACGACTGCTCCTTGTTAAAGGCGGAAAGCGAGGCAATAGTCGGCGCGCGGGCAGCCCGCCAGCCCCACCCGCCGCCGACCATCCCGTTTCTATTCTCCGTCCCGCTGCCGTCCTCGCCCCGCAACGCAGCTACACGAGCGCCGGCCCGGACGCCAACACGTACTCCCTTCGCAAGCCACGCCAATATACCAAACCGCCCTCGAGTATACTAGCGCCACCTCGCCACCACCCCAATCCGCTTCGCCAAGCAACATATCCCTCCCGGCCTCGGCTCCCTCGCCTCCTCCTCCATTACTCCTTGGACCCTTCCTCCTTCCCTCCCTCTCGTTCTCGTCCCTTCCTTGCAGTCCCCTTCTTCTCCTCTCCCCGCGCCCCGACACCTCGTTTTTTATCCATCGGTGTCGACGAGGGGAGGGAGCGACGAAGCGGAGGACGCCTCAGATCTAGGGTTCCCCCGCCGCGTGTCCTTCGAGGAGATAGCGCGGCTCTGCATCATGAGGGCCACCGGGGAGTACACAGCTGCGGTTTCCATCCCCGCCCCGCCGCCGCCTGCTGCTGCGGCCTCTGCGGCCGAGGAAGCCGAGAAGGAGAGGAGGAAGAACCGCCGCCGCCCCTCGCGGCGCTCCAAGCAGGCGCCGGTCGCCGTCGCCGTCGCCGCGCCGCAGGGCCCGCACGCGGACGCCGCGGGGCCGAGGTCGGTCAGGTCGATGCCGCCCATGCACGTGGGCGCCGGCGCCGCCGAGGCAGAGGCGCCCGCGGCGGGGACGAGCCAGTCCTGCCCGCTGCTGCCCACGCCCAGACCCGCGGAGGCGCCTGTGCCGAGGGTGCTGGGCGGGGGAGCTCCGGCGATGCGGTACTTCCAGCCTCACTGGCCTGAGCGGGCCGTGGAGGACGCCGTCAAGGTATTTGCTGGTGCCATGGGAGTTGGGAGGGTTGCGGCTTCGTGGTTGTGATTTCGCGTGAACTGCAACTGACACACTGATTTAATACGTTTGGTACGCAGAGAGGGTATGCTTTCGTGGGGAAATTCAGGGTGAACGCTCACAACCGAAATGAGGCAAGTACTGGCTCTGTGATCAGATTACTAACGTTGCACTGTTCCCTTAACTGTGTGCTAATGTTTGAATTGTGTGATTTTGCAGGCGTACTGCACGATTAATGGCATCCCGGTGGATGTTCTCATTACAGGACTGGCACAAAACCGAGCGGTATGTACATCTCTGCATGCATGATGTGCTAATTGTTTGTTTTTTGTGAAGCTGGAGGCCCATATGTAGAGGCAGACTATCACGCTAAGCTTGTGTCTCTGTTAACTGGTTAGGCATGCACTGGAATGTGTTTTTTTTGTTGATTCGCTAGTTATCCAGTCAGGAGTAATAAAAAATGGTGTCAGATTTGCACAAAATGTGACTCAGGACATAATTCAGCACTAAGCTGTTGTGTCTTTCCTTCCTGTAATATACGATCACCAACTATCAAGTTTAGTCATGGTAGAAGTGGGTATCTCAATTTGTGCTGAAAACAACTTGTACCTTCTGCACAACAGGCACATAAAGTATGGCTAGCTTGTCCCCTGCACCGCTGGTTGAAGCATGCTATACCTTATATTGGTAAAATGCTTTCGTGTTGAGCTTAGGACTGCAACCAGCACCAATTGGCATATCTGGGAATAACATGTGACAATAGGAATTATTACCACAATATCTTTTACTTTTGGAAACGACTCAAACAAAGCTGCAGTGCTAGTTTTACCTTATTGATCATTTTATTCGATTTTAGTGTTCTGCTGCAGGTGTGGTGCTCTCCTTTAATCCTTTCATTCAATAAATTTTATCTTTCTTCTTGCGTGCAAGAGACTTTTCTATTTCTTTACCAGTACTCCTAACAAAGATTATGCTTCTTAAACAAACAACTAGTGCTATAGGTGATATACATATGTCAGTATGCGCTTCTTTTTGTCTTGATGTCTGTTATAAGGGGTAAAGTTCCAATGCTTGCAGTGCCTATACCATTCTGCTCTCTAGCTGCGCCTATTTATGCTACACGGATTTTGAACTCATAGCATCATGTTATCTCATGAATTACATTTCAGGTTGAAGGTGATCTTGTTGCAGTCACACTGGACCCTGTTGCCCAATGGACCAGAATGAAAGGTCCGAATGTTGCATGCAACCCTGCGATAGGAGGAGATTCTGTGGTCCGCGAGTTTAGTGAAACAAATGGGAATCAAAGTTGGAAGAAAGGACATGCAGATGTCGGCTGCAGGTTTGAAAATGGCAGTAACGGCTTACCTGTTTTGGATAGGATGCATCCCCCACACAAGAACAGTGGTTTTAGTCAAGCTGTCAAGTGTGGAAATGGGAATGCTACTGTCCCTGAAAGGAATGAGATAGACTGGAATGATGAAAAGAGTGAGGCTGCGAGAGCATTAGAAAGGATCTGTGCCCTGATATCTTCTCATCCAAGCAGACGTCCTACTGGGAAAGTATTATCGGTCATTAAGAAGTCTCCGCGCCGTGATGCCATTGTAGGTTTCCTTGCTTCTTTCTCAGAGTTCCCTGATGGTGATCAGCAGAAAAAACAGATGGGTCTAAAGAGGATGAACAGCACAGCATCATTAGTTACAGGCTTGTTTCATCTCTTGCCTACTGACCCCAAATTCCCTCCGATGGTTGTGAGTTTTAGCACTTTGCCAGATAGTGTCAGACAGAGCCTAAGTGGTGATGCAGCTATTGAGAAGGAATTGGTTGCTGCACGAATTGATGAATGGAACGAGGTAAATCCCTATCCCTATGCCCATGTTGTACGGTTCTTGGGGAAGGGTGGACATGTTAAAACACACATTGATGCTATATTATTTGAGAATGCGATATCTGATGCTGAGTTTTCCCCTGAGTCCTTGGCATGTCTTCCTGACAATTGTTGGAAAATTCCTCAAAAAGAACTTGAAGCAAGAAAAGATTTGAGGGGGGTCTTGTCTTTTACAATAGACCCTCCTACTGCATCGGATCTTGATGATGCTATATCAGTTGAAATACTTTCAGGAGGAACTGTCCGTATTGGAGTTCACATCGCAGATGTTTCCTACTTTGTACATCCAGAGACTCCATTAGATGCTGAAGCTCAAAGCCGATCTACTAGTGTTTACACCCTGAAACGCAAAATCTCAATGTTGCCTTCAAGACTTTCAGAAGTGGTTTCGCTTAATCCAGGTGTAGACAGGCTTGCCTTTTCAATTATTTGGGAATTTGATCCTCATGGTAACATAATTAGTCGCTGGATTGGTCGAAGCGTCATCTTTTCGTGCTGCAAGCTGTCATATGATCTTGTGCAGGATTTGATTTGCAATGAAGCCAGTCATGCTAGATCTGCTGTTTCTTCTCTTGAAGTACATGGTAAATTTGAGAGAGATGATGTTATCAAGTCACTTAGAGGCCTTTATGAGGTCACAAAAAATCTTAAGGAAGTTAGGTTCAAGGGTGGAGCTCTTTCTCTTGACACTGCAAAGCTTATGATCTTGTTTGATGAAGATGGAGCTCCATGTGATAGCTATCGCTATGTGAGGAACAGTGCATGCTTCATTGTTGAGGAGCTAATGTTGTTGGCGAATATGTCAGCTGCAGAAGTCATATCTAATGCATTCCCTGATTGTGCCTTACTCCGTAGGCACCCTGAACCTAATTTGCGGAAGTTCAGAGAGTTTGAGGCATTTTGTACTAAGAATGGTTTTGAATTGGATGCTTCATCGTCTGGTCAACTCCACCTTTCACTCTCTAGAATAAAGGAAAAGTTGCAAGAAGATCCTGTTATGTTTGATATTCTCATGTTTTATGCTTCAAAGCAAATGCAGTCAGCAGAATACTTTTGCACAGGGGACCTGATAAGCAAGAAAGATGATTGGGCACATTATGCGCTCTCTGTCCCCTTTTATACACACTTCACTTCACCACTACGAAGATATCCTGATATAATTGTTCACAGGACTCTGAATGCGGTGATTGAGGCTGAACAAGTGTGTATGAAGCAAAAGAATTCTTCCACAGGCCGGAATGGAGTCAAAACCTCTTGTGAATTGATGGATAGATGTTTTACCGGCCTCCAGTTGTGCAAGGATGCTGCTGAATCTGAAGAAGGAAAAAAGGCACTTTCTGCTGCAGCTAAGAAATTTAAGGTTCCTTACTCTGAAAATCTCGGGGAGATTGCTGAACACTGTAATGAAAGAAAGTGGGCTGGTCGCCGTGCAGAAGATGCTGGACAGAAGCTCTACATGTGGGCTCTGATAAAGAACAAAGAGGTAATTGGTGCATCACCATTTCCAGCTTTCAAGCAGGTTTTCCGCTGAGCTTTATTTGAATTCTGCTGTGTTTGCTCTTATCTTTGCAGGTTGTGGTCTGCAATGCTAGAGTTCTGGGGCTTGGACCCAGATTCATGTCAGTTTATGTGCCCAAGCTTGCGGTATGATTTTTTTTGCCAACCCTCATATAAAAGGTGCACTTGTTTCATTTTTCTTTTATGTGCCCAAGCTTGCGGCCCTGGTGCAAGCGGTAGAGCTTTACCGCCTGTGACCAAGAGGTCCAGGGTTCAAGCCCCAGCCTCTGCACATTTGTGCAGGGATGGCTGTTGGCTATTTTCCCTTCCCCAGACCTCGCAGTGCGGGAGCATATGGCACTGGGTACGCCCGTTCCTCACCTCAGTGTGATTTTATGATGCAGATGGAACGAAGGATATACTATGATGAAGTTGAGGCCTTATCAATTGAATGGTTAGAAGCCACTGCAACGCTAGTGCTTGATGCATGCTGGAACAAGCCTGCTCAAAGGAGGGGAACTCAGATGAGGTGCAGGCCAATTAAGGAAGTTGCGATGGTGGTAAACCCTTCAGAGTTGTCTGAAGAAGATGAGGAATCAGGAGCAACAGAAGCTGGCGGCTGCACTGCAGAGTCTGTTTTGATGAGTGGCAACGCAGTGAAAGCTCAGACCGCTCCAGCTGTTCTGCCCTTGGTGATACATTACCTGAGTGACATCCCTGTGGTTCTTCATGCAATTGGTGGTGAGGATTGTGCGGTGGACATTGGAGTAAGACTGTACATGGCGTCATACTTCGAGTTATAGGAAAGGAAATAGTTGGTCGATTTTCAACAGTTTTCAGTCGAACGAAAGTAATAAAATGGTGGTAGGAAAATTCCAACTTAGTGCTGTAGATATTTCATTCATGTAGAGCTAATTAGCTACCGTTCCAGCTCAGAAAAAGAAAACCCAACCCCTATCTGTTCTTTCCCATCCTGAGGGCTTGCTCGCAGAGTCAAGTGGTTTCTGTTTTTATTCCCAGGCTGCTTGATGAGGTACCAGAATGGCGGAAAGGGTGTCTATATTAGTGCCGCACTATTTTAATAGTCTCTTCAATGATTGTCTGCTAGCTTGTGAAACCACCTGAAGTATTTTTTTTTACTGGTGGGTTCACTCAGATGTTGAAGCTTGTGTTTTGTTACTTCGGATAATTCGGATAATAAAAGTCTCTTTGGTGAGTTTCTGTTGCTGTCGTTTCTTGTGTAACTGTGCTTTCACTTGTTTCGTGAGGACGAGATATATGATGCAGTACTGCAGTGCTCTCTTTTGAAGTTATGGTCGTGTAATTATTCTTTGCAATTGCAGTTTTACCCGTGCAGATCATGCAAGCAACTCAGAAATGCTGTAGGACCTTCATTTGATTCTGAGATAAAGCTCAGTTCAAGGACATTTGATTGTATTATTAGATATTCATTTATACGGAGTGATCCCAGAACATTTGGAATAGCTACAGACTGCAGGATTTTGGCGTTGTATTTTTGCACTTCGATTCATTTAAAATGATGATTATGCAGTATTATAACGCGGGGACCATTCATTGTGGACGTTTAATTTGATTGCTTAGAAGGCTGGCTTTGAACAGGTTGACGCCTGTTTATCCTTCTTGAATCTGGTAGCAACCTGATCCCTCGTGGCAGTTTACCTCAATATGCCAAACACTGAAACAACAACCAGTAACGTCCATGTTTCGCCATCTGGCAGTAACAAAAGTACAGTATTTACAATCTGAGCAAACTCGCTTGAGAAAAGCAAGTCTCCAGTACCAGTACTACCTGGTCCTCCGCAGAAAAATGCTAGCAACTCTCAAAGCCTACTAAAAACTGTACAGATGTGGCATGTCTATTTGGCAGTTCGGCTATGGTACGTCACCATCGACAGATTCCAGGTTTCTCAGTCCGACAGAGTGTCAGCATCTCATCGTATTTGGAAGGGTAGACGAAGCCCCAAAGCTGCATTAAACGAGAAAAGTACAGTTCAAGTACTTCAACAGTGCCTTTCTCCCAAACTCCAGAACATGTTGACTATGTTTATCTCAGAATTATTTACGTTGATAGATTAAAATTGTAAGCTTTTTTTTTATCATATGGATGTAAGGAAGTCCCAGAACACAATACAAATGTTTTGATTACCTCAACATCTTTCACTGAGAAATCTGGAGAATACGATAAACACCCATTGTTAAAAGTCTCTGAATTAGAACTTGAACCAGTCAAACTGCAAAGAGAAATGCAGAAAAGATAGGTGAGCTGTGTGGAAATTAAGAATTACTTGTATACCAGTCGTAGATGGTGCGAGATATTACAGGTCTGAATCAAGATATAGTGCAAAATGACCTCCTCCCCCCAGAGCCATATAGTCAGTGGAGCACACCATAAAATAGTTATTTGCGCCTGCAGTAAGTTTTTACTTTTAGATAAAAAAAGGAAGACTATTGAAAACAAGACTATTACATCAAGATGATACAACCAGCCTTCACATCACTTCCAACCTCTGTATAATTAAAATTACACGGCCTAAAATATTTCAAATCTTGCTCAATCTTAAAACTAGATTGCGCCTGCAGTAAGTAGATTTTCAATAACATACACAAAGAAAAACGGTTCTTAGAATGCACAACAAGTCACAATGGCATTTGTAAATTGTTATATTAAATGCACTAAAATAAGATGAAATGGACAGAACTGAAAATTACCTGTCGGTCGATATATGACAGGGCGATTGTGTAAATTAGTGAAAACAAAGGAATTATTGGTCCCCTGCAAGATTAATTTGCAGAATATTCAGCACAAGTTTTATTTTTAACAAACAATTTATCAAAATGTTGAGGCAAAAACCTGGTACTTCTTTGAACTGGATGGCTGCAATGGGGCCTCAACTAAACCACCAAAAACTGTACCTTCTTTATCCCCAACAACCTGCAATGTAACATAACATCAAAAGATGGAGAATGGAAAAGTACCAATAAGCAATCTATGGCACTTATTTTTTGAAATTATATCAGATGATGCTACGAATGCCCATAAAATCCACATCATCAACTTATGAACTTAAATAAGGTTGACCGCTTAAAAATATGAAACGGTCAGGAACTGTGGGGGTGAAATAGGCCACTGTTTCTTAAGTAATAGTGAAAGACCATGACATTTGAGCTATTTAGGAAACAGTAACATTACCAAGAGTGAGAAACCAGGGCAAAGCATGCTCCTTCTATATAAAGTAGATAAAGATATGCCATGCCTCCATGTACTGCACAACAATGAACATAAACATTAGATAACAGTAGACAAACATGATTAAAAGTTAGATCATATCAGAATAGGAGACATCTTAAACCTGTATAGCAAGACCCAGTTCCTTCCCTGGGCAAGAACAGGGAGAGAAGCATAAAGAATTGATTGCATCCGTTCTGACAAAAGAACAGATGGTTCCGACATAGTTGGCAAACTACTGTAGGAAGCAACTTCCTTTGGTTCCTGGCGCTCCAATACAGGTGCATCTGGTCCAGTATGAGTTACTGTCTCCCTGTCAATTTTAGGCTCTGCAGTTGTTTGTTTGAAACCACCAATCCTTGCTGCCTTGTTAAAGATTTTTCCGATGGAATGCTTCCCCCTACTTATCAGACCTGTTTTTCCCTTGCTTCCCTTCCCCATGGGTGTTAAAGTAGGGTAACCCATGTCCCCATTCTGCTCAGGAATTATCTCCATTGAATCGTTATTAGAGCTCGACGATGACAAAAATGAGATCAAGAATGCTCTAAAGGAAGATGTGTCAGGGCCATCAAGGCTGTCAGAATTGTGCTCAGAATCTTTATCCTCCTCCAAATTTTCTTGCACTTCGTCAACCTCCTGCAGAATTCCAAAGAAATTGATATATAAACTTTCAGTAACAAGAGATGATCGAGTGAAAATCTGAACCAAACACATGTACAGAAATAATCATCTGGCGACATGCAACAGACTCCAGCATGAAAGAGTAAAATAGAAAGAATAGAGAAATGGAAAACTACCAAAATACCATCTGATCAACTTTGGCCTTGCAGCTACATCTATCAGCCACTCAACTCAATGACATCAGAAAAAGACTAACTTAATTGAAAATTTAACCAATGGTGGATAGAACTTGGTTCCATCAGAACTTTCCTGCATGACAAGTGAAAACGCACAGGAAATGCAAGATACATTGATGGAGCAAACCTATTTCAGTGTGCCCTTTACATACCATAGGCATCTAAACATCCTTAAACCTAAATCATTTCAGGAACACAGATTGCCTGGCCCAGTGAACAGACCTAACTGTATTGGAATTAGAGCACCAATTTCTGAATGATAAGCTCAAACCAGAAGAAGCAAATCCTCAGCGTGAGCTAAACAAGAGCGCTTGCCACCAACCAAAGGCTGTCCTAATTAGCAGCAATCAACACTTAAACCCCCCAGGAATCGCACACCAAACCCTAACGATACACGCCCCAGCTACCCGAACGGATGTCACAGCCCGAATCGCCCAACCGCCCGAATCGGGAGCGCGAGCGAGACTCCAATTCACAACCGGACCGTACACGAGATGGGAGGGCAAGGGAGCGGGGATCCGGTGTCTCACGGGGAGGTGGGAGGTCTCGCGCTCGGAGACGGGGTTGAGGATGACGGTGGTGAGGTCGGACACGAAGTGCGCCGCCTTGCTGCTCAGGGACGGCAGGTACCCCATCGATCCTCCTCCTTACGAGCCCCGCGCCCACGCGCTGCTAAATTTGGGAGGCGCTCGTCTCGTCCGCCCCTGGCGCTCGCTTCCGGAGCAGCTGCGCTTTGGATGGGCGGGAGAACCGGAGAAGGCGGAGCCGGCGAGCGCCGGAGTGACTTCGAGGGAGGAGACGAGCGGATTTGGACTCGTTCGGTGGTGGGTCTCGGCTGGATATTTGGATCCCTTCTCTTTTTCAGCGACGTCCTGGCGCTGTCCGCGGCGGTTAGCGGGTAGCGACGCCGGCAGTAGCACACCGTGACCGTGCGCCGGGGAGGCGGGTAGGCGACATGTAGCCCAAGTCGACCATCCTACGCGGCCCTACCAGTCAGTGGATGTTTAACAGTTCCAACGTTTGGGGTCCGTTCGATCAAATCCAAGTGGTCTGTATTTGGTGCCTAAAATTTTGAGTGGAAATTACGCGGCCCTACGGGGGATGTGGTTTGCAAAAGTTTTGCCTTGGCGATAATTGACTAGGACAACACAATACATGCACGTGGGCAGAAGGGTGATGACGGGGATACCAACACGGCGGGGGCATTCTCGTTTTGGACGGCAGATTGGCAGCGGCGCAGCGAGGCGCGACTATAGGGCCATGATAAGCAAGCGACCAAGCAAGCGATGGAGACTTTCCATGATTTCCAATGGGTGTTTTCCCTTGATTTTGTGTAGAGCATATGAATCCCTTTCTTTAGAATGTATCTTTCTTCCATTCCAAACATCAATCTTTGAAAACTTTAAGCAAGAATTCATTTTTTAAAAAAATATTCCAATCCAAACATGGTCTAAACCTGAATGAGGCAAACTTCTTGCTATTAATTAGAGACCCAACACAACATTCACACCAATCATACCCTATACGAGACATGGTAAGAAAAATATAAATCGTAGAAATCCTCTTAATAACAAAAAATACGTGACTCCTAGTTCAGTATACTCACAAGTCATTATTTCTAAAAATAACCATAAAATCTGTTTTGTTTTACAAAAAGTTGACACACCATTCCTCTTACTATTAGTCCATCAATTCCACGTTGCAAACATCATAGCATTTCTTGATAGATAACTTCTATGAGTATTGTATATCTAGCCGTCTAGGTGTGTAGTAAAAGATATATATCCAGAAAGTCAGTACTTAAAATGCAATCTATGACCTAAAATGTTTATTTTCCATAAAATTACCAAAAAATAGAATTAACAAATGATAGAATAAGGTAAGAGTTTTAACTCGAAGGATAAAAAAATCCTTATCAACCAACAAGGTCAAAGTTTGAAAATGAAAATCTAGATTTGTGCCGTCCTAAGATTGACGGACAGTAACAAATAATACACATCGCAAGTAATATTACAGAAGAGTCCCCTTCGGTATAACAAACAGGGTGCTCAAAATTGTCAGGACCGTACTGCATCATCATATATATATTACATTACATGCTTCAGGCTTTCAGAGTCATAGAGGTACTACAACCCTTGCACTGATCCGAGAGGCGACTACTACAATCCTTGCACTGATCCGAGAGGCGGCTAGGGGTCTCTGGTGGAGGAAACTATGTCACACGGTGCGGCGGGAGCGGGACAGTCTTCCGGTAAGAGGGTTTCTGCAGAAGGAGCTGTGCTACTGACTGATCTATGGGGTTCGTCTGTGTCTCGGCCCATCTGCCTGATTCGAACCTGCCATACGTAACATTATAAACAAATTCAGGATCTGAAATTGGTGGATCACGGTATAGTGATTCGACGAATTAACGAATCTATACTATCAGAACATGCATGGAATCCAAAAAAAAAAAAAATCGCAATATGAGTACTAGTACCTATTTGAACCAGATGATCCCAATCCTCCGCTTGCACTAGCAACACGATGCCTTTGTTCAAGCCTGTTGGCTAACCGGTATAGGGAATCCCTTATGCGTCCTCTGGTCGCCAGATCAAGCTGCATGGCACATAAAAAAGGATATAAAATTTCTCTAAAAAGTAAGTATTAATTTCACATGACGAAAAAGTAGACATCACCAGCATTAACGAGAATGGTTACGAAATGCTGTGGCAGTAACTGCAAATCGCCCTACCTGATTCATGCCAAACTGAAGGTTCTGAAAGGAAAGATCCCTTACTGGCACGGCATCCAGAACCACTGCCGAGCCAGGCTGCTGCCCATGAAACCCTGCAGAACTGATGTCCTCCGAACTGAACTGTAACTCTGCACAGCTCAGAGCGCAGCTGCCTGCTGCAAACTCTTCTGGAAACCGATGTTTCGGCGCTGAAGTGGTGTCGCTCATCAGCATCTCAGGCTGCTGTTCATATGTTGCCAGTGGAGGAAAGTACATGTCCAGCGGGTTTTCAGCCATCTCCTCCAGGATTATGTCCGGAGCGCCGTTAAAAGGGTCTTTAATCTTCGTCGCAGAACGAGGGACATGGGCAGTAACGGTGTCTGGACCTGATGAGCAACAAGTAGACGAACCATCGGTGCACATGGTGCTCGATGCCGCTGGGACTACTCGCGTTTCCGGACTTGTGCAAAGAATAGCCTCTAGCCCCTCCCAGCCACCCGTTTGGCTCGCGAGCGCTGTATCATCAAACGGGAGGAAGAGTTCGGCATCCGAAAGACCGGAAGAGGAGCTGGCATGTGCATTATAATTCGAGGCTGTACCACTACTGCTTGCTCCATTTCTGCTGCACTGTTGCTTGGTTTTTGTCGTATTTACCTGCTTATATATAGGTCAATCAAGAGAGAAAAATTCAAATTTTTCTCAACTGAGGTATAAGCTTTTCAGGAAAAAATGATCTGGACTCGTCATATTGACGAGGGCAAAGTTCTGAACTCTTGGCGTGATAAGAGAAGCTACCCTTAATTGGTAGGAAATCATTTACATCATACCAAGGTTAGAGAAAGTAATCATTCAGGAATTAAGTACCTTCAGAGTGTTGCTGTCGTTTCGAACGATTGAGAAATCAATATCGTCAGAGTAGCCGTTCCGTACTAGCTGAGCTTCTGGTGAGCAATTTGAGGACCATAGTATGTCCTCAAAATAGTTGCTCCCTATCTCAGTCGTAGGATCGAAATTTCTTGAGAAAATGAAAGAAAAAAAAAACTTGTTGAGGCATCACAAAACGGTGGCGTTAAAGGCACATCCTAAACATCGCAAGGGGATTACCTCAGGCTTTCGAGATCGTTGAAGCCGACCAGATCAGGCCAGTCGGAGAAGAACATATCATCCCCCTTATCCTTGAGTGCTGGGACGGTCTTGCCTCCAGTCGAAAGAACGCCTGAAGGACTGTGGATACCCAGGCATCCTTCAGCACCGAACATGCCGTGGCCTTGAAACAGCATACTATGGTCACTCAACGTAGAAAAGTTATCCATCGCGTTGATCTCGATGCTTGAAAAGGAACTGCGAAGATGAACGAATTTGACATCACAGACATGTATATTATAAGCAAAAAGAGGAAGAAGAAACGGTGACATAGAGCTTGACGATGAGGAACTTGTCGCGCGTCTTTCTATGATGCAGAAGGCCAAAAAAGCAATGGCCAAGATACTAGATAGAGAGGCAAAGAACCTGAGCGAGGCATACATACCTCGTCTCGAACTCGCGACGCACGCAGCAGTCGCCGCAGGGGCGCGGAATCGAAACAACCGGCGATGCAGTCACGCAGAGCTTGGAACTTGAAAGGAGACTACTTGCGATCGAGCCCGACGGCACAACAGTGCGGCATAAATAGGAGCAGCTAGCTAGCGCGGGCGCGCGCCGAACGCCGATCGCCTCGCCCCAGCCATTCATTCGGTGGACGAGAGAGTTAGGCGCGTGCCAGCCAAAGTGCCGGAACGCTTGTCTAGGTGCACGCGATCGGTGACGACGACGACGAGCGGACTAGCTCTTCTCTTTTCCTCCCGGCCCGGACCCCGGTCGTCCGAGAATGGCCATTCGGCAGAGATCTGTCGAGCCCCGACGCCGACGGGATGCCCGAAACGGCAGGGGGTGGGCGCCCCCGCGCGCCCGGTTCTGGCATGCGGACAGCGACGCGCGCGACCGCGGTAACGTGCGCGTCGAATCATCGGCGCCATCGGCCCTCGCGATCACATCAGGTTCAGGTTCGTTCCACGTATGGCGGGGCTATGCCATCCACAATTCCACATCCACCTCGCCTACGCCGAACGCGGCCGCGTCTTTCGTGAGAAGGGCAACGGCAAGGTGGCGAGTTGGCGACAGGAGAACGCGAGGCCGGCAACGATTCCAGTGACCACTTGCGCCGCGCGCGGTTGTGTCTGTGTGAGGTCCCGGGGCGCGCGCGGCGCGATGGCCTTGACGACGCCTGACCTGGGGGGCCGCTAGCTGCTGCCTCGTCACCGAGCTTTCGAGCGCGGACTTGTCGCCCCTGCCCCGCTCGGGCGGTTCGGCCGTGCCATGCTTTTGACGTGCGACGACGACATGACGTTTCACATGGGGATTGAGCTGTCCGATCGGTGGCGGTGAGCTACTACAGCAGATCGAGTTCAGTCGATCAGAGGCTTCGTTTGCACGCACGCATTTCAGCCTGTGCCGCTGTGCGTGTAAATCTGCTAGCTAGAGGGACGTGATCTTGTAAACTGACAAAGGACCAAGGACACAAGCTAGTTTTGTGCAATCTTGTTTCTCAACCATGGGACTTGGTGGTGGCAACTAAACGTGACTGCACGTACACGCTAGTCTTCCCCTCGAGCACCTACTTCGTGTGTGACCGTGAGAAACACACTGAAACAGCTAGCCATTGAAGGACCGGATACGGCAACCAGAGGGGGTGAATGGGAGTCTCAAATTTCTTTCAAAACTTTAGGTCCTTGGCTCGGCAAACAACCTAAGAAACAATGCAACAAACCGAAAGCGAATCGAAGACCAAACGGACAAGCAACGACTGAAAATAGCGTCTCGGGTGTACTACCAGTAGTACAGATAGACCAACCGGTAGTACCGACAGTGACCGGAAGTTCTAGATAATATTTTTAGCCCAAGTTGAACGTGCCCTTGACTGCTCGTAAAAGCACTACCGGTAGTACCGGTGAGGTATCGGATCAAACTTTAGACCCAGAACGCGATCAGAACGCACCAACCGGTAGTACCGGTGAGGTACCGGTAGTACCGGTGGTTCAAACCGGTAGTACCAAAAAGAATCGCGCAGCGAATTTGCACTACCGGAAGTAACACCGGTAGTAGCACCGGTAGTACCTGTAGTACCGGACAGAAACGCGCGGAAATCGCCCGAAACAAGAAAAATTCGATTTCTCGGTCAAATCAACTTCGATTGCCATAGAATTTTAACTGTAGGGTTACAAGACAATAGGGAAGCTACCTCTAAAAGGTCATGGTCCAATTTAACACGAATCAAGAGAAATCGTAAAGAGGATGAAAACCCCGTCAAGAAATTGTCATGAACACAAATCTTCTTCGATCTACTTGCTCGTGAGGGGCTCAAACCCTTCGGTGGGATTAATCCTCTCACGTCATAGCATGAGTCAACGCAAGAAAAACGGACTCAAACGGTGTAGAATCGAAGAAATTCGACCACGAAATAGGAGGGAGAAAAGAGACTCGGGATGAACGCCTCAAGAACAACAAGAACACATTCATCACGAATTTTACATGAAGGTAAAAGCTCAGAGGGCACAAGCACACTAGGGGGTGCTCTTCCCATGAACAAATCACTACAAATGTCTTGCAGTGGACCTCACACACTCTGAAAGATGGAAAATCCTAACACTGGAATAGGAGAGGTGAGACTGAGTGGAGGCAGCCCCTCTTATTTATAGGCTTATTACACAATTCTACTTCTACCCCTAGATATTCTAAGAGAGAACCACCTAGCCAGGGGCATTATGATCCAACTCGAGTTTTCCTGATCCGACGGCCACCGCGCCTCCTCACCGGTAGCCTCGCTCCGAAGCGATCTCCTCGATGCCGCCACGTGCCGTCCGTCCGCATCGGGACCTCCGCCCGGGTTTTGAGGCCCAAACCCGTGAAACCTGCCGCCGATGGTTTTGAGGACAAACCACCAAACCTCCCGCGAGTTTCGTACCGCGTACGCATCCCCCGTCGATGATTTTGAGGCCAAACCACCAAACCATCGCCGATGATTTTGAGGGTAAACCACCAAACCGTCCGCGAGTAGCGTAGCCCGTACGCGTCCCTCGCCGTGTACACTTGTGCTTGTCGATGTCCAAAGTGTCAGCCACCGCTGCTGGCCACTCGGCCATCTGGTCCATCAATCCAAGCCTAGCGTCCGCCCTTCACCGCAACCGGTCCGTCAGCACGGCATGCCCTACTTGACCTTCTCCCGACCGCTGCCACTGTATCCGGACTTCACATCTGCACATCACGAGCCAAGAGACACCATTTCGACACATAACCCTGTGCCAGGGGATTAGTAAAACTACTGAACCAACCACACACCAAAGTGTTGACATGTTGACAATCGCTCATCACAACCACAAGGGTGCTCCACAATGGTTATGTAAAAACCATGTGTTCGCAATCTTTCCCTTGATGAGTGCATTGTCAACACCAACACAAAGCCAGAGAAAAACCCACTCAAGTGACCAAAGCCAAAGAAAAGCTCGAAACGGGTCACTTGCAATGAGCAAAGCAAAACCAACAACTTGGTCCCCAAAGACATGGGCAACTGCTCGACGCAACCAAGCAAAACAAGCTCAAAGCACCTGAAAGCAGCTAGACCCTCAAGACAGAGGCAAACGGCTTGACACGTCTAGCAAAATAAATGTGCAACTCCCCCTTAACAAGTGCATTAACCTCACAAATGCATATTAATGCACACTCTAGATTTGTGGAATCATTCTCTCTTGTTAGCAAATGCACTTATCAAGCTCTCACAAAAGAAGATCCCCCTCAAATCATGCTATGAGATGCACAATACGAATGTACAAAGCTTCAGGAGTATGCCAAGTAGATTAAAAACATGCTCAAGTTGGTACGGTATATGTATTACAATAGGCGCAAGACAAGGCCAATGCTCAAACTGATCAAATGAAACGAAATATGAATCATAAGCATTTTGACCAATTTTAAGCATATCTCATAAAAGATGTTCACCAAAGAGGATAGCACATAGCACATATAGGTAGGAAATCAAACTAGTGCTAGCACATGTATACAAAAGTGAACTACCCCATATAACGATTGTACATCATGTCTCAAGGAAGCACTTAACACTTATAGCTTCAACAAGGATCGGAGTTTTACAGCGGATTACAAGTTTATTGTTCGACATGTGTATGTGAGAGGATCAAAAATTATCCACCGAAAATTATGTTATTTTTATCATGTTTTGCAACCACGCCGAGTTCATCCCTATTTGCAAGTGGGAAGCTGTCTCGCCATGAGTGGTTGAGGACTAGCACTACAATGCCCAAGTTCATCTCACTCGGAAGAATGAGAAGCAATCTCGTGACATTGCCGTGGGACAGTAAAGATCCAATTCTAAACCATTTTCATCATAACTTAGCTTAGACATCAAGTTTTAGCATAAAGATATCAAGGATCCGAGCTAAGTGTATGATTCAAGAAACATGAGACATAGCAACTAAAGCATACATATGAAAGCACATGGATTTCAACATATCGTACACATGCTAGTTGCCATCTCAAGGGTGAACAGTTTTCCATGTTTCATCAAGTATTAAGCATGTTCACATTTTTAAAAACAGGCTTAGCTCATAACATGTATCAAGATGATCAAAAAGAGCCTAAGCTGCTATATAGTCATCATGTATCCATAAATCATATCAACAAGAGCATAATCTTAATCAACAAGCTATACAAATGAAGCTAAGCATATGCTCTATAATACATGATGAGATGCAATGCAAAAAGAGAAGGGATAAATATGAAGAGACAAAAGAACCAACTCCCCTCGAAAGAAGCCGAACTCCCCCTCAACCAAAGACACCTAGCAAAAGAAAACTTAGGAAACAAAAAGACACAACAGCACACGAAAAGCTCCAACACCAAATGAAGAAGCAAACTCAAAAGAGCCAAGTGCCACCTAAAGACACGCCAAGCCCAAAAGCACCAAAATCTCAACACATGTTATAATGCATAATGATGATATCAATTGAGAACTAAAAGCATGCAACATGATACTAGTTAAAATGGCTAAAAGCTTGGGCTAGCAAAACATGTCAATAGGATACATGTAACTATACAAAAGCTAACTATAAATGATACCTAATGAACACTATACCAACTATACAAATCAAGACATGGTAAAGCATGGCAAAATGTTCATGAGGATCATATAGTAGCATAAAAAATGGCTAATCCACCAAGATGTACGCAAGGCTAGCATGTCATATGATACACAAGATAAAACAAGCTAGACTATATAAAAGCATGATACAAGTATACTACATGCAAAATATATACAAGTGAGCAAATGAACAACTATCTCATACCACAAGTAGCAAAGCATGAATATAAACGGTATGAGTGTATATGATAGCTCACAAAGTGTGTGTAGGCGCCACAATAAAGCACATGCCTCTTGGAGGCCATCAAAGCGGGTGTAGAGAACCATCAACTCTTGACCACACCGAAAGATCAAGTTCCATCAAGCGCATGTTCTCCACCCACGTCCTCATACCTACACATGAGAGGACAAAGAAAACCGAGTCTTGGATCCCGAAGGGTTAGCAAGCATATACTTGGGAACCCAAGACTTGGTCACACGCCTAAAAGATGTACTCAACTTATCAGGTGGGTTAGCATGATACAAATGTTGGTTCAAATACAATTTTGAAACCTCCTTAGAAACATTCCTCAAAAGGACAACTCACGAAGAAAAATGAGGGGACCCATGAGCAAAGAGGCAAGGATCTCCCAAGGTCTTATGAGAAGAACCAATAGAAGCATCATGAGAATCATGTTGTGGACCAACACAAGGAGGACTAGAAGCGTGTCCACAATCATGACCTAACCCACTAGAGAAGGAGTCATAAAATCCATCAATGAAAAGAGACTTCTTTCTAGGCTCACAAGTGTTCATACCATGAAAAGGGCAATGAACTATCAAAGGCTTAGAAGAATGAGCTCGTCACATGCGTTTGGCACGCTGATAGCAAAAGCTCTCTTAGTGCCTATCTTTCCCACAAAAAGAGCAATGGTACAACGGCCTATCGGAAGACACACCATTCTGCATCAAGTGAGAAGTCTCATGGGACTTAGAACAAGAAGCATCAACACTTAACTTGCCGCCAACACTAGGAGCACACGTGCCATGGAAAGGGACACGTGGTTTCCTAAAGGCCTTAGCTCGAACACGTCACTCGTGTTTGACACGACGAAAGCAGAAATCGAATGAATGTCCATCTTTCTTGCAAAATATGCACTTGAAGATTGGTTTGGGAACTTGAGTTCCAAAAATTTGAGAAGCAGCATTACAATGAGAAATCCCTTGGGCGTCACCCGAAGAAGCAACAAGCTTAGGACTAGCTATGGAAGAGCTATCCGAAGTCTTAACACAAGTGCTATCATCCAAAGACTCACGAGCAACACAAGAACTCAACTCCGGTTGCAAAGAAGCAATCTTAGAAACAGCAACATTGGAGTTGCAAGAATCACGAAAATCCAAAGACTTAGCACAAAGACTCTTGCATCTTTTAGTCAAAACCTCATTTTCAAACTTGAGGACATCACAAGTAACACAAGGAGCATTTTTTAAGTTTTCCATCTCCTTCCCAATGCACTCGGCATATGTGGTATGCAAGAGTTCAATCTCTTTCTCAAGGTTGGCACTCTTCTCATTGTGCTCAACCAACATGGCGCTCATATCATCGCGCATTTGTTTCAAAGCCAAAACTTCATTTTTTATTTTGATGCATGATGTGCAAATGAGAGTAGTGGAAGAAACATGATTTACATCAAGCAAAGCATCATGGTTAAGACTTAAAGTTAGGCAAGCATCATCATTGACATGCAAAGAGCACAAGCTACAAGGCCTAGAACTTATCTCATCAATTTTAGCCCTAGCATGCTCAAGTTCGTCTACACATGTGGTATGAGTCAATTTTAGTTCATTAATTTCAGCAAGCAAAGACTCACAAGAAACATATGGTAAAGAAGCATTTGACCTAAACAAAGCAATTTCTTCTCTAGCCTTATCAAGATCCTTATACAAGTCAACACATGAAAGACATGGCATAGCGGCATTGATTTTCAGCTTCTTATTTTCAGATTTTAAACATGCAAGAGTAGAGCTCAAATCATCATTCTTTCTATGTAAGTTATCACAAGAAGTGCATGGAATTAAAGCACAAGATTTTCAGTGAGCAAGACCATATTTTAGCCTAGCAATGGAGCATTTTAGCTTCTCAATCTTTCTACGCAATGTAGCACAAAGCTCATGATTTTTACAAAGATCCTCAAAACATGTATCAAAACGGTGGGACAAGCACACAACACTACAGACAAGTGTACCTTTCTAGGCATTGCCAAGTTCACGCACAAGATCCTTCAACGAAAGCTCATCATCATGAAGGAGGTCCAACAAAGCATTCATCTCATGTTCCATTTCAAGCACTGCACTCCATCTTCTCATAAGGTCATCCTCGATTGCAAGTCCATCATTCAAACCTGAGGATAAAGATGCACAAGAAGAAGAGCTTGGTGCCATTTCTCAAAGCACCGTTAGTGTTAGAAAAGAAAACTCAAAATCCGACAAAGAAAGTCAGAAGCAAGTTCTACCCTCAAACAATATCGCCTTCGTGGATCACGGACCGATTAAGGTGGAGTGATCCTTAACCGGCTCCGATACCAATTGAAGGACCGAATACGGCGACCAGAGGGGGGTGAATAGGAGCCTCAAATTTCTTTTAAAACTTTAGGTCCTCGGCTCGGTAAACAGTTGTGGCAGAACCTCCTAAATCATATGGCCCACACGCATGATTATTGTCTAAACAGACTCCAAATAACCATGACTGTGTTCCATACGACTTAAAAAGTCTGTCGGGTAAATCCCGAATCATCCACGATTCTCCGAGCAGGATCAATCATTGTAGAGAGACATTGCAGTATTACAACAGTTTCATATAAATAAAATACCATGGAGTAAAACAACGGAAGACTTACAATAACATACATTTACAAAACTCTGAGTTTCAAATATTTACAATGATAGGTTCAAGATATACCAATCATAAAAGTAGTGGAGTAGCAGTAAATTATAATATTACACAAAAGCTTTGCCCAAGAGCTTAATATCTTTATTCGTCGTCGCTTTCCTCGACGACTGTCATGCAGCAGGATGCATAACACTCCTGCCCATGAAGCTCACCTGCAACAGGGGTTCAACAAACCCTGAGTACAACAGTACTCAACAAGACTGACCCGACGAAAGAGAGGGGTAGAGACTCAAGAGATGCAGGCTAGAGGGACAAGGTAAGGCTTGTAAGAGATAAGAAATTTTGCAGAAAAGCTTTACAGAAAGAGAAGTTGCTGGGACTATCTCCCATTATCAACCAATTTCATTAATAAACCTTAATTGTTATTCAAGTTGTTACTACGATGATGATTAGTGATCGAGTCTTCTTCTCCGAGAAGCAACGGCGATTCGAATCCATTTCCATACCCAGCTGGGACCTAGGCGACTGAGCATACCGGAGACTTTAACTCCGAAGCACCCCAGATACACCGATATACCGGGATAACAACCTCAGCCGTATATCACCACATGATATACGTGAGCTCTTCGGCCCAGCGTACCGAGATACATGGGAACTTAAACCCCACAGTAAAACACACTATGACACAGATGGGATTCTCTGGCCCCACACTAGGTCACTCCATGGCATACACAGCTACAACCATCCGTATACCACTTCATGCATGTGGATTTTCTAATTTCTCGATTATCGATAGGTCACCATCGGACGGGACCTAGGGCATCAACAGACGAGAACACTA
>CM041635.1:52996339-53010805 GCA_023333625.1 Bothriochloa decipiens | reverse complement strand
ATGGAAATCATTTTTAGGGTTGGACTTAGACTTATACACTATGCTTGATACTAGTGTAAACACAGTTTACACCTCAAGTACATAGAGTATAAACTAAGCATTTGCGATGACATTCAAAATTAGGGTTTTATTATTTCATGTGACCAAACATTACAAAAGCTCAATCAACCTATATAATGTAAACTTGTTTTAGTGGATGCACATTAAGGTGAACTTATACATGAATGTTTTGCAGTGCATATGATGACATGGCATGTTTTAGTTAATATAACACCAGACCTCCCGCGAGTATCGTACCGCGTACGCATCCCCGCTGATGGTTTTGAGGCCAAACCACCAAACCATCGCCGATGGTTTTGAGGAAAAACCACCAAACCGTCCGCGAGTAACGTAGCCCGTACGCGTCCCCCGCCGTGTACACTTGCACTTGTCGATGTCCAAAGTGTCAGCCACCGCGGCTGGCCACCCGGCCGTCTGGTCCGTCAGTTCAAGCCTAGCGTCCGTCCTTCACCGCAACCGGTCCGTCAGCAAGGCATGCCCTACTTGACCTTCTCCCGACCGCTGCCATCGCATTCAGACTCCACACCTGCACATCACGAGTCAAGAGACACTGTTTCGACACATAACCTTGTGCCAGGGGATTAGTAAAACCAACGAACCAACCACACAATAAAGTGTTGGTATGTTGACAATCGCTCATCACAACCACAAGGGTGCTTCACAATGGTTATGTAAAAGCCATGTGTTCGCAGCCATGCATGGGCATGTGATGGCAGCCAGCTTTGAGGGTTTTTTTTTTTTGGTTTTCTGAACTTAATGATCTCCAAATTAGCTCAGCGCACGCGTACGCGGCAACGTTTGCGTCTCTATGGTTTTTGCGCCCAACTCCACGCACATACGCAAAACATGAACACGAAACAAAATATACGGCGGCCGTTTTAAAAAAAATAGTCAGGGCATGACGTCGACGCCGTGACGTATGTACACGCTCAATTAAATGCTCCGCGATGCCATTGGCGTGTTTCGGGCCTTGTCTGCACGAGCGCAGTTCGACCCGAAGCAGGAGGCCTCCAAAGAGCCAATACCACAGATGCACACACCATACGTGAGCGTTTGAATTTTCTCTTTGGGTCGCCACAGCACAGAACACACGGCATCGGTCACCTGTCTACCGTGTGCACGTACGCACGCTCGCAACGACACATCGCGCTATGTCGAGGCCGAGAGCTATGGTGTTTGGGTTTTTCGCCGGAGTTGGCAGCCGTTACTGTTGTATGTCCGTTTACATCCCTGCCAAACTCTTTGCCAATTTGGTACAAGTATTCCCAAAATAAAAATTGGTACAAGTAGCTCCTCCTAGGCCTAGTCGCACATACCTATGCGCGTGCCAAAAAGTTAGGGTCGGCCAACAGACAGGGTGCTGCAAGTCGAGGGGCGCTGGGGGTAGCCCTGTGCATGGGTGTGTTTAGATGGGTTTGGATGTATTTTTGACCCACCCATTTATGGCTAGTTTAAATGGATTGGATTGGGTTGGGTTGGGTGGGTTACTCGGTCCCGGGTATGCAAATCAGCGCGCGTACATACGTACAACTATTCTGCTGGACCTGATGCAAGATAATGTCAAGCACATGTCGTGCTTGTCTTGAGCTTGTCGACGTCCATGGCAAGCATATGCATGCACTCGTCGTCAACTACGTCAAGGCCGCGAGACCTACCGTCGACATTGTCGGCGACGGAGAGCGCACGTCCATGCGGCAGCATCCCACGCCGGAGCAGAGCCCGTCCGGCAGTCGGCTCCCAGGCGCAGATCACAGAGCAGTTCCCGATCGAGGCTCCGGTGCCGCTGTCCAGCAGCTAGCGCCGCCGTGATGCTACAGCCGACAACGAACAGCGACATGTCCGACGAGCTGGAGATGGCGAACGGCCTGCCGGGGACCCGCTGGACGGTGATCAACTTGTTGTGCACGTCATGATGGTGAACTCGGACCCCTCCTCGCTCTTGCACTTGCCTGAACCATGGGAGAATCTTACATGATCATCTGCGCTTGCTCAGGCCATCGAGCTAGTAGACCCATGGGTCTAATGGGTCCCCATCCATATCCACCCAATCCATACGTTTGTTTGTGTCACGGTTTGGGTGGGTTTTAAATGGGTGGATAACACGATCCGTGCACACGCCTAGCTGGGGGCGTGCTCATCCTAGCTCCCTTGTGTCGTCTGCACGGAGAGTCGAAGAGGGAGGAGGGGTCAGGAAAAGGAGCAACGAGCATAGAGACCGGGGCGGAAGCACTCCTGGACGGACCACACCCCTTAATTAATCTCTGTATACTATTGACAGTAGTTGGAGAACTATCGGTACCCTGTTTGAAAGACCTGTGATTGGTTCCAGGTTCCCACGACAGGTAATGCGGATATTATAGTCATATTTGGCGAGATTCACTCAGAAAAAAAAAATTGGCGATTGAAAGCGTTTCCAAGCAAGTTGTTTGCCGTCCGGTGGAGCAACAACAGAAAACAACGCGGAGAGCGTAGCGTCTCGACGCGTAATAACCCGATCGAAATCTCACCGTCGTACTTCTTGTCTCCATTCACTCAATCATGCAGCACCGGACGTCCGGTCCGGTCCACAGATGCACATGGCTGCGCGTCACGCGCTAGCTCGCGGATGCCACTTCTGGAATTACGTTCTGCGGAGCAGCTGCGATTGGATCGAGGCGGGTCCCTGATGCATCGTGACCGCGCTGTCACGGAACGTTTTGTTTTCCTCACCAGTACCAATATCAACATCGCTTAACTAGGTGTACATCGTGACCGCGCTGTCACGGAACGTTCTAGTAGTATTCTACGCAGGCTACACACTATTGGCACACATGTTGCTGCCCTTTTAGCAAAACCTAATCCACGACTGTCTATTATGGATGGGCTTCTGGCTTCTGCTCATTGCTCTGTCGCCGCTGAATGCGTAACATCACTGCGCGTCTGTACCTGCCCCGATGTCATGGCCGGGCCGGCGGTGGTCGTGGCCCCAAATAATGGAGCGGCGCCATGGACACGTACGCGAGGCGGGTCCCAATTGCCAACCACTTCGCTACTTGCCCCACTTCGGCATCAAAGAAAGACATACATGTCCGTCGCTGGCTGGCCGGCTGGGCCCCCATGGCCCCACCCCGATCGTCAAGGCGAGGCATTCTCCGCATACCCCTCCACACCCCACGCAGACAGAACCCCTCGCCTCCCGGCGTCTGTTCCCCGCGCGCACCGCGCGGCCTCCGCTGCTTGCTACAAGAGTCACCTACCCGCATCCCATCCCATCCCATTCCCAGATCCCACCGACGCAGCACAGCGATCGGAAGTTCGGAACGCGACCCCGAACCGACGCAATGGCGACGCTCACCGTCCCCTCCTCCGTCCCGGCCGTCGCCGAGGACGTCGAGCAGCTCCACAAGGCCTTCGAAGGTCCCACGCCGATTCCCCCGACCGCATTCCTCACTCGCCGCCCTGCAAGCGCCGACGACTGACGCGCTCCGCGTTTTGGATCGATCGCAGGTTGGGGCACCAACGAGAAGCTGATCATCTCCATCCTGGCGCACCGCAACGCGGCGCAGCGCCGCGCGATCCGCCGCGCCTACGCCGACGTCTACGGGAAGGAGCTGCTCCGCGCGCTCGGCGACGAGATCCACGGCAAGTTCGAGGTAGGTAGTAGCAGAAGATCGACGGATCGATCGATCCAAAGCACGCGCGCGCGCGCGATTGATTCGTGAGTTCGTCCGTTGATTGATTGGTTGGTTCGCCCCCCTGACCCTGAATGACAATGATCCATCCAGAGGGCGGTGATCCTGTGGACGCTGGAGCCCGCGGAGAGGGACGCGGTGCTGGCCAACGAGGAGGCCAAGAAGTGGCACCCCGGCGGCCGCGCGCTGGTGGAGATCGCGTGCGCCCGCACGCCCGCGCAGCTCTTCGCCGCAAAGCAGGCGTACCACGACCGCTTCAAGCGCTCGCTCGAGGAGGACGTCGCCGCGCACGTCACCGGCGACTTCCGCAAGGTGAATTCCTCGGATTTTATGGCCATCTGACGTTTGCTTGCATCTGCTCTTGTCGATAGGAGGCCAATCAATTCGTTGCTTGTTTGTTGTAAAAAAAATCGTTGCTTGTTAGTATGCTTTTATCACGTTACAGACACTATTGATGCTCTTGTCTCTAACATTACTGTACATTCTGATTCTAAAGGGCAAAATCATCTCTCACCGTGATATACTACGGATCTGATAGTGTTGTTGGTTTATGAAATATTTAATTTTTTATGAAATAAAATTATCTCAAATAATAAAACGGAGTACACCATTGCAAAGAGCTCATCGAGACGATCAAAATTGATATATTATTTGTTATATTTGAAGCTCCGAATAAAAAGATATCAATTTCGCAAATTAAAAAGCAGTGCTGATGCCATCGCTGACATCAGCCCTGCTACAGTGCCATGCAAAACCGCCCAGGGTCCTAAAGTAAACTTTTTTAAAAGTTCGAGGGCCAATGTTATCCGGTTTTAAAGTTAGAGGTTGAAAATCAGACTTTTGCGATAGTTGAAGGTCCTAAAGTGAGCTTTACCCTTTATTTAACTAGTAATACTGTTCATTTTTAGGAATCCAAGGGTCAAGGTTCTGCTATGTGCGAAATCAGTTATTGATTTCCTCCATTGTGCGAAATTACTGCTTCATTATTGTAAATTTAGTTAGGTTGATTGAATGGAGTGGTGTCACCGGACAACGATTGCCAACATACTAATCTTGAATTAAGCTGGATGTGCTTTTTATTGCATTTGGATGCATCTACTTATGCATAAACTGAATTTGTAATCACATCATGACACAGTTGTAGATATTCTACAGTGACACCTTTATCCAAACATATTAGACTGTGCTTTTGGTTCAATTCTCTAGTCTAGTGCTTACTGTGCATATATAAAGATAAGATGTTACAGATCTGTTGGTACTGCTGATACAATTATAACTAGTCTTGTCAGCGTCGATGCGGTTTATTTGGTTAACATATAACCTCTGTAATAGACTATCAATCTGAGAAATTTTGTGGTCGCTATCTGTTAAGATAAGATACCGATTTCCTTTCCCTTTCTTTCACTAAAATTAGGCCATTCAATGGTTATCAAAATGCTACTCTCCATTTAAGTTGGACGCTCTCTTTGTTTTTTTGGATAGATAGAGGATGCTGATTAACACCTTTTTTACTAGAGTAGAATTGAAACTTGGTGAAATAAATTCTGAATGGTCATTCTTCGTTTCAGCTGTTGGTGCCCCTTGTAAGTGCATACCGCTATGATGGCCCAGAGGTGAACACGTATTTGGCCCATTCTGAAGCCAAAGTTCTTCATGAGAAGATCGATAAGAAGGCTTACAGTGACGAGGAGGTCATCAGGATTCTCACCACACGTAGCAAAGCTCAGCTACTTGCAACATTCAATAGCTACAAGGATCAGTTTGGTCATGCAATCAACAAGGTAAATAGTGTGACAAGCAAGCTCTTATTAGTAACCTTCATGACTTGCATTATCCATTCCATTTATGAAACTACCCCTTTGAAAACGTCTGTACTCCCTCCTTTTGGGATTGATTTCTTTACTACCCCTCCTTCGGGCTACATAGATGACATTAACATGATCAGTCAATCAGTCAACTAGGTGAAGATCAATTGTCGCTTGTAAAACTCTGGTTTACTCATCAAAATTGTCTCTGTTTTGTTATTGTTTGGTACTCTGGTCTGCATTTGGATATTTTCTGCAATATTCAAATGCTTGTAGATTGCTACAAGAGGAACAATTTATAGTTTTTTTTAGAGAATTTTGGGATGTGATGCTGATAATGTTGTTTGCTGCTCACTTCTACAGGATCTGAAAGCTGACCCGAAGGATGATTTCCTTGCAACACTACGGGCGATCATCCGGTGCTTCGCCTGCCCTGACAGATACTTCGAGAAAGTCATTCGACTGGCTCTTGGAGGCGTGGGCACAGATGAGGATGCTCTCACCAGGGTCATAACTACTCGCGCCGAGGTCGACCTGAAGCTGATACAGGAGGCTTACCAGAAGAGGAACAGTGTACCGCTGGAGAAGGCTGTTTCTAAAGATACAACTAGAGATTATGAGGATATTCTCCTTGCCCTCCTAGGGGTGGAGTACTGAGTCGAGGCGTGCCTCTCCATCTCATCTGCTCCTATACTTGTTTCATGGGAACAAAAAAACTACATCGATGTGGTATCACGTGGTTGTGTTTTTAAATAATAATAAGTTTGTGAGCTCGCCTGCATTAGCAGCGCCCATTAAATAAAAAAAACTTCTCGATAAGCTTGTTATTGTTCTACTGCCATTAACACAACCTGTGTTTATTAGGGCTATCCTTTCCTGATGATGACTGATGGGATGGGAAGATTCAAACTGGATGCTGATTGTTCTAAATCCTGACCTTAGGGATAGCTTTCTCCTTTTCTGGGTTTTTCCTTGCCTTTTCTGGTTATATAGAACAGTCATGATGCTGAATTGCTCATGCAATACGTCATGCTGTACTGTATTCAACTCGTGACGCAGTCCGGTGACGAGCGAAATGTTCAGACGTGCTTGACAAGTTAAAGTGTTCAAGCGAGCTTTTCAAGTGCCATGACCCAAGACTTGCTACAGAAGACGCATGCTGCGTGCGTGACACGTAGAGGTTCACATCAAGAGATCACAGGATAGTGGCAACCTCAGCGCCAGCCAGTTGTTGCGCAAATTGTCAATTCAGGCTCTTGTACTTGGCTCCTCTTGTACGTATGGATGACTTCAAGCAACACATCTGAATATTAAAAAAAAAGAAAAAGAAAAGAGCAAGACATCTGGATAGCTTCGTAGAAAAGAGCAAGACATCTGGATAGCTTCGTCAGTTTGTACATATGTATTGTGAAATTAAGGCAGCCGTCATATGAATGTCCAGCCGCCCACGCATCAGTGGCTGACTGTATGATTTGTCCTTTTTCCTTTTATTTTATATGCTACTCTCTCTTAATAACAAGAAAAAAAACATGGGAAAAAACATTATTGACACGCCCGTTGTTCCAAGCGGCATGCAGTAACATTTGATTATTGATATCTAGCCGCCCTCTGTGACAGTAATCGCTTTGTAAATAAAAGGAATCAAGTAAGTCAACCGAGAAGTGATTTGCATCACATGAGCATGATTGTGCATATCTTGTGTGAAAACAACAAACACTACTGCCACTGCTGGGTGGCTAACTGCTACACATGCACATAGTAATAGTAATAAACATAACACGCTTGAAGCCTTGAGCACAAGGAAATCAGCAAATACCCCACTGATTAGGCGATTACCATCCTTGAATTAATAATCGTTCCATCAAACCGCCCGCCACCGAGTACTTAATCGATGGACAAATCTCCCCACGAGTCGAACTCCGGCGACCCGAGGTCGGACAGGCCGTCGAACACGCCCAGCGGCGCGAACTGCGGCTGCTGCGCCGCAGACGGCGCCACGGCCGGAGCGTCGTCGGGGCTGCTGCCGCTGCCGCCGCCGGCAGTAGTACTACTGTTTGTCGCCTCCCAACTTGCGTGCCCATGCTGTTCCCTGCCTCCAACTCCTTGGCCCGCGGCGGCGGCGACGCCGGCAACGAAGGGGCTGGCCGCATGCACCCTGCGCGGCAGCGGCCGGAAGATGGCGGCGGGCGGGAAGCCGGTGAGCTCCTGCACCATGGCCCGGAAGTTGTTCACGTCGGTCGCGACCACGGTGGTCGAGCGCCGCGACGACGACGAGTGCCGCGACGCCGCCGCGTGCTTCTTGCTACTACTCTTGGTGGCGCGCCGTGGCTGCACGGCGGCCGCGGCGGCGGTGGACCCGGCGGCGGTCCGGAGTACTTGCTGGCCGCCGGGATGATGATGGGCTGAGAACTGGAGCGAGCGGCCAGCGGCGCACGGCTGCAGGTCGTAGCTCGTGTCGAACGTGGTGGTGGTACGCGCTGCCGCCGTGTGGTCTTGCTCGAAGGAGTACATCGGCGTGGCCGCGTGTGGGCTGAGCTTTGCTTTCAGGTCGTGTCGAAATGGCGTTGGCGCTTACGGAGTATGTTAGGGGTCGCCACGGGAGCTTGATGTGTATATAAACAAACTTGCGCGTGGCCTGTGGTCACTGGACTGGAATCGTGTCATACATACATTGTACGATGCCAGTGACAGTGACACCCATATCTCCAGGGTCCAGGCTCCAGGAGTACCGGGCACCCAGCTCGATCGATCGCTCATCGCGCAGTTGGGTCATCGGCTCACTGATCTCACCACGTCTCGCTGCAACAAATTAAAGATACGTATTTTACTAGTTGTTATCAGTACTACTTTAGACTGAGCATGGAGATTTGCATCGATCATAGCGAGTGTCGTGGTGGTTTTGACTTGCGAGTAATCGACGGCACCTTTAACCTTATCTACTAGCTAGTAGATGTGTGATTTTGTGGGCTTGTGGCATATTGTTATCCTATTTTACTGATAAGGGCATGCATGATGTTATCTTTATGTACACTAGTGAATGAAGCAGCAGCATAGTCCTATGCTGGTGAGCCACGGTACACAGTAGTGTCCGAGAAGCTGCTAATCCAAGAGAAGCTTCGGCCCTAATGGACCAAGTCGCAAGAGCCAATAGGGCAGATCAAACGGTTGTGGGCGTTGCGAAATGGTGTGAGCTGCGGCCGGTTGGCGGTTCATCTTGGTTGGACACGTCAACGCATGCTCTGACATCCGCTTTTCGGTCGAGTAGGACGGACTCGGCCTCCGCAGCCACACACAAGAAAACGCTCGTCGTCTCTCTCTCTCTCTCTCAGTTCGTTCCTTGCCACATGGAACCTCTGTGACAATAACTGATAGGGCAATACGAAGAGAGTTCGATGCTTCTTTCGCTTTTCTCTTCTCTAGCAGACCAGCACCAAGTCCTGTTGTTGGTGCCAAGAATTGAATTCTCGTCTGAGCTCAGCTCCTGTGTAGCCGGTCGCGGTCACACGAAACTTGGGGACAACTCCAGCCACGTCAAAACTGGGTCAACTAACCAGTACGCGCCTCTAGTCTCGACGTGGACGCGCGGCAGAATCGTACGGGATCTACCATCGATCCGCCGATGGATATATTATATATAGTAGTGACATTTACCTTGACATTTAACTCGGGGGCGTTGGACTCTCTGATTTGACACTTACCGTGGCCACGGGATAAATATGCACCTTGGAGAAATAGGCGTGTGTAGTGACGACTTCGGCAGTGGCGCGGCGCGTGCTGCGTTGCTGATCGGCTGATGCTAGTAGTAGTGCTGCTTGAAGTTCCATGGAGGACGCATGCAGAGGACGGAGCGGAAGTCGTGCACGTGCCAGCAGCTCGCTTTCTGAGGAAGGGAGGATGCATGTACGACATTGTTACCTGGCGGGTGGCGGCAGTGCCGGGGTGCCTCGCTCCACGCCATGACATATGGAGACCCCGAACCCGAAGATAGGAATCATCGAGGCCACACCCACATTGTTCTAGGATTATATATCCAATGTAAAAAATGTTCAACCAGAAGCTTAGGCAATTGTAAAACAATGTTTGTTTATAACAGAAGCTGAATGATCCATATTGTTCTAGGATTATATATGCATAGCTGATGCTACTATCAATTTAGCTTCTTTATTTATATATAAAATACACGTGCCTCACATGTCGTCTGATATATGTCAAGAAAACAAAGGCTGGTACAAAATACCAACAACAAGACACGACCTAAAAAATAAGCTGCTTGTTGAAGCTTAAAGGTTGCACTTAAAAGCAACAAAGAAAACTGATACCTGCAAACACCCTGGCTAAACAATACTTTAAAGACCGTAAAAACCAAACGCCGCTGGCAACAAGATCTAAGAACCATTGAAAGACCATCGGCTGCAATAGCCATCCAAGAAATGCACTCTTATAATCTTTCACCATCAGTATAAAGTGTTGAAGATACTGGCCCTTGCTGTAGAGTAGATCAAAAGAAGAGGTCGAGATTGCCGCATCGAAAGGTGAACCGATTACTTCCTCTGGTAAGCACACCAAATGCCAATATCCGAAGAGGATTAACAGATCGGATACACCAAACTCTCATTGGCCCTTCGTCGACGCTAGGTCGTCAACGTAGGGAGAGGATAGTGAGACTTTATTCTAAAGAACCATCTTCGCCACCACCTCGTTGCTAACACCAAAAAACAAATCATAGATCAACAAAGATCAATAAAGCTAACCTAATAAACTACGAAGGGAAAGGAGAGGAGGGGGACTCGGGATAAAACGTGGTGGAGGGTGATAGCGGCTGCTAAGGCAGATACAAAAGACCTAAACAAATGTATTGGTTGTGGCTATATATCAATCAATTATCTTATACCATAGGTTGAAGTGTTTTATTTTTTCCCTTTTAGTTGAATTTTATTTCTATTTTTACGAAATTTTATTTTTTTCCTTTTTTAGAATTATTTTTTAGTTGAATTATTTTTTGTATTGGCTCGCTTATATAACCCACAAATATATGGAGAAGCCGGTCTGGGCTTTGAGCCATCCAGCCCACCCAAGCAACGTGCAGCTCCGCTGTCCAATTTGACGGGCCGCAGGCCCCCTCGTGAATACTGAAGCCGCAGGCCCAACGACGACGGACTGAAATTAGAAGAACAATAAGAAACATGAACCTGCACTTATATTATTTTCTCCTTTCGAATTTGTGAGACATTTTGAATTTTATAGATATATAAATTTTATTACATATCTAGATATATATTGTATATTTATATACATAGCAAAAGTGATGTACTTCAAAAAGTCAATATGGCCTATAATTTCAGACAACTCCCTCCATCCCCTAAAAGAAATTTTAGAACCATGTTATATTTTAGTATACTATAATTCTGACCAATTATAGATAAAAATTAAAAATTCATACTATCAAATAAATATTATTAGATTAACTATAAAATGTATTTTCATGATAAATGATTTAGAGACATAAATGTGAATAGTATTCACTACAAATTTGGTATAATTAGCACGTGTAGTGTATTTTTGGGGCATATTTGGATCACGGGTTGGTGTGGGTTGGACCCAGATGAACCCTTGTTTGGTTAAAAACGCAGTGGGTTGGGTTCATCCCATAAGAGGAATATTGCCCCAAGATGCGGGTTGGTTGCATTCCGCTGAAACGAGCGGACCATCTCGACCCATGTTCACGGCGTCGCTGCTCCGTCGTCTTCTTGTCCTTCCCTGGCATCCCCGGCTCTCCTCCTGCTCCTCCGGCCCTCCTCTTCCTCTGCGCCGGCCCTCCTCCTCTGCTCCTCCGGCCCTACTCCTCCTCCGCGCCAGCCCCGCACGTACCCCTGGTGGAGCTCGCGCTGGCCCCCGCACGTCGCCGGCGCGGGACAGAGCGCCATGGCGGCCATGGCGAGGCGCTGTGGCATCCGGAGCGGAGCGCAGGCGCGGGGTAGGTCACCAGCGTCGGACGGAGCTTGGGTCGGTGGTGAGATGGCGGCCATGGCGAGCTCGAGCTCAGCGCGGGGCGATGGCGCCCATGGCGAGCGCCCCCAGCGTCGCCCACCCCTCCCACGAGGCACACAGCCGACACCGTTCCCGCCGGCCCCTCGACCCCCGCCGTGGCGTCTTTCTCCACCCCGACTACTCTCTCCATGCCCTCTGTGGCCATGACGGCCATGTGCGGCAGAGGCGGCCACTCCCGCGAGCCTTGGCGGGCAGGCGGCCATGGTGGCTATGTGCGGCAGGGGAGGCCGCTCCAGGGGTCACGGGGGTGGCGGCCATGGGAGGGAGCAGGGAGGCCGCTCCGGTGGCCACGGAGGTGGCGACCATGGGAGGGAGCAGCTGCGGGAGGTGCCGTGTAACATCCTCGATGTTAAGCATGCTTAAGCACTTGCATTGCATTAGCCTAATCATCATTTGCATTGGCATCATCTCTATATCATTCTTACATTGCATGTGATGCTATGATGGTTGAAGTTTTGTTTGTCCTTTTGTGAAAAACATGATAACCATGGTCAAGTGTTTGATGATTGCTCACTAAAATAATCTAGAGATTATTAGGGTACCAAATGAACCTATGTTCATGTTAACAACTTTGCCTAATTATGTCTCTAGGTGATAGTTGACCAACAACGGGACCATGAGTGCTCTGCTTTGACCGTTTCAAAAATCCTTGATAGAGTGTTTGCATGTCTGTGCACCATTAATCATTCTTGTCCAGAATTTTATAAGGAACAAAAGTTGTTATTATCACTTTTCATGAAAATGTTTGAAAAATGTTCAAAAAGATTGAAAAAGGCAGGTTTGGGGGCTGTTTTTTATTTAAAATGAATTTATGAGGTATTTTCAATTGGAATTTTGTATTTCAAAATCTAGGAAGAATCTGGCATACTTGTTAAAGATGAAATGTTCTACTCTTCTAGAGCTGCATTTTCTTCAATATAAGTTTTGGCTAGTTCGGCTTGGTTTGGGAGTAATAGGGCAGAGAAGTTTGCATTGGTGGTCATGAAAATGGATTTTCTGTAACGGCTTACATGTGGCCGTCAGGAAAATTGAAGTTCTGAATGTCGTGGCCGACCCGCTCAGGCCTCTGGTGCCGTATGGCGTCCTCGCACCAGCGTCCGTGGGCGGTCGCGGCCCGGCCGGCCGCGTTAAGGCGCCGCGCTGCGCTCTCACCCACTCCATTTTCCCCCCTTCTCTTCATTTCCTCTCTCTCCCTCTCCCTTTCTCTTTCTCGGCGCAGCATCGGGCAGGCACCATTGTTGCCGCCGCACCGTGGTCACCGGGCAGCCGCTGTTCCTCCGCGCCATTTCCATATTGCTCACGCCATCCTCTCCGTCTTGCTCCACTCCATCCTCGCGACACCTCCTCCGCTCGAAATCGGCAAGGTAGTGGCCGAATCGGCCGCTTCTCCACGCCGGTCATGGCCGCCGCCGCACGTCGCCGTGGCCATGCGCCTCTGGCCACCATTTTTCTCCCTGGCGTTGTCCTTTCGAGTCACCCAGGCACATAGTAGCTAGTGTCGCCGTCGCTGGGCCTCGCCGTGGCCAGGTTCGGCCGGCACGTCCTCGGCCGCCGTCGGCCGCTTCGTCTCGCGTGGCCGTGCCACCACGGGCCGCCTCGGGCCAGGCTAGGGCCACTAGTGGGCACGCATGGACCCCCTCGTGCTTCTCCACCGCTCAACGGCGCCGGAGACCCGCCGCCGTGGCCGAAAACCGTGGGCCGGCGAGCTCCTATGCTCTCCACCGCGCAGGGACGTCGTCCCCGAAATTCAACAAAGGTTGAGGTTCTTCGTGAAACATCGCCAGGCACAGCAAGTTACAGATCCATCCTGAATTGATTTCAGGAGAGTAGAGGGGCCTAACTGCAAAGTGTCCATCCTTTTCTGATTTCCGGTTTAATTAGAAAATAGATTTCAGATTTCTGTTAAATCTTTGGAAAATCATAACTTGCTCATTTTTTATCCAAATTGAGTGATTCAAGTTGACAAATTTTTCTTATGAGCAGATCTACATGATAAAAATATGATATGACATTTTTGTAGAACTTTTCTGTATAGTTTTATTTAGGATGATTTATTCACACTAAATGCTTGATATCTTTGGAAATGCATAACTATTTGTGTATAGCTCAGAAAAATATGATTCTTGTTGGGTTAGTCTTTTGTTGGCCTGCTCTATTTATCATAAATATTTGGTGTATACTTGCTGTGTAAAAATATAAGGTTGTAGTTCAAGTGTGATTTTAGGGCTATTCTTAGAATAATTCAAAAATACATTTTGTGGACCTAGTTTGGGGTTGATAATTTTTGTGGGCTACTTACATGCCATAAGGTAGCTCTTGATGTAGTGAAACATGAGGTTTGATATACTTCATAGTACAAAGTATTTTTAGGTCCCCTGTTTTATGCTGCCTTGTGATTTTTGTGTAGAATGATCGGCTTATCCAAATGAGGTGAAATTTGGATGGTAGCCTAGAATTGGTATGTTTTGTCTTTTGTAATTTTTGTAGGATTTTTTAGGTAGTATAAATATGTGATGCAGTTCTACCCTTATTTATATATGTGTTTATTAATACTTTGCTTTATCAGTTCATGCTATCTACAACGCTTCTTTCTACTCTTGCAAAGTATATAATCTATTAGAGCTATTGTTTAGGATTGATGCTTATATGAGTGGATGATACTTATATGTTAGAATGAATGATGTGATGGTGGTGTGCTGTTCTATTTTAATGCTTATATAGTAGTTGTTGTAGGAGAGAATGCAGTAGATGACATGTGCTCATAATATATGTTCTTGGATGATTTTGATGACTTTGTGGAAGTCATGTGCAAGCAATCATGCTCATCATCATAGTCTGTAACGTCCCGCCTCCTCAAGGCCAGGCCCGCTTACATCCGGCCG
>CM041635.1:52907944-52996329 GCA_023333625.1 Bothriochloa decipiens | reverse complement strand
CCTTAGAGTTCTTTATTGATGGGCTTCCGGAAAAGAAGTTGCAACTTGTTTGTACGAGTATCCTATTAATCCTATTAAGCCCTGGGCCGAGGTGTTACATAGTCCATATCCATTTTATATGCATTCCTAGTATTCATGTATGCATACGCATCATACAGGATCGCATGCGAGAACCTTGTCGGGAAGTCGAGAAGCCAGAAGGACGACTCGTTGGAAGTTCCCGCACCGGAGGTGATCTGGGACTAGGAGAAGGACATGGAGCTATACGAGTGTCCGAAGAATCAACCTCGCTCTTCTGAGGAAGGCAAGCCCCGGAGCATTCTCCCTGTGGTTTACAAAATATCTAACTTGAGTCCTTTACTTGTTTGATGCATTAAGTTATAGGCGTTGTTTTATACCGTTGCTGCATTACTTATATTCCTTGCCACTGCTTATACTTCAACCCTGTTAGGTTCAGGTGCGATTATCTGCTTAGCCCTGCTTTGACTAGATCGGTAGAAGTCAGGTGACTCCCTGTCATCCGCGAGTTATAGGTGGTTACTCGGAATGGTTGAATACATTGTTATCTTGGATAACCATGTGGAGAAAATAAATCGAGACCGGGCGGGATCGGTGTTGAGACTGAACTGGAGGTTCGGTGAGGTTATCCTGTCTGTGTCGAACTAGGACCCCGTTCGTTGTACGTCCTCAAGTCATATTGAATTTATGCCTCACATTTAGCTGAAAGGATAAGTCGTTCCGACCGCGAAGCCTAATTTTGATTTGGGCCAGGAGTCGACCTGCTGTACGCATCGTATTGGTGAAGATGGGGGACCACGGGTTACGCGGAGAGTAAGTCCGAGATCAGGGTCGCCTTGAATAAGGCAGCCGGGCGGTTCCCGGATACGATGGTACCTGTTGATCCCGCGCTTTTCCCGAATTGAATGTCGGTGATCTGTAGCTCACCGTGGCTGGTGAGTGTGGTTTGTGTGAGGAATACCCGCCAGCTGGTTAGTAATCGATTATAATCGCCATCGTTCCTGGACAGTGAACACTTGACTTGAGTAGCGGCATCGTAGTAAGAACTTGAATAAAGAGATGAGATATTTGAGCTCTTGAGATGGAAAGATACTCAACCGGAATGGGCTACTTTTCTTGTGAATAATTATTACCATGTTTGTTTAGTACATGTGCTAATTTAGCATGATAAGGTTAATCAGATTAAAATACAATGCTAGAAGGTTATGGTCAAATCTTTCTTTAATGCAAGCTTTTCCGCAATTTAAATGAGTCAGCTATCCCACTTATAAAGCCTTGCATACTCTTTGGAGTCAATTTATTTTTGGTTTATGACGGGTAAGTCTAGCTGAGTACATTCTCATACTGAGGGTTTTATTCCCACTTGTTGCAGGTGTTCATCTATGTTGCTGTGGCTGCAAGATGGGTTTCTATTCCATTACGGGAAACAATCAGACTTGGGCACGGTCATTTCTTATATCTTATCTCAGATTGCTTTTGTTGGATTTGACTATGAGCTGGCACCGTATTGAAAAATGTGAGTGTGAGTGTTGTTAAAGTAATTTGCTTCCGCTATGTTTTTATAAAAAGGGTGTTGTAATATTCTCTTATAAACTCCGATGCATTTAAGTTAATTGCAAATTTATGTATCATGTAGATTGTGGTTACTGAACCTCTACGATCTTGGTTTGTAAGTGGTTTGAAATCCTTCGTGATTTCACGGACTACCGGATTTATATGGGTTTAGGTGCGACTTAAGCTATCATGGCAGCTTAATTTGGACTTAAGCTTATATAAATTGGTCGGTTCTGTTACATGCCGGCGACCTTCAATTTGCTCAGGCTGTCCCCGACGAGGTTGAAGATAAGGATGGAGAATAATATTTAGAGAATGACAAGCGGGTCCACTGATGGCCACAGTTAACGGTGTCAAAATGTCATCCACCCTATCTCTTTCTATCCTCTCAACCAAACAAGAAACTACGTTGGACCCAATCCCTTAACCAAGTATGAAGTGGGTTCATCTCATCCCATAAAACCGGGTTAAATCCAACCCAACTCACTTGGTTCCCAAACCAAACGCACCTTGATGACCCGTTTGATCAGACGTCGTTTTTTTTACAAGATTAGACGTCGTTGTTTGGATTCATTGCATGCATGCCATCACTCCATAATCAGAAATCGTCTCCGGGTCCACTGTTCTCAACTGGCGATACGATGGCAGTTCATGATCATGAACCAGAACCACCACACGCTGGAGGAAGTTGATGATGAAGGCAACAAATAATGTCGGTTGCCCTGAACCCGTCCGGGATGGAGACGGCCCGTGTCGGCGCGCATGCATGGAGCTCCCAAACGACAAACGTACTTTTAACGAAAAAAATGACGATCCAGGCGAGCTATAGAATACACGGAAAGTATAATTTAGACGTGCATCATGCAGGCCTGATTCGGAAAATTAAAGCACGCAAGCCGTTGACGAGAGAGCTAAGCGCACACGGTTGCGTTGCGTGCCACCGTCACCGATGGGAATATCGCTACCGACCCAGAAAAACGACGGGATACCTAACCGGCCGGCAGACCCTTTGCCAGCTCGATCGGGCCGGAGGATCACGCATGTGTTTTGCACGTCCAGGCCAACACGTTTTCGGGAGTTCGTTGCCGGTCGGTTGGTACATGCATGCATGAACAGAGAATAATGGATCGAGGCCGAGGGCCGGGGTACCTCCAGCACGAAGTGCATGGCCTACCCAGGAATGTGTCGTGCGCGCGGTCGCGTCCACCCGGCCGGCCCTCCCCAACGCAGGCGCGTCCGATCCTACACGGCGAGTCAGCCTGCAGGAAACCTTCCCATTCCAGCGCCAGTGATTTCAGCATCCTCATCGTACGGCAGCACGCGTCAACGAAAGCGAGGCAACAGTGTGAGGAGGCAGTGCCCAGCCTGTGCGCTTTCCCTTCATGGTTGCATACGTGCAAGCCATGCCGTCAATCCATTGCCGTTCTGGGGGGTTCCAGCCTTCCAGACCGGCGGCAGCCCCAGCCATTGATGAGGAAGAAAACATTTCGCTGTGGACAGGGTGATACTAGCGAGCTAATTAATCTTCACAAGCTAAGGGTCCAAATGAGGAAACGGGAATAGGAGTACGCCGCCACAGATCAACCAGCTTACCAGCTAATGTGGGCAGGTTTATCGAAATGTTTCTTTGACGATTTGATTATGGAATGACTGATGAGCCTAATAAGAATGTGTGGTAGCTGGATACACCTTTTTCAAAACGAGACAGAGAGATACAGAGAGAAACAAAAGCATCTGAATATTTCTTTTTCCAATCTTTCGAAAAAAATGTTTCTTTTGCCTCACTAGCCACCTAGTTAGAGCCCGCAGGTTGTGGCTCATGAACACGTCTAACCTTTGGTCAAATGGGGCATGCTCCTTCTAATATTCTCGCTATATGCGCAGCATCTTCTTTGTCCTGCTTTCTCTAGTGCCTTGTTTTTGCTATAAACCAACTTCCTCATTGCGCGCGTGCCTCCGTTTAAACACAAAAACAACGTTGCAAACATGGTCCAAACTAACAAATCAGATGCCACCATAACTACCAAAATCTAGACGTTTGGCCTAACCAAGCCATTCACACATCATGATTCATGAATGCACTAACCAAACCATGGTCCTTGTCTCCATGACTCCACAGCAACCAATGGGGACTACTACACATCTCTAAAACAAAATGGATGGATGGAGAAAAAAAATTGAAAATAAAAGAAGAAACTGAGAACTTGCACCACAGGAAGGCCCACGGTCCCAGCTCCAAAACACACAGTTTGGGGGTTTCTTGTAACACATGCAGTTTAAAATCCGCGTGCTCCCCACATTCCCACCCCAAGTCCGGAACCCGTCGTCGTTGGTTGCCAACCAGGAGCCAACGGCCAGCAGCCCAGCACACCTCCTGCCTCTCCTCCATCTTTGGCACTGCCCCATCGCCCCCCGCCCTTGCCCTTGCCTTCCCCGCGCGCACGACGCACGACGCACCACTTCGCGGGGGCCGCGCGGCCGCGAACGTCGCCACGGTCATGGTCGCCATGACGGAGCCGCGCGACCCGCCGCCGACCGGCTGCGCCATGTTCGGCATCTACAGCGGCATGTTCCGCCGCCGCCGTTCTGCGTCCATGAACTCCCTCCACCGGATCAACGGGGCCTCCACCGACGCCGAGGCCGAGGCCGAGGCCGAGGCCGCGGCGCCGGCGCCATTGCCGGCGAACCCGGCGCATCATCGGAAGCAGCCCGGCGTGCACCACGACTCCTCCCTCGTGCGCCGCGCCAACGGCGTGCCCGTTCCGGCGCCGGCGCAGAACGGTGCCGTCGCCTGCGCCGCGCCACCGGGGGCGAACGACAGGAGCAGGCCGGCCACCAAGGCGTCGAACGGCGGCGGCACGAGGCCCGCTGTGGAGCCGGCGGCGGAGTACACGGGCATGGCCGCGGAGCTGGATAAGATGATCCTGGACCACCAGAGGGTCAAGGGCACAACTCAGCTGGTGCGCGCCACGTCGGGCAACATGATGCTGCACCGCAACCTCGGCAACCTCAACGCGGGCGCCGCTCCGGCGCGCAACTCCGTGGAGCGCGGCGCCAAGGCGGCGAACGAGCGGAAGGCGCCCAACGGGTACGCGTTCTCCGGCATGGGTAACATCGTCAAGGATCCCAGGCCGGCGGCGGCGGCGGGGGCCGGCGAGCTGTGCCGGGCGCTGTCGCACCGCACGGATCCCGAGAAGCTCAAGGAGATGGGCAACGAGGAGTACCGGCAGGGGCATTACGAGGAGGCGGCGGCGCTCTACGACCAGGCCATCATGATGGACGCCAGGCGCCCGGCGTACTGGAGCAACAAGGCGGCCGCGCTTGCCGCGCTCGGACGGCTCGTCGAGGCCGTCGGCGACTGCAACGAGGCCGTCCGGATCGATCCTTCGTACGATCGCGCTCACCACCGGCTTGGCGGGTTGTACCTCAGGTACGTGGGACATCTCGCGGTTTTTCAGATCAAAGGCATTGAAAAATTTCGTCATCCCCCTCCGTCGTGTCACTGCCCACGAAATCTGTTTCAACTCTTCCACACCAATTGTATGGTGACAGTGCATGCATCATGTCTATTTTTATCTGTTGATTATACATACGATTTGTATTAGTACCAGTTGCGCTTTTAATTGGCAATATTTGATTTGATGCTTCTACAATATTGAACAAAGGAATCTGATGATGATTATATAAAGTACTAGACTTTGTGATCTTAGTCTCTGTGGAGTAGGTGCTTGCATTTGTTTCTCCTTTTTTTTTCGTTTTCTTTGGTGTGTGCAATGGTAGTTGAACTCAACCGTGCACGTTCAAACGTTCCATCACGGGCCATTTATATGGCTCATATATTTTATTTTTGTACAGCATAGTTTCACCTTGCCCGGCCGGCATTTGAAATTGACACATTAACCGTTAATTTTGTTCAATGTTCATGGGTCATGACTAGAAAAACACAATATTAGCACCGTTGGATTAAATTTTCTAACAATATTTAATTTTATGCACCTTATTTATGAAAAAAATACTTATAGTGAATCATGGCCTGCTATAACAACTAGCAATAGAATAATTCTTAGGTACGTACTACTAAAATGGAATTGATATTGGAGCATCTACTTCTATGTCACCGTGCACTTTGGCTTTAGGACGATGAAAGATGGTGCATACGAACAGAATTATCCTTTCTTGGTCGCCTAAGAACACGTCCATCGTTTGGTCGTTTCTGGGTGCTGATTTTGGCTGATGTTGATTTGTTGCAAGAGAATAATATTATTGAATCGCTGATTGTAAACCCCTAATTAGATCATGGCATTATTTTATTCCACATGTGGGTTTGGAACGTAGATTACTAGATTAGGTCATTGGATTAGCAGCAGGTCTGGCACAAAGTGAACAACCTGCTGCCTTTCCGCTAGCAATTTGTAAGATCCACATTGATGATTGGTGCTTTGAATAGCTAATCACTTCCTTGGCAAGCATGCTTACCCCTCCTTTTCAAGTTCATGATTGCACTTATTGAAAACTGTCAGAGAACAAGTATTTGCCTTCGTTTTCCTACACTCTACACAACAATTTTTAGGATGTCATTAGGAGACCACGGAATCAGATGCTAAGCATTGTACTCCTACGATATATAGAATTGTGGTAATCGGTTAAATATGCGTAGGAATTCATTGTATACCGTAATGCTTTCAAATGGAAAAGAACTGTTGAAATACCAAATTAATGGTTTATGACACCCATCAACTCGTTTACATGTTACGCAGATTAGGAGAACCTGACAAAGCCATCTACCACTTGAGGCAATCTTCCAACGAATCCGCGGGCGCAGACGTTGCCCGTGCGCAGTCGGTGAAGAGCCGCATCGCCAAGAGCAGCGACGCGCGCAGGCTCAAGAACTGGACCACGGTGCTCCACGAAGCGCAGGCCGCCGTGTCCGACGGCGCCGACTGTGCTCCACAGGTCAGCGCTCGTCCGCCACGACATGTGGCCACGCAGCTTCACGAACTATGTACTGCACTGCACGTTCGGCTAGCGTTCTGACTGACAAACGTGTTTTTCGCGGTGACCAACTCTGCCAGGTGATGGCGTTGCAAGCCGAGGCGTTGCTGCGGCTGCAGCGGCACGACGACGCGGACTCGCTTCTCAGCAGCGCCGCCGCGCCAAGGTTCCGCGTCGACGAGTCGACCAAGTTCTTCGGCACCTACGGCCACGCCTACTTCCAAATCGTGAGAGCTCAGGTCGACATGGCTGCTGGAAGGTCTGTTCATTCCCGCTTCTCCACAGAAACGCATTCCACAAAAGGTGGCGTGGCCGTGTGGCTGACGCTTGAGATGTGGTGACCACGTCACGATAGGTTCGAGGACGCGGTGGCGACCGCAGAGACGGCGTTTCAGCTGGACCCTAGCAACCGGGAGGTGACGGTGGTGCAGAGGAGGGCCAAGGCGGTGGCCGCGGCGCGGCTGCGTGGCAACGACCTCTTCAAGGCCGCCAAGTTCGTGGAGGCGTGCGCCGCGTACGGCGAGGGCCTCGACAGGGAGCCCGAAAACGCCGTGCTGCTCTGCAACCGCGCGGCGTGCCACGCCAAGCTCGGGCGGCACGAGAAGGCCGTCGAGGACTGCAGCGCCGCGCTCGTTGTGCGCCCCTCGTACAGCAAGGCGCGGCTCAGGAGGGCGGACTGCAACGTCAAGGTGCGCTGTTTAGTTGGATGTTGTTCTGCAAATGAAGTCTTCCGGTTCCGAAAATTTTTTACTGCAAAATCGCTAGCTGGTGATCTCATTTTTTGCCATTGTCCTTTTGGTGTTCAGCTGGAGAGGTGGAAAGCGTCCTTGAGAGACTACCAGGTGCTGATCCAAGAACTGCCAGAGAACGAGGACGTGAAGAAGGCTCTCTCTGAGGTCGAAGCCAAGCTCAAGGGCCAAAGGAATGGGGGCGCAGCAGCCAGATCTCAGCACTGACGTCATGTAACTACATGCATGCCCCTTCTCCAGTTCTTCTTGCAGTTCGTACTCGGTGTGTTTATAAACAGGGGAAACATTTAAAACCACCTGCTGAATAGGATTGTTGGATTGTTTATACACTGTTACAGAAAACTACAATTAAAATTAATGTGCGCACTGATATTATTTGGACTAATGATTCAAAGTGTCGGTCCTAACAAACTTAAGTGCTCTTTATCTATCTAAATTTTAACTGGTTAATAGGTGTTAGATGGCCACACGTAGATAAACAAACAAATAAAGAGTGATTAGAAAATCCGGCAGATTCCTTGAGTGTGCACCATCTTCTTTAAAGGAAAAGTTTGGCATGTTGATCATAGGAGAACCTGTTCGTCTTTGCAGATTTCTTTGTTCTTTCGGCTACTAGAGAAATCAACCGCAACTTCTGAAGACCAGGTTTTCGACAAAACAATCCTGCACGCGGCACTGCACATTTTGTTATACCAAGTCTGTACGATTTTTTGTCCACCATACACAAATTTGCAACGAGAATCAACAAATGGATATGTATATAATCCTTGCTCCAATGTGATGTGTAGTTAGTTGAATGTGTTTGGTTCCTTGTGAAAAGAAAGGGTATGTCTACCTTGCAGCTGGTTGATTTTGAGACCAATAACAAATCAACCGGTTGAGAGGTTGGATTAAATCAACCGGCACCTGCATGCATGCATGCATGCATCCCAACTGAATTGTAACCAAAAGCCCGAGAAACAATAAAGATTCAAAATTTCAAATAACAAATCAAAAAAGGAATTACAAAATAAAAAACCTTTTAGATTTTTTTCTATAGTTGGAAAATAACAAAGCAAAAACTTTAAATAAATGAAAAATTAAACAGAAATCAAAAATAAAAATATCAAAACAAACAAATTTTTAAAAATACCAGATTTTTTTCTATAGTAGGGAAATAACAAAGAAATAACTTTAAATAAATGAAAAATTGAACAGAATGCAAAAATAAAAATATGAGAATAAACAGATTTTAAAAATTACCAGATTATTTTCTATAGTAGTAAAATAACAAAGGAAAAACTTTAAATAAATGAAAAATTAAGCAACTAACATAAATATTAACAACTTACACCTTCTAATAACAAAATTTACGCCAACTAGTTAAGTGTAAATTTTGTAAAAATTAGGTGTAAGTTTCATAATACAAATGATAACACTTGTAAGTAACAATCTGATTACAATACTAAGAACAATCTTCACAAATGCTAGGACAAGCACATTGCACGTTCCAGATTCTAACAAACACCTGCACATCTACTGACCACCACTCCAACTTTCCCAGATAATAGGCAACACTCCAAAACTTACCAAGGGTATCTCAGGGCCATTCCAGCAAAACGGCTAGACCAGGCCATCAGGGTGAAAGACAAGCAGTACAAATCACTACAACGAAATGTTGCAACAACCAGTAACTAGACCAGCTAACAGCAGTTATGCCGGCACAACATTCAGATCGACAACCCAAGCTTCAAAAATTTCAAACGCAGGCTGAGCACAGATCAAAACCGAATAAGCATTACATATTGTAGCTCAGAGAGATTCAATGCAGTGAAAGAGAGCAATAATTTTGTTCAGCATTTAACACCACCATATATTGAGATCTGAGACTTAAAATAGGCATCTATTGAGATCTGGTATTTTAAAACAGGCAGGCATCATAGATGCTTGGGGTAAGTACAGACTGACTGCAGACTAGTTTATCCCACTCCAACAACGCTCAAGTGCTGAAGAAGCAAACACACTACCAGCTAAACTGCAACGACAGATGATACGTGAACTCAAATCAGGACATCGTATACAGACGAATTTTTGAGCAACGTGAACGGAGTGGGGCGGAACATACCTGCTTGTTGTAGGCGTCCATCTTCTTGTACTCAGCCTTAAGCTTCTCGGCCTTGGAGACGTAGGGAGCCTTCTATAGTAGTAAAATAACAGATTTTAAAAATGAAAATATCAAAAGATTTTTTTCTATAGTAGGCAAATAACAAAGCAATAACTTTAAATAAATAAAAAATTGAACAGAATGCAAAAATGAAAATACGAGAATAAACAGATTTCAAAAATTACCAGATTTTTTCTATAGTAGTAAAATAACAAAGAGAAAACTTTAAATAAATAAAAAATTAAGCAACTAACATAAATAATAACAACTTACACCTTCTAATAACAAAATTTACACTAGCTAGTTAAGTGTAAATTTTGTAACAATTAGGTGTAAGTTTCATAATAATAACCACAGGTAGATATCCCTAGACAAATGAAGATAATCCTGAATGAATAGTAAGTAGACAAAGGAAACAGACCTGCAATGTGAAGGAGAATGTAGTCAATCCAGATTTGGTTGGCAACAAAATACACACTGATGCAGTCCTTATAGTCGTTACTGAACTTGTTGGAAATGAATCAATGCACAACAAACAAAGATAACTGTCAATGATCAGAAAGTTTAGCCAAAGGAACAAAAAGTTCAAAACTATACACATATTGCAGAAAGATTTAAAGAAAAGCTAAACAATAAAATTAAACAACCTGATTTTCTGATAGAGATGGATATGAATCAAAATCACTTAAACGAAGTTGTGAACATTGGATATCTTCGGAGCCAAGACTGTCCGAATCATCAGAACCCGACAAGTCAACTACACCACGAGCTCTTTTTCGAACCATCTACAATATTAGGAACAAAATAAATAATTAATAAAATTGAATAGAACACATAACCCAGTACCATCTCATGATCCAGTAGTATCTCAACTTCAAAACTAATGAAGGGCATAATAGCAAATCAACTATCAAGTATGAATAAATAAACTAGAACAAACCTGACACATACTAATTAAATAAAAGCTGAAAGCAAAGCATAGAACAAGAGGATGATCAAATAAAACTGCAACACTAAGTTTGAGACACTCACATATAACATTAGATAGGTTGTAATATGAAAACAGTGAATGGACAATAATAGGACCATAGAAAACTATTTAAGTGCAAACTGAAACAACTAACCAAAATAGTCTAACCATATAACTAATAAGTGATACTACTGGAACACCTCAGCAAAAAAATACTACAAATAGCATTACTGTAATATTAAGCTCTGTTCACATTCATAAAAAAGATTCAGGTAGAAACATTCTGCTATGATCACCTACAGCTGCCATGTATTTAATCTAATTATACACAATGCATTGATATCAAAACCTTAAGAAACGACATTGCAATTATGAATATCACTAGAACATACCTTGCTAAAAACAGGAGATGAACCAAGAGATTGATAGTACTATCAGATGAACATGTCTAGCAGGGCACTAAAGCAACACAAATGAAATCCTGCATAAATTCCAAACAAAAGCGAATAATGGTGACAAACAACTAAAATCAATAATGCAAATAAAAGGATTACTAGTAAATGATATCAATCCAAACTCAAACTTACGGTCACAATGAACAGAGAAGTACAGATTTCTATGACTAGACACACACTGGACTATCATACATGAATATCCAATAGAAAAAACAGAGGACGAACAAGATCAATATCCTGAACAAATAACATAAATACATTCCTGGATGAAAAAGATCCTGCAAAAACAAGGCACCATTGATTGATGCTCTGAACTTCAATACTAGTAGCATAAATGAAAACAGTGGCATACACAAGGAGGTGTTGAGGCTGGGCATGAAAACAGAGTAGCAGAGCAAGTACTAGATATAAGATGCAATAATACTATATAGAATGTCATAAAAACACACACACACACACACACATTAGAAGTGGCTACTGGATCACAAAATCATACAGCCTACTAACTAGTGCTAGATACAGCTGATTGAGAGTATTCATTGACAATTTTAACCAATAAATAAAAATCATACAGCCTCTCTGGAAACAAGTATAGGGATACAGAATATGATCATTCAGATTGACCATTCAACATGATTCCATTGTCATGTTTGAGATAATGAACTAGAACAGAACAAAGTCCATCTGAAGCCGCAAAACCTGTCCCCCAACCTGACCACCAATAGAACACCCAAATCAAACGCATCTAAAAATAGCCACGAATTCACCACCACCACAACCATTGAATCAAATGGATCTAAAAATAGCCACTAATCCAGATGCGCGAAGAAACATCTAACGCATCAAGCTACATGAAGTCAACATGGTACTGGAGCACAAAGACAAAAAGCAGAGCATCCCCTGACGAAGACAAAAACCAGATCTAAGCCATGGTGGCCACTCCCTCAACCCGACGACAAGAACACATTAGCCCTCCCTAACCGTGCAGGCATGGTGGCCCTTCAACCTTCATACTGGATCCGTCAACGCCCCCTACTGGATTCCCCTACCAAATACGGTGGCAGCAGCAACTTCACCATTCCTCTCAATGAGCACAGAAACAACACCAGCGCCAAAAAATAGGGCACAGAGATAGGAGCAACGGACATACCCGAATCAAACCACCACACCAGGAACAGATCAGAGGAAGAGGAACGACACCGACGACGCCGACGAGACACCGGATGAAGAGCATCGATGACGGCGACGATCGAACGAATAGACGAAAACCAACACAATGGAGAGAAATCATCAATCAGATTCACAAATCAACCAAGACAGATTTCGAATCGAAGCAAGATATCAGAGAGAGAGAGAGAGGGAGGACGAACCCTAGAAATCACGGAGAAACGAGAGCGCCAGGAGACGAAGGGGAAAAAGAAATGAGGAAATTAAATGGAGCCTCCCAGAAGGCAACGAGACCCATCCAGTACGGTTCCCAAAAATCCAAAAAAAAGGCGCCGACAAGTTGGACCCACATGTCATAGACACAAAAAGGAAGCAAACGTACAGATCCATCAGGCAAACCAATCCCACCGCCAACGCCACATCGAATGCACCACATTAGCCGGTTGAAAGGAAGAAAGAAAACAACCGGATGATGTTTAGACTTTCTCAAAAGAAAGCTGATGTATTTGGTTGTGGGGAATACCGGTGACGAATCCCAGAGATATGTGAAGATTCACTTAATTTGGCTCTAAAACTGAACAACAGGCTGAAGGCTCTGCTCTAAAAATGAATGATCATCTCTAAATTATGTGATTGTTGCTTTGAGAAATGCCCCGTTTTGCTGCAATTGCAGCCATTCTCCTTTTTTTTTCATCTGACAATTTCAGATACATTAGTAAGTCAATTATACCATTTATCCACACAACATTGTTAGCAAACCTTTAGAGGCAGAACTTCTTTCATGTGAAAGAGAATTCCTTTTGTCGCAAAAGTTTCTCACAAATCCTATTAGCAAAGAAGAAACACAATTCTTTCATGTTGAACCACAAACACTAGAAAAAACTAAACTCATAATTGATTAAATTTCCAATAAAACAAGAGATACAACAACATAAAATCGTTCTTACCATTGTATAAAAATAATAAAACATTCAGTGACAAGAACCATACTTGTCGATGCACGAGCTTTATCCAAAATAATTCTAATGTATACATCACATTGTTCAATCACAATTTAGCTCATCTTAATGACATATAGACTATAGTGCAATGTCATATGAAGTGAAACTTGTGGATGGAAAACAAGACTTACTAACCCAAAACTATAAGTAAAACATAAAGATAAGCACACACGGTAGTCATATCATTCTATACACAACACAATAGATTTTATATTGGGTGCATTAAGTGCTAATCCTTGAACTATTGTTTGTTCAGCATTATATTAAAATTTCTACTTTATTTTAATAAATACATGTCGCAAAGATTAAAAAAAAGAGCAAGGGTGAATCTACAGGTATCTCAGGTGTACCTTGACGTACCGTATATAAATTGGGCCCAACACAGCCCATGTTATACCGCCCTTTAGATTGGGCCAAACACAACTCATGTTTACACTATCGTTGCTGGTCCTCTTGCCCCGCGGGCTCATGTGCTTCGACCTAGATTGGCGTCGATGGTTGGAGTCCTGATTCCCAAATCTTGATCATGATCGAATCATCGTCCCTCGCCATCGATCGGCTACTCCACCACACGTCGCATAGGACTGACGATAAATTGGTAGCCATTTTTCTGGTAATCTTGGATTCTTTCGAGGCGGTGATTCATTGCATCCAAGGAAGGCTTTCTTCTGCATTCGCCTTTTAGCTATCGTGGACCTGTGGTGGACTGTTGGTGGTCCTTATGGATTATTTTTTAACCGCCAACTTATGCATAAAAGGAGAGAAACTATCATACCTTAACACATAGACATATGCTATTAACAAAGTTTCACTTGTACCCCCTAGTGTTTATGTTTTTATAGGATTTATGGTGAAACAAATGGAAGTGCACAACAACAATTGGAAAGCGTAAAGGCGAAATGTGAATTCAGAGAATGCGCAACCAAGAATAACAAAGAAGCCCATCTTTATTACAAATCTGGGCCCATTCGTAACCATACGAGAGGTCTAGGCCCAGAGGAGAACTAACCATGCGAAGGCGGTGGCCAGACGGGCCCACCAGGGGACCGACCGGTCTCGGGGGAGACCGCCCCCTGGTGGGGCCTTTCGGGCCCAGTTTTCTTAGGCGGTGTGCATGGAGGTTTCCTCCAAACGGCCCCACCTACGATCAGTACAAATGAAAAGTGTAAACTGCCTTTTGGAGGTCGGTTTGGATCCTTTCATGTGAGGATGAACCTTTTGCATAGAGCCCCTCCTCTCAAGCTATAAAAGGAGGCCTCCTCTCTTCATCATTCATTCATTCATCAACACACAAGAGGTCACAATGTAGAGGGGAAGAGTGAGCTACATTGCCATTAGCTTCTAGCTAAATTAGTATAGGGAGTGAGAGATGGAAAGAGCTAGAGTAAGAGCGGAGTCGAAGCAGTTCTACCTTCGGGTGGACGAAGTGCCGGGCTTGTCGGCTCTCGCTCCAACTTGTACCTCTACGATCGTCTTGCTACTTGAAGTAAGAAGTTCGTGTTCAACTTTGGTTTGATTCATTAAGCATATTACTTTCATAAAGCTACTTATTTATGGGATCGTCATTCGTCCTTTGGACGGATGCTCTAGTAAGAGGACTCTTGATAGAGACGGATGTTCCTATCACCGCTAGAGTAATAGTAGCCTTCATAGACGTGGTGTCTAGGTTGGAGTCTACCTTCGTATGCTGCGCGCGCCCATGGGCAGAGGGGTAGGTGGCAGGTGATGACAGCCCTGTCCACCCGTACCAGCATTCCCCCACGTTTGGCCGCGAATAGCGCTGATGCTGATATCGCTTGGTAGACCAAGTGCGTCAGTGGGCCTGAAGCAAGCAAGTAGTGGGAGAGTTATCTTTGCTTAGGGTTTCTTGCCTTAGACAAACCTCTCTACCTAAGCTACTATTCATCTTATCATTCTGGGAGAACTAGTTTAGAGATCCCTTACACTTCTGTTCCCTGTAGAAATACGATACCCTGAATACTTCCGGGTGAAGGCTACAATGGTACTTCCATGCGCTTGAGGACTTTTCTACTAATGCTAAGAAGCGCCAACATGGACCATGCCACAACCATCAAACAAAAGGGACATGACATCGTATCTTCACTATAGGTTTGTTTTTTGTCAATCTGTTCATCCTCTCTTCTAGTTTGTTACTCCTAACCTAAATTAGTGAATGGGCTAGCTCTCATATTAGCATAAGTGAGACTTTTTTTGATTTCTCAATCTCAATTACATACCAAATGAATTATGGAGTGCTTGCACATTTTTAACTATTGGTATGGTATTTAAATTGTTTGTGTGATAATTATGCATTGTTAGATTTAATTATTGAATGTAATTAAATATCATGTTAGATTTCACTTTATACCAAATTCCGTACCAAATTTTATATATGTTTACCATATTGCTAAATGTATTTTATCAAAATAGTATATATAGAATGTAGATTGATATAATCTTAACAAAATTCTAGACCCATTTGTAACAGGTCACTTGGGCTGGTCCCTTGGGGTGTCAACTAGGGTGGGAAGGGGGGCTGTTGTGGTTGGCAATAGAGGAGGAGGGCGACAGTGGTAGGGGTTTAGGGGGAGAGAAGAGAGGGAGGCACAGGAAGAAGAGATGGGAAAGCGACGACAACAGAGAATGGGAGGGAGAAGATAGAAGAAACTTGGCCTATTGATTGCCAAAGATTAGAAGGTACATAATCCCTTGTATTTATAGTCTTGGGAGACTTAGCCCTAAACAATCTACCCACGGGTAGTGTTCACGCCATGGTCACATTGGACCTAGCCATGTCTCTCAGCCCATGTCTTGGGCCTACGTCTTGGACCTATCATCAAGCCTGTGACACCATCACTGCTAAAAGAAACTATCATAATAAATCAAATATGCTTAACCGGTTCTGATACCAAATATAAGAAAAATCATTAAAACTAGGTGGATTCTCCGCACATTGTTGTAGGACTTTCGTGTTAAGTGAATACTAATGCAACGGAAAGTTATGATAATACAAACATGGTTCTTTTGACAACATATAGTACATACATGTTAATTCAGATCATATATAAGTTGTCATGATGTTCTAAACATCTCGCAAAAATTGAAAGAATCATCATGATCTGGTAGTACACTGGTGTATAGTACACATCATGACAAAAACTCCAAGACGCACATCAATTTACTTGTTCACCGTCAGACACTAACCTCACATTATTGGGCATGGCAACAGGGTTGAGAAGCCTTGCATCTAGAGGCACCATGAGCCTAAGCAGGTCATCTGGTGGTGCCACAAGCCCACCATACGTAGGCGCCAGCTGCCACTAACAGCGGAAGCCATGGACTGGAGCCAAGCGCTTCTTTGACCTATCAGGAACGATCTCCATTGACTTTTTAGATTTTAGACTTAGACGTTGGCAATAAAAGGGACTGCATAGAGAAAAAAAACATACTACATGTTGATGGGTGTTCGGAGGAAGGTGAGTTCCTGGAGATTGAAGCAGAAATGATACAATATATAAGCTAGCAGTGCTAGGAATCTTGTGGAATTATTAATTGAAGAGCCATCTGATCGGTGGAGAGATGGAGATGGCACTAAATAAATGACCTTTTGATTCTCTCATAGTTGCATGTAACATAGTAGAAATCAATGAGGGAAGGCTGGGTGGGAGAACTGAAGAGACAATGGAAGGAGGAGGCACTTCGATTTAATTCAAGGTGGAAATATGATGTGGGAGGGTGCATTATTCTGTAGATGGGAATTTGATGAGGTGCGTTACTGGAAAGTGGGGTCGATTGTGAGGTCTACCAGATGAGATAAGCAAATGATGTGGCACAAGGGTAGGCTAGAGAAATAGACTAGTGAGTCTTAACTTTATAAGAGTTTTAAGATTAACAAAACTTCACAAGATCATATATATTTCAACACAAATTGATTCAACCGTGTCAAACCACTCTCATGTGTGCCTAGCACAACTCAACCATTCATATGCTACACCGCACATACCTTTCGCCCTGCGAGCTATCTTGGAAATATTTCTCTCCTACCCTCTACCCTTGGTATTCTCCCAATGGTGACAGAACAATTATGTGTGTATTCTCTAAAGGAATATGCATTTCCTCATGAATGTTTTGCCATTCACATCATATCTTTTAGTGGGAGAGAATTTCTATCTGTTATCTTGCTCTATCTCATGCAATCTTCCATGAAAAATGGTTGTCAGTTTTTGTTCTTTCAAATTGGCTGTTGTACATACATATAGATATGGTGGAGTGATCAACTACTAGATCTATTAGCCAAACAATCACATGACCATTGAGTCAAGAAACTAATGCATGCATTAATGTTCAGTCACTAAATTGAGTATCCATAGCCATCCATTAGCATCGCATTGCCACGCCTTAAATATAAGACATTATTGTTCACACAATAGTTATTTTTTTAAGAAAAGAGGAAAAGGTATTACAACCCATCCTAGTTCCGCTAGGCGCTCGCCTAGGCGCGATTAGTCGGTAGGCGATGCCCGTCGCCGCGCCTAGGGGGTTAGGCGGAGCCCTAGGCGGGCGGAGGTCGCCGGCGGGAGAGGAGGACCGGTGAACGGCGGGCGGAGGTCGCCGGTGATAGCCAAGGAGGGCGGGCGTCACGTGAACCAGTGGAGACAGGAGGCAGAGGAGGCGGGGGAGGCCATAGGACCGGCGGACGGTGGGCGGAGGTCGCCGGTGATGGCCGAGGAGGGCGGGCGCCGCGCGAACCAGAGAAGACAGGAGGCAGAGGAGGCAGGGGAGGCCACAGGAACAACGGACGGCAGGTGGAGGTCACCAGTGGAGGAGGACTGGTGGCATGCGCTTGCAGACGGCGTGCGTGCGGGTGGCTGCATGCGCGTGCGGCGGCAGCGGGAGTGCGAGGCGACCAAAGGAGGTAGGGATTGAGCAGATAAGGTTGGAGGACCTGGGCTTTGGTCCATGTGTGTATTATGGGTCTTTCTGTGCACTGAAGTCCACTTATCTCTTGTTTTCTTTTTCTTTTACAAATATACGTGTATATACTAACGTTTAGAAAAACGTTTAGGAACGCCTAGACGCGATTAATCCCGCCTAGGCGCTAGGCTAAGGGACAGCGCCTAGAATTTGCCTAGCGCCTAGCGGAACTTGGCAACCCATAATTCTTATTCCTTTATTCTAGCAACAATCATGCATAGATCCTTTATAACAAGAACCTTTTTTTTAGATTAACAAGAACTTTTCTATAAATACATGCAGTGGCAGATCTAGAATTGGCCCATGCAGAGGGTGGAGCTAAATACACAGAGAGACAAGTTGAGATAAATTTTTTCTTGGTTCCTGGCCCACGAGAGTTTTTGGGCAGATTTGAAGGCGAGTTCGGCTGAAATCTCCATTATATTTCTGGCTCATGGGAGTTTTTAGGATGATTTGAAGATAAATTGGAATGAGTTGGGCTTAAATCCTCCTCCTATTTCTGGCCCAAGCCCTTGGATCCGCCAATGAATACATGGTCCACACCAAAAAACAGTAAACGAAACTCTAGCTAACGTCCATGTTCCTTACACCTTGGTTGTCAATTGTCAGTCAAGCGTTCTGAAATATGCAGCTTGCTTCGGTGAACTTCCAAGTTACTCAACTGCACACTGCCTGAAGAATTGAAGTAAGATTGACAATCCACGGGCCCTTGCTAGGACTAGGAGTAATGGAAGCTTTGCGAGTAAGCTATCACTTCCACCAACATGGATCTCAAACTTAAATCCTCCTTTAATCAACCTGTTTATTCTCTCTGTTCGGCCCATCAGATGATAGCTGAGACAGTGATTGCTGGCGGTGGGCAAAGGCAAGTACACTTCTTGGTGGAACATGGAGCATGGCCTTGTTGGGGAGTAGTTGGTTTGTCCAAAAAATGAAAGCTCCAGCTAAATCCGACAGACCGACATCACTGTAGGCTCTGTCCGTAAAAGGGCCTGATCTTGCCGTTTCCTCACAGCTCAGATGAGCTGAACAGAGGCAAGACAATGAACCATGCATGCCAACAAAACATTCGGTTTTCCAGGAAGAAAAACGAGATATTCTCAAAAGTTCATCATGGAGAGTCCATCATTAGGCCAGAGTAAAGCATCTAGAGAATTTTATCTGAATCCCAAAGAGAAACTTTACTAGCACGAAAGGATGAGCTGTCAAGTTCATCATACAGGCCATCAGTTTGGCATATCACCGGCCAAGTATACCTGGGTAACATTTAATAAGGGATGTTTTACAGCACTATTTACAGAGCAGAAATGTTTTGCAGAGAGGCCAATACAGTGGCCTTGGCTATATCATTTCTGCTGTGTGCTGATCATACCCTTCACACGAGCCTTATGCAATGAGCCAAAGAGTAGTAATTCTCAAGAGGGGCGAAAAAAGGAGGAGAAGAAGAAAAAAGCAAGCAAAGGAGTAAATAAAAGGTAAACAAAAGGCACATATATTCCTTGTTGAAATGATCACTGCCATCATCGCTTCCAGCTCCGGCAGCGCAGGACCGCGTCATCACCGCCGACGATCCAAGTCTCCTTGGCAATGTCAAGGGACACCTTGAAGAAGTCCGGCGAGTACGTCATGAGCACCAGGCTCTCCTTCTCCTTCTCTTCCTCTGGAGTCTTCTTGGCGGCGCTCTTCACATCCTCGCACTCCTCTGCCTCTAGCCTCCTCGCTAACCCCTTTGCCGGCGCCGACCGGCACCGCATCAGCATCAGCGCGTTCGCCGGCGGGGCCACTTCTTCCTCCATGGCCTCCTCCTGGCTCAGTTCCGGCTCTTGTCCCTGCAGCTTCTTGGTAGACACCTTCTTCCCTTCCTCCAACACCATGAACCACCGGGCCAACGCCGCGCTGTGCTCTGTTTCCTTCTGGGTGCGCGGCGCATCGTCTTCCTCGTCGTCGTCGTCGTCCTCCCCGGAAGTGTACCCGACGCCCACGGCGCCGGGGAAGCTGCCGAAACAGCCGGCGACGTTGAACCTGAAAGCGCCGTGCAGGGCGTCCAAGAGCGCCATGGCGTCCTTCTTGATCCCCAGCGCCTGCAGCCACGTGGCCTTCTTGGTCTTCTTCCCACCGCCTCCGCCGCCGGGGCCGCCCTTGGGCTTGGCCGGGCGGGCCTTGATCTGCCCCACGCACGTCACCTTGGGCGACGTCGGCTCGTCGTCCACGGGGACATCCGCGCCGCGGCGGCTCGGGTTCCTGGCCGTGGCCGACGACTTGTAGAGCCCGCTGGGCGGCATCGGCCCCGCCGCCCGGCTGGTGCTGTGACGGCGCTTGACCACCGGCTCTGACGCGGACGGCCGCGACGGGCTGCAGATGGCCTTGGGCGGCATGAGCGCGAGGTGCGCCCGCGACGGGAAGCAGACGAGCAGGTCCGTGGCCGCCCCATTGCTGCCCCTCCGGCTCTTCATCGTTGCGACAGCTCGATCGGAGGTCCCTCCGAGCGTTCGGCTCCTCCTGTGAAGCATGGCGCTGCGTGTGTGTGTGACAGAGAGAGGAGAGAGTGATGATGATCTGTTTATACCAGGTGTTTGTTACAAAAGCAGGCAGGCAGCTTTCAGTTGGTGCCAGCCAGCGCTTAAAAAACTAAGCGTCATCATGGGGAGAAAGCTTATGCCAACATGCACTCACAGCTGCATAATCTCGTCGTGATGCTGACGTGTAGACAAAAATGATGTGTGTGTTCGTTGCCACGCTGTGTACTCTAGTAAACAAGGGTATGCGGCTTGGACACGTTTGCAGTGTCACCGAGATCAGCGTGGTGATCGGTTCATGTGTTGGTGTAGTGTTTAGAGGCTAAATTAGTCGGATTTGGGAGACCTAATTGAGGTAGTTGATCTCGCCATCTCGGTGTTAGATGAGAGTCCTTTATGTGGTCCTTGCTTTTTTTTTTTATAAATATACTTTGTTAAGATTATATAATATAATCTATAGTAGTGGTTGCTCTTTGAAGCTAGATATATTGTTTTTTTTAAAAAAAAATAAAATAAAAGCTAGGTAGTTCATATGATTAGCCATCACCATTAGCTTTGGTCGATCCAATAATCAAAAGACTAGTTTTGTATTGTTGCATAGCATATTGGAGATAATTGCTCTATGCCAAAGTGCGTCATTAGGAAATGAGCCAATGAGCAAAGTACGCTTTGTTCTACTAGTACATGTAAATTTTCAGGAGCTCGGCTTAGTATTATATATATGGCCATCGTAATAACTAATAAGAACAGGTGTTGATATATTATTAGAGGGTATTTAGACCAGATCTTAACAGTTGACATGATTGACTTGATGTACTCTGTATCTGCAGGCAGCAACTGGAGACGGAAAAAAAAAAGGGAAACGCGCACGGTTTTGGTGTACCATCCATGAGACGTGCGTGCAGAGCCAAGGCAAGGCTGGCATGCACGCACCTAGGCTAAGTAAATTCCATGCTTGTGTTCTGCCGTGCGCGTGCATGATCTTGCCTAGATTTGTTCCGAGGGGATTTGTACAGCTAGCGCTGGCTTTGAACGTGACGAGCCCAAGCCTGTGCGTTACTTGGAGACACTAGGAAAAAGGAAGAAAACAGAGAGACACAGAAGCCATATAGGATAACACCACCGACGGTACCTTAGATCCTGGCAGCAAGGAGCCATCTCTGTCAATACCTGAACCTGAATATGAGGTAACGATGCGTGCGTGGACATGCGACGCTGTAGACAGTTGCTGGTGTTGCTACGGGTGCTTCCAATCAATGAAACGCGTACAGGCCCATAACTCACGCCGCACAGCACCTCACCTCGTGACAGTCACGGCATCTCCGAGTGGCCAGTGCACACGGCAAAAGGAGTACTGGCCGGCGCGGCGCCAAAACCCATGCGGCGACGGCGAGGCAGTTTTAATTTTTTACGAATTCCATTCCATCCCGCCCGCGAGAGGTACATACATACAACGCTTATGATTGCCGCATCTCACAGCCACGAAGCTTCAAAGCCAAACTAACCGCATTTTCAATTTTTTTTTTATAAAAAAAGCCACACTAACCGCAGCGGCAAAGATGCACACAATACACATAAATATATTTTTTAGGATGAACACAATAAATATATGTAATCCGTCCAAATCAGAGCCACCCTGCAGATGTATGATATTTGCGGCTCGTTTGTTAACTATACTACTCCTACTTATATATATTAATCCCTCCATCAACGCTCCTAATGATGGGCGTTCTCGTACGATTAGCGCCACCAAATCATCACCGCTAATGGAGTCGCGCGGCAAATTGCAATTGCTTGTTTTTGTTTAGCCGCGTGCCAATGATGAGGGATGGGTCGTTGCGCTTGTTGCTTGATTTGACGGGAGAGCGCAACAAGGTGTAAAGATTGAAAAGAGGAGCCGTGCCTCATTTAAACAAGAGGAGGAGGGGCGCGCTATTATGAAAGGGGCGATGCACTTGAGAGCTCCCTCCGATGATCGATGGATGGCCCTGGCCTGGCCCCTACCGTCCACTCGCAAAGATTCCCAATGCCAGGCCGTGGAGACTCGTCGCATTGCATGCGGTGCAGGGGTCGCTTTGCTCCGCAGTCCGCACGCTAGCCATCGCTTGCGCGATGCTTTGCAATTTGCATTGCCGTGCCCCCATGCCCTTTGAGGCCTAACAGGATAAATTCTAGGCTGATTTTTGTAAGAACGGATTGATTTTGGAGAACCCTTCACGGAATTCGCGAGTCCCGATCGTTTGATGCAGGGGCGTCCAAAGTCCAAACCGCTTCTTTTGTTCTTTCTTTAGCGCCATGCTTTTTATGTCCTTTTGTTCACGGAGAGAAGCGCAAAAGAGCTTCTGGGCCTACGTTAGAATCTGTTAGACGATTCTGGGCCTGATCTCATCCAGTTTAAGCATGAGGACCATCTAGAATTTGCACTGAGGCTGTGTGCCTTTTTTTTTTTCCTTCAAATGTTCCGAATTGCTTGTTGTCATTTGTATGTTCCATTCTATACCCGTTGTTATTAAAAAGAACATGATCCATTCTCACCTCTCAGGCATGGATAGTCGGGCTGTCCTAAAAATGAGGGTTTTGAGAATTTCGAGTTACCAGAAATGCTACTCAAACTCACCCAAAGATGCTACTGATTCGAGTATCAAGTTTTGTGCCAACTCCTACCTCTTATATAAGGAAACGAAAAATAAATCTCCTGATCCAAGTATGCTGCTGTGCCCTAGTTCCGAATACTAGACTATATGTCTGGACCCAATTTATTTATTTGATAAACCTCGCATTTTCGCCGCCCTTGTATCATCGATGTGCTTAATAATGCAACTAGCAGGATGAAAATCAAGGTCAGTGCTGTCAATGATAAGACAAGGGATCTTGTTGAAACTTCAGTTGGTATATATCCAAATCCACCCGTTGGCAGCCGCAAGAACACACGCGATGACGCGCATTACCATTTCCCAAAACATGGATCAAGATCCAACATTTCCATCTACACAAACACAATTACACAACACCGGAGGTGGCTCCCGATTATTCGACTCGCCGCGCACGACTTCAGTTCAGTTCATCATCATACATCGTGGCGCACGCTAACAAGAAGCACGTCGCGGCCCACAACTTATTACGACTCTTCACCAACCGACCAAGCCACCAGCGTCTCCACTTCCGGCCGCCGGCCACGTCACGCCGCCTTGACGCCCTCGCCGCCGCCGCTGCTGCAGAGGTCGCGAACGGCGTCGAGCTTGTATGGCGCGGCGTCGTCGGCGAGCCACTGCTCGACGGTGAAGAGCTGCTGCGCGCACCCCTGGTGCGGGCCCGTGACGGTGACCTCGACGTAGTTGCAGTACCAGCCGTGGTGCGCGCCGGTGCCGTCGGACGCCAGGCGCATCCAGCACAGCGGCTTGGCCATGCAGGGCCCGCGGCCGCTGAAGATGTCCAGGTTGCCGCGCTCGAAGTAGGCGTGGCCCTGCCCCATGAGCCCGCCCCAGGACGGCAGGTCCGAGATCCCCACGCCGTTGCCGTCCTCGCCGGCCAGCTCCAGCGTGATGTTCGCGTCCGTCCCGGCCTTCCAGATCGACCCCGTCCGGATGAACACCGTGTACACGCACTCCATGCTGTCGCCGCCCACGCCGCTGGCGTCCGCGCCTCGGATCAGCTGCCATGCGACGACAGGGGATGGAATCACACGGAGGATCCACGACAGGTGATGCATTTCAAGAAACTCATGAAAGGATCGGCAGGCGGTTACATACCTTGATCTGAGTCGGGGGATCGCGGGCGTGGGCCGGCACCGTGGCGGACGCCGCCACGGAGAGGAGGAGGAGGACGGCGAGCTTGGCCATTGGATCCGAAATTCCGAATCCAATCGGCGTGTGGGGCGACGACTGGATGAGTGTGACCTTCTTCGGGGAATGCAGGTGTGGATCATATAGGACGGAAGTGTAGTTTATGCATTTGTGAGGCCCACTTGCCACTGTGGCTCTGGTCCGATCCGATCACAATCCTGTCCGCCATTTGGCACGGATCCATGTAGCGACCTGAGGATTATTCAATGGAGAAATTCGTGGCACATGGGGCCATCTCACCTGCTCAACGTACAGCAAGGCGATTGCGTGTCAATCATAGCGCCACCAGTGCCACCCTTCACCGTCCTGTAGTACGAATTGTACCGGTAAGTGACAAACCTTAAACCGCGGGGTACCCACGATTTGATAGAAAAGGTAGCATAAGCAACAGAATGCTGCTATAGAATTTGGCCATCCCTATCACGGAGAATCGGAATTTATCCCTGTTCGTTTCACCTTATAGTTTAGAAAACAAAAGGATGTATTAAGTGCAATCATGACCGACCTGCATACTAACGACGCGTTTGTCTCCTCTGGTTGCTCTCGTGTGAGCACTCATTACCAACCAGCCTGCAATTAACATCCCAACTTGTCTGTCCTTTAACATCGCGGCAAACGTGGTGAGCCATATCAACTTGTCTTTACCTTAACCAAAATATTGATTGCCAATAACAGATCAAACACAGATAATTACCTCGCGCTACCTATAGCAACCAGAGCAGCCAAACCAACGACTAAACTACGCCAGGGCGACCGGTGGCAACCGGTCAGAACAACGACGCAGTAACCAGTTGCCTTCCCACAAACTGCAGCAAACAGCTTCACAGTGCCTGAGTGGCTCTTTGCTGCGCTCTAGGCCTCTAGCTTATAGCAAACAAAACTGTAACTCGTAATCCGACATCTAAGATTCAGGTTTGACAGCTAAGCAAACAAAACCGTTCCTAGCAGAAAACTGCAGCAAATACAACACACACAACGATGGCTCTCGCTGTCTGGAAGTTAGTGTGTGGCACAAGGGGCATCATATGGTACACTACACATGGCTAAAAAAGGTTTCCCCAGCGTACAGTTTACCCAGTACTCAGTTTAATATCGGCCACGCTAACTAGTTATCAGTCGAATTGTTGCCGAAGAGCCATCTCGGTTTCACTCTTCCAGGATGCATGCGACGATTGCCCCCTCATCCTCTTGATCTTCTCCTTGTCTTTGACAGTGGAACCTTTCTTCTTTTCGGACTCTTTTGTCTGCACCGGTCTATCACCACACTGAGGGCAAACCATACCCTTACCATGTGAATAGGTCTTTGGTACACCACATTGGAGACACATCCTAAACAATGAGGCAAAGTCACAGTTTATACCACTAATAGCATCATAAGAATCTCTGATAGATATTACTAGAGTAAATGTAAAACATGTACACAAACTATTTCAGTATGCTTGTTTCATTGAAACACTGATAAAAAAATGACCAATCATACCTCAGAAGATCAGCTGCATCTTCTGGCCCAGGATTCGCAGCACCTATTATTCTTTTTCCATCAACAGAACCAGATGTCACAGAACCTGGAGGGTTGGTTCCGGTTGTGGTAACTCGCTCGCGGATGGCAACTAACTGCGGTTTCGCCACCACAACAGCACCTGAAGATTATTTTCTAGTTATATTATAAGGAATGTACTATATATCTGAAATGGAACTGGCATGAGCACATACTCAAAACATCATCATATGCAAACACTTAAAGATGAAACCTGCTCTACTAACATCTGAGCACCATGCTCAGAAATATTGAGATAGTCCCCCATAATAGAACAGTTAACAGGCACATGGGAATATGTGATGATGTTTGTATGTTCTGGTGTATTGCGTTTTGAGAAAACAAACCTAATCTACTATCATCTCAGTGCCAAGCTCAGAAATATTGAGGTGGTAACCCATAACAGAACAGTGAACGGTCACATCGGATGATGTATCAATGTTCTGGTGTATTGTGCCTTGAGAAAACAAACCTGAATTGCATTACTGTCATCTGAGAGCCAAGCTCAGAAATATCTAGACAGTAAAACATAACAGAACAGTTAACAGGCACATGGGATGATGGATGGATGTTCTGTTGTGTTGCGTTTTGAGAAAACCATCTTTTACAGATACTTCCAATCATCAAGTTTCAAAGTAGAGTTAAAACCATAAAACTAGACACCAAAAGTAATAGCCTATTTACTCAGCTTGGTGAGGCCAACTAAGTGTTCCTATGCTAGTCACAACGTAAAGACCATATAAAAAGGGCGTACCCAGTGCCGTAGGCTCCCGTACTGCGGGGTCTGGGGAAGGAAAAATAGCCAGCAGCCATCCCTGCACAAATGTGCAGAGGCTGGGGCTTGAACGTAAAGACCATATATGTGTCATTATTGCATCATCCTGAAATGTTATTTAGTGGTTTTGCTTGATAAGTTAATAGTAGCCCCAATAATTACAGTGCACACGTCCAACTTGTATTTCTTTTTTAGCGAAATATACAGCAAGGGAGGCCCCCAACTTGTAACAATAGCCTAAGAACAATCATCAAACAATCGCATGCAGTCGGTAGGAGATATCATACTGAAGAGCAAATTGAATTGCTTTGCAGTGTTTCTCATCACTCAACTGCATGATGCTTCTACATTTTTCTTTCTGAACAACCATGTTTGGTTGGCCAAATGAAGTTGTGAATCAAAGAACCACCACAACGGTGAAACAAACAAACAGAAAAAATCAGGCCCCCCAACCCCACCCCACCTGGGCCAATTCTGGATTCGCCCCTGGAACCAATGATTATTGCATCTTTTGTTATGTTCTGTTTCCTTGAGGGTTTTTGCGTTGTGGACACTTTTTTCTTTAGTGTTTTAGTCGTTTGGTTGGTTCTCCTCTGAGGGGTTCATGCCTAGCAGCAGTAGTTTCTGGTATTTGCAAGAGAGCTGGTGTACCCAGAAGACTCGAGTAAGGTGCTTTGTAAAACTGCATATGCTTCCTTATAAGCAGGGTCTTCCTTTCTCTAAAAGCAAAAAAACAGAACCTAAAACTACTTTAGCTCCAAAGACACCAACACTAAGTATAGAGTATAGAATACACAGTTTTGTTTTCAATCGAAAGCCAACTCTAAAAGTGTACCACCTGATTGTACAAAGATTTATGTCATGCAATGGAAAACAGAAGAACACAAAACTGATGCTATAGCAAATTAGCAAGGCAATTCTACGATCAAAGATCTCCAATAGTGGAGCTTCATGGTGGCCGAGGTATCCTTGCCTTTCCTTCCAACTTGAAAACCATTGATGTATTGACATTTCAGCTCATTGATACCAGGTAGCTAAAAGAGCAGCTCTATCACTCTAAAGTATGCGCAAAGGAAACAATACACACTATATCGAATTGCATCTTCCTAATTCTTGTTCAAGTTCCACTGTCAAATACCTTGAGAGAACTGAAATTGCATCCGGAGTCTGTACTCCAATACATTAAAGTTACTGCTGTAAAATAACTCCGTTCATTTCTCTAACAATGCAGGATCTGCAAGTACATAGCAATCTAATCGACCTCTACGACTCTACCTTTACCAAAATCAGCAGTGAAAGCGTACCATGGAATTTAGTCGATGCAAGTCCATAAACATACACCGTTACTAACCCGAGGACCAAAAGCATTAGTCTCCAATTTCCAGTTCAATTGAGTCCTTAAATCTACCTACCTGGAGGCGGGTGCTTGCTCCCCTCTTTCCAACGGCGATCGAGTACACCGAGGGCCTCCGTCCCTTCCTCTGGCTCGGCGACCCTGTGCCTCAGAAAGTCCGGTGGTCCCGAGACATCCGCGAACGCCTCCAACGCAGAGGGCAGCGAGGAGTGCCCGTCGCCGCCGCCGGCATGTCCCCCCTTAGGGTTTGGTCGGCGGCGGGGCTTGGGAGCCGGCTTTGGAGGAGCCGACCCCTCGTCTCCGTCCGATCCGGCTTCCTCGGCTGACGAATCACCGGACTCGCTCAGCTCGACGCCGGCGGCGGGGTCGTCGTCCTCCTCAGCGGAGGAGTAGCCCTGGAGAAGCGACAAGCTCATTGTCTGTTTTTTTTCCAGTCGTGTCAATTGGCTGCAATAGCAATTTTATGGCCTCTAATACAGAGGTGTTTTACGGGCTTAATTTTGAGGATTAGCGGGCCTTAATTGGGCTGAATTTTGAACCACCGGACCTCTCTTAAATGAATACTAAGCCCATACAGTACGTGGGCTGTATGGGCATGCTATTCGTATGGGTGGAAACATATGGGCTTACTGTTTTGACTTTCAAAAAGGGAAAATGTGCATTGTTCCTCCATGAAGTATCACTGTGCCTTATTTTTCTTCGCAATTTTTAAAACCAGATATCTTGCACCCAAAATTATTAAAAACGTCCAAGTTACCTATTTTTGAAGTTCTAAAAATATTTGATAAGACTTTTAAACCATAGAAATGCCTATTGATTTCTTTAAATTTCATGTAGAAAAAATAGAGTTTTTAAAAAGCTCAAAAAGATGTCTTGTGTGGTCTAAAAACCTTTTCAAGTATTTACTTAATTTTTAATTAAAAGGATAAATCCACCTCAAACACGCTCCAAAATGGGACAAACTAGTAATTTGAATGGTTTTAAGAATTTTGGTGTTCAAAGAGAAAGATCAAACTACGACGCTCGTTCATGGACATAGAATGGACATTTTTCGAAATAAAAAGGAATGAATGCGTGCTCACCATTAGAAAAGTACAGACACACACTATTATGAACAACTTCCATGTGTGACAACTTTCATGAGTTACTCCGACATATAATATAACCATCAAGTGGCCAAATGTTTTCTTTGTCTAGAACCAATTGGATCAAACGACTTGCGGCTAAAGCAACTACACCCAAAATCCCAAATAAAGAAGATGTCAAAAACTATCTAGCTTAAAGGACAGAAAATCCTCAAAGAGATGCTTCCAAGTCCAACCATCACAAGCAAAAACAAATGCATTTCCAAACGACCGACCGACCACGTTCTTAGGTCTGGTGGGTAGCTCACACGTGCGTCATTTTCCATGTGCCTGATCTTCCTTGCCAACCTGACACACTTCGTCACACGACCGGTTAGCATCAGAATCCAGTAACTAAAAATTCCCCACATTTTCCATACATACAGTTCCCAACCACGTAGCCATCGAGCTCCGACGACGATGACCGGTCGGCCACCTATGATTGGGTATTTTTGTAGATATTTCCCCGGCGGCGCCAGGTCGGACAGTAGTTGACCTCACCGCCGAGCGCAAGAGGAGGACAAGGGTTGATGTCGAGCACAGTCAGCACCTCGATGCTCCGGCGATCTCATTGCTCACCCGGATCTTATTCTTTAGTGGCATCGTTGTCAGGCACCTGTCTTTACCCTCCAAATTGTCTGCGATTTTTCAGTCCATGAGCTGAATGCGTGGAGTATACAAGTAGTGGGCCGGGCATCTTATGCTGCATTTTTTTTCTCTCGTGCTGTCACTTTCGTGGATGCTAATATAAAGACCTGCTGTGGTGAGGAATATGAACTGGTGAGGATGCAACAACCGTCACTCTGACAGTGCGATTTGCAACCGCGATGGTTTAAGCACTCGGAAAGAGACTGCACGGATCCATGGATGAACGACGGATGGATCTATAGTTAGTGTTCGGTTAATCAATTGATTGAGTAATCAAGAAATGGTTTTAGTTGGAGCAGGCAATCAGCTGCAGGTTGCCAGTGCCAATCAGATCTTAACTAGTCTCTTAAAGACAAGTCATAGGATTCGAACAGTTGACCTATCGAGTTATTTCGCTGTCGTCCTTGAATTATTAGCTACCAGTAATCTTGTTTGTGTGCAGCTACTTGATTGGACTTTTTTTTGTCTGCAAGGTTTGTTGCAATTGAGATTGAGATAGAGGTTCCTGTGCTGATCTAATTGCTTTGTCTGTGTGTCTGTCGTCACGCAGATGGCCACGATTTCTCAATACAAAATCGCCGAGAGAAATTACATAACGGCGTTTGTGGATTATTGTTCGTCCTCTTTCGGCCTGAGAATATATGCATTAGTACGCGAGATGGCTACGTCGTTTGTACGGCACTCACAAACTGACCACACAGAGTGCATGTATTAATACAGCTCCGGTCTCCAACTAAATGACGCGGAAAACAGTAACTCGGCAAGGCTAACCTGAAGTATTCGATAATAATGCTACGGTTTTGATTTTAATATACTTTGGTTCTCCAAAACTGCTAGCTGTTTGGATGCAACAAGATTTTTTTTTCTTTCAAAACTATGGTATTTATCAAAGGGCAATGCTATGGCACACATTTTACTTCCTAGGTAATACCTCAAATGAATCTCAGCCATTGATTTTCTAGATTTATTGAATTAATAAATTAATTAATCTAAAAAACTAAAAAGGAAACATGTAAACCATCTCATCACGGGAGACAAGCACGAGCATCCTTCCTTTTGTGTGGGCATCGCTCCTGGTTCCTCCCTTGCCTCTTTGCATGAAAAATGCGTTACATTTATTCACTTACTAGCAAATTTACCCGTGCGTTGCTATGGGTTACAAAATCCTTATCTCTCTATTTAAAATATAAGATATTTTGAATTTTCTACAAAAAAATACTTGCTTTTAATGTATATCTAGTCATAATATATAAGAAACTAACAAAATAATTTGTATTGGGATCCCTGAAGTTTATATAAATCTTGACATCAACTTTTACTATATATTTTTTTTTTCACTTGCACCAGTTGGTTTATATTGCTGACTTTTGAGTCGATAAAATTTAAAATTGCCTTTTGGAGCAGACTATCTATGGGGTTTTATGCCCTTAGGCTTTTTAGGATTTTTATTTCACACGCAATGACACAGTTCCACTCTCTTGTTGAAAGGAATTTAAAATTTAAACTATAAAATTTGGATTTGATTTTGATTTTATATGAATTTCATAAGTTTTAGTCATTTTGTGCTTTTTTGGAAAGACAAGAAACTAACAAAACAACTTTTACTATATAATTTTAAGCGTGGCAGAGTTCAGTCGAGACTTCAGGGCGTGTTGTGTGGGAACCTGGCAACCAGCAACCCATACCTGAATAATCTGATGAGGCAATCAACCATCCTAGGCACAAACTCTGCAGAGGTGCGCTCCGACGTGAAGCGGAGGCACTTTTACCATATCATTTGTTGTATATATCTTATAATGAACTTTTATTATATCATCTTTTTCACCCCTGTAACGTCTCACTTTTTTTTCTATTTTTGCTAAAAGCTTCTTGCTAAATTAGATAACAAACTCACTCACGTACTATTCGAACGGCTTGTAACATTACATATTTTTTATGTGTAGCGAAATTTTCATCACTTTGCAAAATTGTCATGGTTATTGATGCAAAATAGTCATCGCACCTTTTTTTCTTATTTGATTTATTATATTCTTTTATTTCCTGTTTCAGTACGGACTGCGGAGCCGGCCTCTTCTATTTTCCTGTTTTCGTACAAACTGGAGTACTTCGGATATTTTCCGTACGGACGGACCGAGGCTGCGGACGGACTAAGGCGAGCGGTCAGAAATATGGCGGATAGAAAAAAGGTGGATAAAAAAGATGTGGGAAATTTTTATAATTAAGTATTAGGTAGAGATAAGATGAAATACATGTACGGAAGAAATCCACCAACATATATATTAATTGTTACATGAACTTTAGCAATCTGATGAAAAAATATGTTACAGAATACTAGGTTAAATAAAACTATATATTACATAATAATTGAGTATAGCTTTCTAATAAACTATATATTCAATATCGAGCACACATAATAAAGTGACGTAAATACATGCACGTAACATTTCCCGTACTTGACGCGTACGTTGGGCATCTATGCACGTAAATTTCACCTATGTTTGGTTCAGGTACTCACATGTTGACACGTTCATTGCCTGGACTCGTATGCAAAAGATTTTGAATGACAAGGAGGCCGGATATCTTTCAAATCTCACATGCATCAATCAAATCAAAACAAGATTTTTATATCTAAAAATATTCCTTATTTAGTTTTTTCTATAAATTGAAAAATTCAATAAATATATTACCTCTTAGGATGTAATAGATCATCGTAACTGTTCGATCGAAACAAATGAATGACTCACGGTTATTTAGGTGTACCGTAGAAAAAGCCTTTATCAAAACCGTAGTGGTTGTTTAGCTTTAGAAACTCCTCTTGGTTTTACACGGGCTTATAAAAAACACAATTTTTCAAAAGTACAACATCGACCGGACCCTAAACAAAGAAAATAGTTTTGTTGGTAATAACTAAAGCTAACATTCAACGCAATAAGTTGTGTGTCTATCACTTAGGCAGATGTTGAGAAGTTATCCCAAAGCTATGTATCAACTCGATCGTCATATCGATCTTGGGAGGAAATAAAATCTTCTTTTGAAATTAAAAAATTGTCGACACAAAGAAAACAAACAAACCCTTAGCTAATGACATCTACCTAGGATTTTTGCTGATAAGACATCAAATTAATAAGAAGATAGAGATAAGATGTATATTCGTGATGATACTTCTTGTAACACCTCTGGTGTTATATTGACTAAAACATGCCATATCATCATATGCACTGCAAAGTATTTATGTTTAAGTCAACCTTAATGTGTATTAACTAAAACAAGTTTACATTTCATAGGTTGATTGTGCTTCTGTAATGTTTGGTCACATGAAATAATAAAACCCTATTTTCGAATGTCATCGCAAATGCTTAGTTTATACTCTATGTACTTGAGGTGTAAACCGTGCTTACACTAGTGTCAAGCATAGTATATAAGTCTAAGTCTAACCCTAAAAATGATTTCCATATTTGCAATTTAATTTGGATTCCAAAGCTTATTTCTAAGTCTGGCAATTCAAATTTAAATTCAAATTAAAAATGCTATAAAAGGTTTTTCAAAAGTCAACTTGGTCAACTAAGGGTGTCATTGGGTCAATGACCTAAAAATGTCCTTGGATGATGTTTGTGATTACTAATAACCAACCAATTAAATTAGAAACCAAATCGAGTTTAAATTCTATTTCAAAAACCCTTTATTCTAAAACCTAGTTTTACCCCCTTTTATCTAATTCAAAATATATAAAAAATATGGAGATACTCTAAAAATATAGTTTGTAGATCTTGACAAGAGCTACAAAGTTGGTATATAAAGTTTTTTAAGTTTCCAAAAGAAATTTCAAATAAATTTGAAAATACAGTTTTTCAGCATTTGTCCCCTTTTGATTTTAAAACCATAATTCAAAAATTATGCATAATTTTGGAAAACTTTGTATATGAAAAAGGTTTAGTTTGGAAATTTAAATATTTCATAGTTTTGAAGATTTTCAAGTTTTATTGAAAAATCAAAAGTAATTTTAAATGTTTATTTCTAGGGTTTTATCTCCTTTTTGAATTTAAATTTAAATTTCAAAATCTAGATAGAATTTGAGGACGCCAGTTAAAGTGTAGCTATTGAAAAGTTATGCAAATAATATTTTTGGATATTTTCAAATTCTTATATAAATTTTAGAGTAATTTGTATTTTGAAACGAATGGCATTTCTGTAATTTCTGCGAACAGTACCGAAACCTATCGTCGGCCGCCATCGCCGGCTTCTCAACGCGCGCTACCGTCCACCGCCGCACCTCCTCGACCGCCAGCGTGCTCCTGGACGCGCGAAGGTTCATCGTCTTCGTGTCGCCAGTCCAGACGTCGCCTCCGCCCTATAAATACCATCGCCGTGGCCGAGTTCTACTTATTCTGCTTCCAGCCGCCGTCGCCTCCCGCCGCCGTCGCCGACGACTTCGCTTCGCCGTCCGAATTCGCCACCGTCGTTCCATCTCTGTCCGATTGCTCTTGCCAATAGCTCCGCCACATCCTCACGGTCATTTTGAGCCAGTTCGTGCTCGCTCTCCTCGCCCGAGCTGCCCGCACGCCGTCATCTTCTTCGCGGCCGGTCACCGCGCCGCCGCGAGCTCTTTCGCCGTCAACCGCCGCACAGGGTGAATATATATTATCTTTGACCTCGCCATCATGTTCTCCATGCTATCCTGCATCTTATGCGCACCTTGGCCGGCTTGATGCTCCACAGGAACGCCGGTGACGCCGACCTTGCCATCGGAGCACCGCCGCCGCCATCACCGCCGATGTCCGCAGCTCAACCCAGCCGCTCCGAGCGTCCATTAACGTGCGCATCAGCGCCGTGGTGAGCTCCTGCACCTGTCTGTACCATTAATTTCATCAATCCCGTGTCATAGCCGTCGGCCACCGTAGCTCGCCGCCGGCGCAGTGTTGCCAGCGCCGCCGCGCGCGAAGCTGCCGATGCTGGAGTTCCAGTCCCTCTTCATTTAGTTGCCAAATGAGTTCGTCTGAGTGCGCTGCGCGTGTCTGTGTGGTCGCCGTCGCCGGAAAAAGCTCCGGTGAGCTCCGCCGCCGCGCCCTAGCTCCGTCGCGCCGCCATGGCCGCCGGCGTAGGTGCCGCCGCCGCCCCGCCGCGCCGTTAGCTACCTTGTTCGACTTCCCGTGCCAAGCTGAGTCTAGTGGACCAAGTCCGGTCGCCGGAGACCTCGCCGACGGCGAGTAATCGCCGGTCAACCGTCGGCGGGCCGTAAGTCAGCGCGGGAGTACTGTGCCGATTTTCTTTTTCTATTTTCAGAAAATGATTTAAATGCTATTTTCTTTAAAAAATCATAGTAATTCATATATAGCTCCAAAAATTTTAAAAATTTTTGTGAGTGTTCTTTATGATGTCATCTACCTGGAAAAAATATGAAATACCAAATTTGAGTAATTTTTGCATATGTTAAAATTAGCCCTTTTAATTAAAAAAATAGACCTTCAATGATTTTTAATAAATAAATTAATTGGCTTTTTAATTCTGAAATTTGTTTTGCCATCTAATTAGGCTAAGAGCTTTCTAAATAAAATTTAGGCTTAATTTGATAACTTTAATTTTTATGCCTTTATTTAATGCCTTTAAATAATTAATTAACCCCTTTAATTGAGTTTAATCATTGTAGGATTTGTTTGACTTTGGATTGATTGATGACCTTGGGTCATTAACCCTAATGACCTTTGGCACTTTAATTAATTGTTTGAGCTTACCTTAATCATGTCATTAGGGCTTAATTAACGTTATTTCATGTGTTTAATTAATTTCTTAAATGGCGTAGTTAACCCTAATAAGTTTTATAAACGAAGTTTTGGTTGTCTTGCAACTTTATCGTGAAGCAAAGTTGTACTCGCTCCCTTAATCTGATCATGCATCCATCAAGCATCATGTTTACTATTCCATCATGTTAAAGCATGTTAAGTATCGAATAGCTTTCGTTAACGGAGAGTTAACGTTGTCGCCCAGATCCGAAGGACGAGCAGATTCAAGAATCAGGAGTTGTACAGAGTTTGAGGTCGTCTACCCCGAACATCAAGGCAAGCCCCGGATGCATTCAAACCCTATTCTATTTATAAAAGTTTTATCACTTCAGCTATGATATGTTGCATTAGGTAATAGGAGTTGAGTGGAAACCCACCCAATTGCATTACCTGTCTTATTTCCTTATTCCTTGTTACCCACTTTGGAAGTTCAGTAGCAACGCTTAGCCCTGCTTATTTAATTAATTGTTCAAAGGCAAAAGAATGAAAAAGATGAGATTGGTTTTCTTGTTGGAATCTTGATGATAGTAATAAATCGAGTCCGGACGGTGAACTTGCACTGGGAATGGAGTCCCTCTGTAGTGTTTCCGTCTGTTGATGCCCTAGGTCCCGTCCGTTGGTGAACTGGTGATATCGAGAATTTAGAAATCCACATGCATGAAGTGATATACGGATGGTTGGAGCCGTGTATATCATGGAGTGACCTATCGTGGGGCCAGAGATCCCATATGTGTCATAGCGCGTTTTACTGTGGGGTTTAAGTTCCCACGTATCTCGGTACGCTGGGTCGCAGAGCTCACGTGTATCATGTGGTGATATATGGCTGCGGTTGTTATCCCGGTATATCGGTTCATCTGGGGTGCATCGGAGTTAAAGTCTCCGGTATTCTAGTGACCTAGGTCCCAGCTGGGTATGAAAATGGATTCGAATCGCCGTTGCTTCTCGGAGAAGAAGACTCGATTGGTGTTCATCATCGTAGTAACAATTTGAACAAAGATTAAGGTTTAATAATAAAGTTGGTTGATAATTGGAGCTAGTCCAAGCAAACTTTACTTTCTGTTAAGCTTTTTCACAAAATTTCTTATCTCTTACAAGCCTTACCTTGTCCCTCTAGCCTGCATTTCTTGAGTCTCCACCCCTCTTTTTCGTCGGGTCAGTCTTGTTGAGTACTTTTGTACTCAGGGTTTGTTGAACCCTTGTTGCAGGTGAGCCTCATGGGCAGGAGTGCTTTGCATCCTGCTGCATGACAGTCGTCGAAGAAAGTGACGACGAGTAAGATGTTTAGCTCTTGGGCAGAGCTTATCGTTGGGTATTATAATAAAGTTATCTACTGCTACTCCACTACTATTATGGTTTGTACAATCTAAACTTATGGTTATAAATATTTAAAACTCAAAGGTTTGTAAACTTATGTTATTGTAAGTATTTCGCTGTTTTACTCTGATGTATATTATTTATATTAAACTGTTGTAATACTGCAATGTCTCTCTATAACGATTGATCCTGCTCGGAGAATCGTGGATGATTCGGTATTTACCCGACATACTTTCTAAGTCATATGGAACACAGTCATGGTTATTTGGAGTTTGTTTAGACAATAATCATGCGTGTGGGCCATATGATTTAAGAGGTTCCGCCACACTTCTTGGGCACTAAAATTAGTTCAAATCATTGTAAACTGAGTTATCCATGTGGCCCACAGATCATAATCAAACACATCTATTCCTTGGTTCTCGAAAAACTTGACCATCGACATTAGCTCAACAAACACTAATTATGACTCTTATCTCTAGTTCATCAGTGTATTACTATAGTTATTAAAACTGTGCATGACTCTTATGTTGAAGAGATAGATGGACAGACAAAGGAGAGCGCAAAAACAGAAATTTGTAGGAGTTTTTTTTTGCTCTCTACTAATAAATATAGATGTAGAAATATATTGATAAAAAAATCTATCAAGAGATAAATATATACCACTCAATCAAATATTTAAATTATAAGAGTACAATTAGAACATGTCTATTCAACTAGTAACCTATGTCATAAATGACATGACCCTTATAACTTTTGTTGTGAGTTACTTCTTCGGTTCTAGATATAATAAATTTTAAGTTGTCCACAGTCAAAGCTTTAAAAAATATGAAAATACATTTTTCATATTTAATTATTATATCAACTTGATATCATAACTTGATTAATTTAAAAAACTTATTATATTTTAGGACGGAAAGCGTATACAACACGTGCATGCATGTTTTCAAATTATTTTTGGGCAATTTTGAATGAATGAATTCTACAAAGTGCCAGTACTTGTGTGGAAGGGGTGAGTAGTTTCGGCGTTACGAGATGGAAATTTGTATCAAGTACGATATCAGTTGGCTGGTTAGGCGTAGATAAACCTACTGGAATGAAGCACATGCCACATGGTGCAGAGTCGAGCGCCCCTATAGAATAGAATAGAAATAGAAAACCAACACATCCGCCATGCACGTCGATCGATCTGCGCAAACCACGCTAACTTATCCGCGCACGGAGCTATAGAGCACGCATAAAAGTTATATATTATATACCAACTACCGGCCGAATCTGCACGCCGCACGAGCACACGATCGCAGTTCGACCCAAGCGCCGGGGGACGCACGGGCGCGACCACCGGGCGTCTCGGCAAGCAGCGCGCACGGCGTATCGGCCCCCGGCCAGCAGGGGGCCAGCCGCGCGCCCTTGTCAGGCGCCGCCGGCGGGCCACCACTCGGCCTGCCGCGGGCGTCACGTCGTCACGTGTCGACCTGCAGGCTGTGCATGTGCACAGAGCTAGCCGACACGTCGAGGAGGCGGACACGCATGGGCGGCCCCGGCACGGTGCGCGTCGCGCTGCTGGTGGCCTGTTGCGTGCGTACGTGAACATGACAGGCTCTGGCGCCGGTCGACCTAGTGGCGGCAGCTCCCGGCGCGCCCGCTAGCCCGCCAGCTAGCCTTTCACCAGTGACCAGTAATCTGGACCGCGAGCTGGCGTGGCGAGCGGGCACCGCACCGGGCCGATGAGCAGCGTCCCTGACTGACCTAACCTAACCGTTGCACGGATCCGCGTCTTTTCCCTCGCTGCCTTGCCGCGCGGGGCCACGGAAAAGCGCCTCTTGATCGTCCTGGTGGCTGGCGGGCTAGCGCCCCGACGGCAGACGAGCGCGCGACCTTGTACTACTACTAGCTAAGCTAGCACACTCTCGCGCGACACCTCGCCTCCGTCCGGGCGGACGGCCTGGGGACCCATCCGGCCTGGGCGCCAGCGGCCTCCGACGACGCGACACTGGAGCTCGAGGCTGGGTCTGGGCCTCACGCATTCGTCCTCTCCTCCCCACCCCCGCCCCGACGGCGCGCGGGCCGGCGTGATTCCGCCGTCGCCGACCGTAGCGTCGGGCGCCGCCGGCCGCCCTGGCCTTGAGGTCTGGGAGATCTCATCCAGGGGCGATGTGGCCTGCCCCGACGGGACCTCCTCGCCGCCGGGAGGCTCCGCCCAAAAGGTAGGGCCTTGCCGCAATTCCGGGCTGCCGCCGCCTGCTGTGTCACCCGCCGCCGGCCCTCGCTCGCCCCAAGAGCCGAGCGGAGGCGCGCCGGGCAGTCCGGCAGCCACCAGTCACGGTGGGCCGTGGCCCTCCCCTGGCCTCGCCATGGGAGGAGGGCCTTGTCCGGGCGGCTCCACGGCCGCGACCTCCTCCATGCTGTTGTGCCCCGCTCGCGGATCTGGGCACGGGACGGACGACGCACCGCCTTCGTCGCCGCCTCAGGTAGCGCGTGCGCTCGTGGAGGCGCCACCGATGTCGACCAGCTGCGTGGGGTGGCCTCCGACGGCGCCCTGCCACCTCCGTCTCCAGCGCGGGAGATGCCTGCAGGCGGGACCATGGCTGCCCTGGCCACCTCCATGGCTGCTGTCGCTGCCTTCTCCGCTGGCAAGCATCTTTCGCCAGCCGCCCCTCCCTTCTTCCCTGCATCCTCGGGCAGGTCCAAGTCCATGCGATGGGACGAGGTCCACGCCGAGGACTGCTCCGACGATGATTCTGTCGACGGCGAGGCAGCGCAGTGCTTCTTCGACTCCAGCCGCGCGTTCCTCGACGCCCGTCGGGGGTCCTCCGGCGAGCGCGGGGAGTCTGGCAAGGAAGCTCCTTCGAGTGGACACACAACCGCGCCGAGCCACCTGCCATCAGCGGCGCGTGGAAAGACGGTGGCTTTCCCCGGTCTGGAGGCGGGTAGCGTCTCGACCATGGGAGCCGGTGGTGCCGTCTCGCCACGGAGGGTAGCACCACATGCCTCGACCGCGGCCACGGGCTCCATGTCATACCTTCTGGCCGCCAGCCGTGCTCTGGCGCATGGCTCCGTGTCCTCTGGGGGCGGCGAGACCATGGAGCACGCAGCCGTGCCTAGGCACCGCAAGCGCCGGACGCACCGGCGGCGCATGAGGACGGCTGCCACCACTTCGGACGGGCCCGGTGGGTCTGAAGACCATGGGCCGCCGCCGCCGGATCCAAATCGGGTGTCCGTCCACCAGCGCCTCGGCTCCCACCGCCGTGCTGTGCCGCCTGACGCCGACGGCTGGCAGCGGGTCGCAACGGCCGGGTCACAGGAATGCGAAGGGGCAGCGCGCCGACCGACCGGCCAAACCTCACACGCGGCCTTGGCCGACGGATGGCCGGTGTCTGCGGTGCTTGGCGCCGGGGCATCGGGTCGCGACCTGCCACCGCCCTCAGCGTTGCTTCAACTGCCATGGCAACTACCACCTTGCACGCGACCGCAGCAAGCCGCGGGTGGCGAGGGGAGCGCACCCGTCTGGCCAGCACCCGACCAAGCAAGACGGGTGATCAGTGCGCCAGCGGCGGGGAGGCGGCCTCGGCGCCTGTCACCTCCGCGATCGCCCGACAGCCACGGCGAGCGGGCGACTAATCAGGCAACGTCGGGGCCGAGGCTATGGGTCGTCGTTGGGGCCAATACGTCACCCTCCTCCGCCACCTCAGGCGGGGACGTCGAGGAGGAATTAAAACTTAATGCACCACCATCGCTACTATCGTTACTTCAAGATATAATTTTAAAAGAAACAAATTTATAAGCACATGGTTTAAGTTCTTTTTCAAGATAAACTTTAAATTCTTATCTATTTTTACATGTCTTAGCTTCAATGCTTGACATTTAGCAGCTTCATGTTTGCTCGATCCTTTTAGGAGTATGATATATGCAAGACATATATTCAAAGTTAATCTGACTAATAATATCCTAGTTTATAAAGCAGTCTAAAATCTAACTCAATTTCTATTTGAGTAATTTCTAATGGTAAATTTAAATACTTCATGTATTGTATTACTCTGTGATATTCTATACACAGGAGATATTCTTCAAGAATATACGGTGATAAAATCTTATTTACCATCTTGTTTTCTAGACATTTAATACAAAGCTTTAAGCTATTGTTTATAGAGCAGTATTATATCTTGGCCATATACTCATTCTAGAGAGTAATCAGAAAATACATATCCTGAGTTTACAGTACTTCAATGGCAGCAAAAATCCTACATGAATTTAATATGACCATAACAAATAATTCTACAATTCAAAGTAATTCTTGGATATTCTTTCTCCATGAAGGTATGCATATATCATTACATAGATAAATCATGTGCATATAGGTTTATTACATATAAACAAGTAGCAAGGTGTAAAAAGATAGTGGACGGTTATTCAAAATATTCTTAGAACATTCTAGCATTTTTCAGGATCATGGTATATGCAAAATTTTCAGAACTAATACCAAACATTTGTTTATCCTGAAATTCATTATGCTAGAAGAAAATATATAAGCCTCTCAAAGATGATAAGTCTAAGGTCTGCAGGAATTAGAGAGCCCATATATCATATACCATGTTTCTAGTGTAGTGATTCAAGATTTTATTCTTACAATTACATGGTATATAATTCATAGTGTGTGATAAATAAATGCATTTGAATGAGCATAGTAAAATATCAACACATGGTACGTATATATGAACATAAATTAAATACGTACTATGCATGCATACAGATCGAAGGATTTTACTGTTAAAAATGCCAACACACACAATTCTGCAGGAATTTCTTTGTTTTCATGTATAAGTTGATGCTATACACTCCATATAATTTTCAGAATAAATATGGATCACACAATAAATATATTATACAGGACGCAATCTTTCTAATACCCGATCCGAAAACCTACTTGGCTGAACCCTTTTATTTCTTCCGCATCCCGGCCTAGCCTGTAGATCTTCTCGACCTACTCGATCCAATTTGCACAAGCTAGAACAAAAACTTAGGGCTTGAGCTGAAAACTCTAACCGCTGATTGCAGTTGTATAAGGTGCGGAGACATAAATTCCGATGACACCGATAGCTACTGGCTAGCGTGGCCGTGCTACTGGACGACTGGCGGTTGCTGACACCATGTATGATTTTACGGTGATAATTCAGTTCGAGATGATCAGCTTAATAACGTGCAGGATATAATAGAGGGAAAAAAACGGTAGTGCACACACGGACGTACGGGTCGTGTAGCCAGTGCCCGTGCGTGTAGCAGAGATGACGATGAGTCAGTAGCTTCAAGCTGTGTGGGCATGCATGGCGCAACAGCCGTGCCAGCCACTACGGGTACGGTTGTATGGTTGGAGTTGGTTTCTAGCGGCAAGCTAGCTGGATGCATTCAGGCATCGACTAAAATTCGAAAAAACGGCTTCTTGCCGAAACATGCGTGTGGAGTCCGTGTTAATTGGTCTTCGGGTCCAATTAGCATTGCTGCATGTGACGCTATCCATGACGAATCTTGCTGAATCCGCCTCAGATTATAATTTGGATGGCACAGTTACTAATTAGTAGGCTCCACTGTACAAGTTTTCATGCACATATACCAATGTCTGTGCATGTTCGTATACACCATGTATATTCATGCATCTAAGTGTGTGCGTATATTCATCAATATACTTCATGTATATATCTGCATGCTACTATATATATAGTACGATAAAAATTTTCTACCTCGATGACCACGACAAATGCAATTCGCAAGATACGGTTCTTTCATACCTTATTCATGATGCCAATTTGATCTACCTCACGTACCGCGTAGGGCAGTGGTTAGTAGATACATACCGTATAGGGCGTTTGGCGTTGTCGTAGACCTGTTTGCTTGACGGCGACGGTGCATGTCGATGTAGTGCAGATTGATAGCAGGTAGAGGTAGCAGATCTATTCCGCTAACAACGTCGGGACATCGATATCGTCGAAATAGTCGCAGAAGGACGTCAACCGAGCGCCGGCGTCGAAGATCGTGGCGGCTTCAACGACGATGTCGACGAAGAGCTTGTCGTGCTGATAACGTGTTATAAAACATGTTGCCAGCGGTTAGGACCTTCCTTCTATGTCTCTCACAATCACATAGTAGATGAAAATAGAACAAGTAGATACAAGATATAGAGAGACTACTCTTTATTTCTCTGAATATTGGTAATTACAACGTAGAGCTCTCATGTATATATAGTCCTATCAAGGCCTAAGAGTCTCGGTAAGAGCCCACATACAAACAGACTAGGATTATGATTCATCTTTTTTCTTTTCTTCTAGGATAGAGTCCGTATGTTTTAGAACAGGCACCACCTCCACCGGCCACGCAAAATCAACAATGTGCTAATCAGTCATTGTCGGGATAATCAGTCATTGTCGGGATTTGGTGAGCGGTGCAAGAATAGTCTAAATTAGAAACTAGAAATATTTAGTTAGGGTGTGATCTAACAGAATGGAGAGATGAAAATTCTTTGTTATACAAGATAGGAGAAATCATACCTACATAGGAAGATAGGAAGAGATGATGGAGTTAGTGTAGCTTAGTTGGTTGGATTACTTATGGTGGTAGAACCTACCCATCCAGGTTAAGTAATCAAATTTAACGATACGGTAGCACTGTAGCAGGGACTTCTTGGAAGAGAAAACCTGAGTAAGAATGGATTAGTTTAGTGTAATTTCACTAAAAAGATACGAAGATATGAATATGTTTAGTCTCCATTGGACTTTATTGCCAGACGATCCTCCCATTTAGGTAATCATCTTCGCTTGACATGACATATTTAGCTGGAGAGATTTTTGACACTTGTATCACAATGATGTGTGGAGTCAACCAGCGCAGGATTTTTTCGGTGGAGAAGATCAAGTAATAAGAGCAGATTAGTTGAGCAGATTAGCTAAGTGTTTGACCAGGTGTTTAGCTAGAGATCGAGTTGTCAGGTTGTCAGCACATATCACTGACGTCTCTGACGGCCAGAGAACAGGCTGGAGCGCCAGACCATGTTCAGCCACCACATCTGAGCATGGGACATGGATCCGGTGCAGTGCCTACTACCACTGTAAGATAAGCAGTGGCTGCACCAGAGCCCTCCATCTGTGAAGGAATGGCTTAGATGAAAGCTTTCATTTTCCTTTTGTTTTAACCATTCTCTATTCACTTGCTATCAGCCGCTTCTTCTGGTTAAAAAGGAAGGCATAGATATTAGAATAGTGCAATTAATTAACACATTATAGTTAACAATAATAACATAAATTGCATATTTACTCAGGTTAATGTCCTTTAGTTAATTTACAAAAGAAGGAGCAGCGCATATGTTGAATACAAAAGAGCATATGGTCCCAAAATCAATGCACATCTCCTAAAATATATAAAAATATATTAATAATTATGATAATACATAAATACTACTAATTTTTATGGTACGTACATCGCCATAATTATGAATATTATGTATTAATTAGAAACTTTGTCAAATGTGGACTACTTTTTGTGGTACGCAACACATACTTGCATGTTTTGTTGGACGGAGAGAGTATTTTCATAGTACTAGGTAGCATATGCGTGTGCATTCTTTATTTATATTTTTATATGCTATTTAGTTGTCCCATAGAAACATATAAAACACGCTACTTAGTATGAAAATAGGAACAAAGAACCTTGATATATGCGTGTTGCTTGGTTTACCATTTGCTCTTTTGTATTTAATATATGCGCTGCTGCTCTCTGTCTTTTTCTACTCAAGATGAACCGACTGCATACTCTGAGAACATACAGCTAAACAGAAAAATGAATAAAGAAAAGGGAAAAGGAGAGCTCTCATCCAAGCCATCCGTTCATAGATGGAGGCCGTAGGTGCAGCCACTGCTTATCTTGCAGTGGTAGTAGGCACTGCACCGGATCCCTGTCCCTGAGCACGCGAGTTGCCAAACCTAGCCTAAAAGTTTACTCTATTTCTTTAGGATTAGGAAACCGAAGAAATATAGATGATGAATGGTTATGTTGAGCGGCCCACTGGTGACCGGCATGTGCTTCATCGGCCAGTCGAGCAGCATCGTGGCCGCCCTCGCTCAGAGACAGGACAAGGAAGCCCGAACCAGAAATAATCCCCGTAGCAAGAAGGATGCAGCACGTTGCACGCCACCACCAGCTCTAGGCAATTGATGCTATCGTGGGTATCTTTGATAGAGACGCATCCCTCCTCTCAACCATCCTCAGGTAGTCAGGTAGAGGATCATCGTGAATATTCTCAAGGACAGATTAGCTAGCACGGGAGTACACCTCCATCTAGGAGTCCTTCGCCATCCTCAAAAGTCCCTCTTATTACTTCGAAACGGGGTCCATTAAAAGCCATTTGTAAACATGATTTCAGAAGTCATCCGTATGCAAAAATCAATGTACAGTTTATATAGGCGATCGATGTTTCTAGCCACACCCCTGAAAACTTCATCTATTTTCAAGGATGGCTAGTACCACATCTAGAAATGTTAGTGTAAAAAAACATTTGTAAAGAAGGTTAGCGTAGAAGTACCACATTTGTAAAAAACATGTAGTTGGATGAAGGTGAGTATTATATCAAAGTTGCAGAGCTCGAAGAGATCTGCACAACTTTTAGTTGATGATATTTTTATTTAAAATCATTTAGGGTACCAAAAATATCTTTTAAGTTTTTATTGCCAATTTTTATTTTTTGAAAAAAATATTTTAGAAATGGGCCATGTTATTAGCAATCGTCTTGTTGATTTCTAGAAGGAATAAAAGCATTAACTATCTCTATAGATTGATTTATAGAAATAACTGTATAGGCACTTTAGTAGAGATGATCGGAGAACCCACCTCTACAACCAATTTTGATCACCTCTAAAAAGTGGTTTCGCACGAGTGCGTCACAATTCATTTGAGGTTTTTCTCTCACCTTTAATAAAGATGTTGGTGCAAGTTAAAAGAAATGTGGAAGCAAGTTACACACCCATGCACGCCGCAAACCATGCGGAGTCGTGATGCCCAAAGGCCTAGACTTGGCCATGACATGGCACCATCAAAGATCTTGCAGCTCTAAACTGTGAACATGCAGGAGAAGGGACGATGATGAACCAAAGAACGGAGAGAAAAATTTCCGTACTTTAGTATTAGAATAATTGCAAACATGTTCAGGTTGCAATGAGTATTGAGTTCGGATTTCATACCATCGTTGGACACGAGTCATACTCTTACTTGCATGAGCATGAGTCGTCAGTCCCGGTCACATAACGTGAAGGATGCATGGTGTTTTAGAAAGTGAAAAAAAGATGGTTGAAAGAATATTCGTTGTTTAATATTATATAAGTGAAGCATGTAAATATAGATATAAAAAGTGTTAAAAGTAGCTACACAAAATAATCAAACAAGAAAGAAATGAAACCAATAGAAAGAAATATACAAACTGACCTAGCCATAAAACAATCTTAGCGAAGTTTGATTAGCCCGAGTTTGGTTACACTCTGCTTTCAAAGGCCCAACCGAGAATTGGCCCACTTGGCCAGTAAGCTACTAACGAAATCTATCGCTAAAAAAAAAGGTACTAATGAAATCGGTTCCGTTCAACCTTTGGTCATCAACACTTTGGCATCCCCGGAGGCGGTGGCAGCATCTTAGCTTCCGGGACATCCCCATCCTTGACGATGAAAACGGTGTCCATCCCCCACATCATGTGCCGTTCAATGTGACAGTGCATGAACCACACACCTATAGCAGACAGCCACAACAGAACAACGACAGTCATTAGGAACCGAGGCATTTAGAAACAACAAAAAAGCAGCATGTACGCGCACCAGGATTTGTGGCACGGAAACGGATCGCAGACCACCCGCCATTGGCGGATTGGCCACAGGGACCGTGTTCTGGTACGGCGGATCGACCAGGTTGTAGCCGGCGGGGTCCCTGTGCCTGTCGAAATTGCCGGAACCCGTTCCCACCACGTAAAAGCTGAAGCCGTGCAGGTGCATCGGGTGGGTATCGCCGCCGAAGATTCCCGTGTTCTGGAGCACCACCTCCACCGTGGCGCCGTACTCCAGCACCTTCACCTGGCACTTCTTCCTTTGGCTATGATTAAATAAGCCAAAAATTATAATGTGGTGATAGGCATTATGCAAAATTTTATGCCACTACAGGCCTTTATCAGCTATGGGTACTACTTAGTGCATTAGAATACTTGTATGATGACAAAGCTGCCATCCAACTTAGAAACCTAGTCACCACCACCTGGTGCGATAAGCAAAAAGGTAGCGCAATCTGATGCACCAACACTTGCGGGCACGCTGCATTGACCAGGTGGACAGACTAATACAATAATTGTTAAAATGTAACAAAATCGGCAGCAGTATAATAGCAACATCTATGCTAAGTTTGACAAGAAAATTATTCAAACAGAGCCCATCATTCAAATGTTATGTTTCCAAAATTCACAATGGCAGAATTCATCCATTAGATTACAGGGACGCGGGATAGACACCCTCAAAAAGTCATATGAGTATCTAACAACTAATTTATCCTACCATCAGTGACAGGGATAGAGGCACAAAAAACAGCTAGCTGCTGACTGTTTCTCATTACATCAATCGGATATAGGCAGAAATCAAAAAGTCATATCAGTATCTAACAACTCATTTATCCTACCATCAATGACAGGGATCGAGGCCCGAAAAACAGGTAGCTGCTGAGGGTTTCTCATTACATCGGCTGCGGTTCCTAGAATCCCATCGCCAAGAGCTTTAGCTCTATTCAGCAGGTCTCCAGACTTGATCCCATGAATAACCCGCTTTGTATCCTTCAATGCAAAGCCAATTCTTCTCATACTGACAAAAGCAACCCAAAGATCCCCTTGCAGAGGGGCACCAGGTGCAGCTTGAGTAACTCTTGGAAGGATATTATCACGAAGGTGGATCAAATCGGTGGCCAATGCAACATAACCCTCCAGCATCTCTATTTTAGGACAGGCCCAGCTCCTTGGGTGCACCCAGAACACTAAACATGTCAAATGCTGTACGCAACTGACCCAGCCTCTCAAGATATATGATGATAAAAGCATGCGGGAGGTTGACAAGATCTTGGAGCTGCTGGTTGCTTCAGATATGCCGAGCCATACCTAATTCCAGATAGTAATATAAGTATAGCCTGTATAGGCACAGGGAGTTCAAATGTAACAGAAAATGGAAGTTGGAAGTGCAAGATTTGACAGAGGCAAACAATTCACCTTGAATTCAGTAGTCGGCGTCGAGGCGGTGCTGGCGATGGCTCCGGTCCGCTGTGGCAAGGAAGAAGGCGGAGAAGGCTTCCCTGCGTCCTGGTGCAGCGGCGAGACGAGGCGACACCACGAGGCGTGGGATCGAGCGGCGGAGCCGCATCACCGTCCCTGGGCGGCGACACCGCGAGTGCTTGCGGGTGACGCGGGCACCATCGGCTGGATGGAAGAAGGGAGGGAGAGGAATTGCGGCGGCGGCGGACTGGGGAAGATGGGAGGGTTTGTTCCTGCGAAATCGACGGACGATCGTCGGATTAAGGTCAAGCCAGATCAACGGCTTAGATTCGTCAGTCCGGATTCGGCCCATATGGGATGGCGAAAAGCCGGCCCAGGCCCAGGTTGCGGCCTGGGACGCGGTGCGTGCAACGTGCGAGCTAGACCGTGGGCCTATTTCTCTGTTGGGCCAAATCGATTGCCCCGGCCCTCTATGAACAGTGCCTTTTAGAATTAGATTTTATCATTTCCAGAAGCAATTTTTGATATATTATGTTAAATTTGAATAAATGATGAATTGATGTTTAAATTTTCTGTAAAATTTTAAACCAACGGGATAAGCTTTACAGAGAATTAGACTGTTATGTACAGTAGAATGCTTCTGGAAAATTGAATTATGATACTTATACTTGTTTTCGCTGCGAATTTGAAGTTATTGCTTTGTTAAGTTTTTGAACAACAAGATAAAATTTTCAGAGACAACATAAGTACAGATAAATGCTTCTGAATATTAATATTATGAATATAATTATTCATATTTTCCACTGTAAAGAAAAGATTTATTGTCTTCTTATTAAATCCGAACCAAAAGGAGGATTTAATTTGGAGAGCAGATATAGTTATTTAGTAAATGATAAAAGTTCATCCTCTAATTGAAGTTGGAACCAACATAAAAATTTTAATTAGAGGAATAGAATTTATGATTAAAAAATTATGATATTGTTATTTTCTGACCAACGTTGATGATAATAATATTATAAGTTTATTTATGAGTTTGAGATTGAAGTTTAAATCTCTGATAAAATTTACATCAAAATGATCAATTTTGAGATCAAGAAATGTATTTCATGTTTTCGCTGCAATGATAATGATTATCTTTAATTAAATTCAAACCAACAGAAGAATTTAATTTTGAAGAGTTATTCTAAGAGAATTGAATCTCCATGTTAATTCCATTTCTGCCCAACAGTGATGTGAGATTAATATAGAACAACGGTATTTTATTCTATTTCTACCCAACGGTGATTTAGAATATATAAGAAAGATTCAAAAGTTTGAATTTAATTTGAGGAGAAGTTATATGTTTTTCAAGAATATTAAACTATATAAACTAATTCTATTTCTGCCCAACAGTGATTTAGAATTGATGTAGAAGGATAATGATATTTTATTCTATTTTTGTGTTTTTCCAAGAATATTGAACTATATGAACTAATTCTATTTCTGCCCAATGATGATTTAGAATTGATGTAGAAGGATAATAATATTTTATTCTATTTCTGCCCTAGGTGATTTAGAATATGAAATGAAAGATTCAAAGATTAATGTGCATGTCTTTAACCAGACCTATGTAGGGTTATTTTTATGCTCATTATTGATGACTATTGTTGAATATTTTTTAGACAAAAGATCTCAATGCTTTCATTCTTGAAGGCAGAAAGGAAAAGAAATGGGGACTTGTGACCCCAAAGATGAAAAGTGCAACTTTGCATGAAAGAATGTCATTTTGACAGGAATGAAAGAATGTTATTGCTTAAGAGATAATGCTCTCTTTAAGGAATAGCTTGAAAAGAAAAGAATTCAGGGACATTGTTCTAAGAAAAAAAGACATAACAATAAGAGTTAATTTAAGAAAATATTTTATTGTACTCTTTGTAATGAAGATTTTAATTTTTGGTTATAGTCATAATGTTAAGAGATGTAATATGTCATGTAACTTTTAGTTTTAATTATAATGATATAAAATGTATTGAGTTACATACATGTTTAATTTGACCAATGTCGGATTAAGCATGTGTGTTAAAGAGTATTTAAATTTATTTCTAAATTTAATAATTGAATATGCCCTGAGAGACAATTCTGGCATTGATATCCCTTTATGGGGAATTATCCCGCACGGCGGGGAGGTTTTGACAGAATTATACTGCATGGCGAGAGAAGAAAGTTGCATATGAACCAAATGATAAGAATGACATGCAGTGTGACTTGCAGAAATACTGAATGACTGTTGAGTTCATGAAGTGGGATAAGGAAAGTGTACTCCCAAAAGATTTAAGAAATAACTTTATTTGGTCATGTGCATGAAGCAATGAAAGTTTCCTCACTTACAAGAGTTTTGAATAGTTTTAAAATTATGGCAAAAAAGTTCTTGCCACATTTCGAGTGGGAGATTTGTGAAATCAATTAAGAAACAGAAAACCAAGAAAGATACTCCCCTATACTTTTGATAATGTGATGCATGATGTGCATTATGAATAAATGTTATATGAAGATGGATGTGATATGAACATGTGTGATCTATAAAATATGAATGTGATCATTGAGGGAGTACAACGGTCATAATAATGACACCCCTAACTAAAGAAATAGCTAGATTCCTGAACCTTTTATGGTTTCAATAGGAAGATAGAGCAGTGAGAGATAATAGAATTGCTCGAAGCGTCGTAAGAAGTTATGATAGATTAAACCCAAATAAGAAATTTAAAGATGCGCCATCTTTATAGAAGATGGAGTAATCTGGGGGAGCATGGTATGTAGATATTGCTCAATACCTATTGATGTTGTATACAACATATGTTGTTTGCTCTTCAAGATGCTGAATACGTAAATAAAGATCTTGTGTCACAGGAACCTATAGAATAATTGCATGTTGGCAATGAAGAGCAACAATAGACCCATATGAAAGAAGTGCTAAGAGGCCCTAGTAGGTCTCAAAGAATGAGGAAAAAAATTATTTTGGTGACTATAAATTCAATGTTAATAAAGAAATTCAAAGAAAAGGTTGTCCCATCTCTTTTGAAGAATCCATGAGAGATGTTCACTCGTCTAAATGGCAAGAAGAAAATGAAGATGAAATGAAATCGATAAATACCAATGATGTTTGGGATTTAGAATAAATTCCTAATAGAGCCAAAACAGTAGGTTGTAATGGGTCTACAAGACGTAACGTGGCTATGGAGGGAACGAAGAAAGATATATAGCGCAACTTGCGATGAAAGATTCACACAAAGAGAATGAATCGATTACAACGAATGTTAGTGGCACATTACAATTTAAAGTTACATCATATAGATGTAAAGATGACATTCCTTAATGAGGATTTATGTGAATAATTTATATGGCATAACCTAAGAGCTTTTGTCGTGGATGGAAAAGAACATAAGGGATGTTGCCTGAAGAAATCATTTAAGGATTAGAGCAAGTCTCTAGAAAATAGAATTTGAAGTTTATGAATCAAGAGAAAGTTTGGGTTTTAAAGAGAATTTAGAGGACAATTACATTTATGCAAAGTTTATGAATGGGAGATTCATTTTCTAATCCTATATATGGATGACATCGTGCTTTCTAGTAGTGATGTTAACCTACTGATAGAGGAAAAAAAGTTTTGTCCTCAAGCTTCAATAAGAATAATCTCGGTGAAGCATCATTCGAGTTGAAACTTACCGAGATAGAAGAAGAAGAAGAGGAGTGTTAGAACTATTGCAAAGGCATACTTAGAAAAGATTATGAAAAAAATAAAGTATGCATGCGAGAAAGACCTATGCCTGTTCTTATAGTCAAGGGTAATAGATTTGAGAACTAGAAATATTTTGAAGAACCGATATGAGATCGATCAAATGGACGTCCTATATGCTTCAGCTGTTGGAAGCTTAATGAATGTTTATAAGCAAGAAGTTACCCTGACATAGTTCATGTATCCGGGATGTTTTGGCAGAAGTCCAGTCCAGATATAGATCATTGGAATGGAATAAAGAATGTCTTGAAAAGATATATAGCCTCATGTTAAAAAAGGAACTTCAAGTACTCTTAAGTAGTTGTGGGTACAAAGAATGAATGTTTAGCGAGATGTGTAGTGAAATCCACAATCACTAACACTTGCTGTTGGAGCTTTATTGTGGAAAAGCTTCAAAGAAATAGTTATATCATGAAAGATGAAAAATTATGCTTATGACACATTATGAGGCTTAGAGGACAGGCGAACTGGTTAAGAGAACCTATATCCGGAGTTGATAATGGTTGACAACAGCAACAATCATTTAAGTATTTTACTCCTATGACAACGGGTCAAGTGTGCTGCCAGATATATTGACATGAATGTATTCGTTGTAAAGAAGAAAGTCCGAATCATTTAAAGGAATTGAACATATAAGAAATAAGAAAGAACTTGCAGATCTGCTTACTAAAGGCTTACTGCCCAGTGCGTTCAGAGAACACATAATTGACATGGGTTTATGGTATAGCCTACGATTTTTGAATAATAAGGGCCCAGAATGAATAAAGAATCTATTTCAAAACAGAGAGATGTATTGTAACTGTTAAATCTATCGGCAAATGATCGTGATGAAGGAGCATGCTCTATGCACTAATCTGTAATGGAATGAGACACAAGTAAGAAATATTAGAATCAAACGTTGAAGTAAGAATTTAAAAAATAATAAAAATAATGAGAGATCAAGGAGGAGAATATTAGGTTAATCTTCCACTGATCAGGCCCAGCGGTCTGATCGGGCCTTATCTCACGCGCGGGGGTTCGGGAGGGCGAGCGATGGGACGGGCGGTTGTGATCCTCAGTGTCCGTACCGCACGGCGACGATCATCTGGCGTCGGAACGACAGAAAACAGACGGGGCAGGTAGCCGCTCGTACGGACAGAGAAGACGATGACAGATGGGGCGACGACGTCGTGAGACGGGAGGAAACGGCATCACGGGGGTCCTTGGATTCCCTTTTTTCTTAGGCTGACATATGGGGCCAGTGGGGACGGTAGTACAGGAGCATGCAAGGGCGGCGCCTTCGTACGCGTGAAGTTCACACAAGGGGGCAGGCAGCGGTTTCGTCGTGCCCGTGCTGTGCACGTGAGGCAGGGGACTGTTGTGATCAGCTGGCTTGGGCCGCTCGGGGAAAACAAGGCCGCGTTGTCATGGGCACCTGCGCGCGTAATCGAGTATATTGGAGTAATGGAGTCGATTAGAACACGGCGTGTACCTTCTGATGCTCAGAACTAACGTCTTGTTTTCACTTCTGTTTTCGTTCGTTGTTTCATGTTGTTGGGATAAAAGGCATAAACAAAACACAATTAGTTCCTCAACTTATGATAAATCATAAGGATAACATCTACCACTAGATATGCAGCGAAAATTAACAATCACAAAGCACAATAGACACAACGATTTACGTGAAAAACCTTCTCAATGTGAGAAGGAAAAACCACGAGATCAACTGATCCACTCCCAGCCGAACTTTCACTATAATCAAATTGGTATAAGGAGTCTTCTCTAGAGCACTTAGAGGATTACATCAGCGGCAACCCACGATTTAAATAGCGCGCTATTTTGCCGCTATAGCGGCCCGGAGAACATCACATGACGATATTGCTCGTTTCTGCGCTATCGCCGCTATTGCCGCTATAGCGCGCTATAGCGCCGCTATAGGGCAAATAGTGCCATAGTGCGCTATTTATACGCTATCCCTGATATGTTATCTTTTGAATATCCGAATATGTTATCTCTTATCAACTTATCATGGATGTTATAACTTTATCACTTTATGAGCTACTGAGTTATTATTATTATAATTATGAACTTATAATTATCAATTTATCATGGAAAAATGGTTAGTTTGCCTGCTTACTGTATACTGTTTGGCTGTTGTCAAAATGCATTTAAATAGCGCGCTATAGCGTGATAAGATATCTGGCGTTATGGCGTATAGCTGCCGCTATAGCATGGGAATAGCGGCGCTATAGCGTCGTATAGCTGCCAAGATAGGCCGTCGCTATTTTTTGTAGCCCGCCATTTAAAACGTGGGCAGCAACACATTCATCAAGTAACAACTTGGCAACAACCACAACCTTCTAACAAGAGGAAACAATAACAACCTACAGAAAAGTCACAGATTCTATCCACTTCGGCAATCAGTTCATATCTCCCAAACTACAGCTCAACTATGCACGAAATTTGGTAGGCAAGTAGATCCAGGAGTCCCCTGACCACTGACCAAAAATCAGCTCAATCGGATACCGTTTGACTACCCAAACAGATCATCCATCAAAACCGCTCTGTGCTGAAACTGCAGTGATCTGAACTGACAAAATCCCTCTCAAATCTGAACCTCTGCTCAACCAATCCTCAAACCAACTAAACAAATCATACTCTAAGTGAGGAACGAGCTCACCAAGTTTGGTGCCAATCCAACCACGTTTGAGCCTCCAATCACTAGCTGTAACACCCTAAAATTTGCATGATTTTTAAAATAGCTAAAATGATTTAATTATGCATTTTAGGAGCATTGAAATTAGGCCAAATAATATTTTTACAAAATATAAAATCAATTATAGGTCAAGAAGCATGTTTATGCATTCATGCTGTTGCATAATTTTTATTGTGATGTTTGGATTTTGTTGAGTTTGAATTGGATTTCAAAATCCTTTTAAAATTATATTTGAAAAATAATTCAAATAAAAGAAAAATCTTTTCTTTTTCCTCCCCCTTCTTCCTTCTTTCTGGCCCAAGCGGCCTGGCCGGCCCGCTTCCCCTTCTCTCCTCCTTTCCTCGCTCTGGCCCAAAGGCCCGCCAGCGCGCCGTGTAACACTCTGGTGTTAAGCATGCATAATCACTTGCATTCTTAAGCATAAGCATCATTATGCATGGCATTGATGAAAAGATTAATTGTTATTTTATGTGGATGCTTGAATTATTCAAATTATAGTTGTATTTCACATGACTTGGATAAGTGGTATGAGTGTTTGGTGTTTTATGACCTCTAAAGTAACCTAGACATGATTAGGACACCAAATAAACCTAAGTTTATGTTCATGGTTTTGGTTAATTAAGCTTTGATGTCATGGTTGACCAAGGTGGACCATGAAAGTGGCTTTGTTTGACTGATTTGAAAGTGGTAGCTAGAGTATTTTCATGTGTGTGCACCCTAAATAAAGTTTGTAGAGAATTTCATAAGAAACAAAAGTTGTTATTACCACTTTTCATGAAAATGCTTGGAAGATGTTCAAAAATGTTGAAAAAGGCAGGTTTGGGGGCTATTTTTCTATTTTAGGGAATTTTAAAGGCATTTTCATTTGGATTTTTGTATTTCAAAATCTATGCAGAATCTGGCCATACTTTGTATAGATGAAATGTTCTACTCTTCTAGAGCTACATTTTCTTCAATATAAGTTTTGGCTAATTCGGCATGGTTTGGGAGCTATAGGGCAGAAAAGTTTGTATCAGAGGTCATGGGAATAGCTTTTCAGTGACGGTTAGTCCAAGCCGTTAGGGAAATGTCCGGCCACCGCCCATCGCACCTAGCCCACGCGCTCCGCGTGGCGAGCGAACACCGGCGGTACGGGGCGGCCGCGACCATTCTGACCGCATTAAAGCGAGTGCGGGCCGCTCCCTCCTTTCTGTCCCCCTCTCATTCTCTGCTCTCCCTGCCTCCTTCCCCTGCTCCCCGCAGCTCGCCGTCGCCGCCGCCGACCGCGCGACCATCGCCGAGCCTCGCCGCTGCTCATTTTCTGCTCCGAACGCACGCACGGACTCACCTCGACGTGTGCTTGCTATTGCGCCTGCCAGCAGCCATCCTCGCCAAGGGTAAGGCCCCAATCGAGAGCTTCTTCCCCACGGCCGGTGAACCGGTGACCGTCACCGCCGCGTTCCGGTCAATTCGGCCGTCATCTTCCCTCCCTGTCTTGAGCAGTAGCTGCGCCTTACCGTGTAGAAGTTGTAACCCTAGTTCATGAAGCCAGTGCGGGTCGTTCCTCGCCGGATTTCGACCACGCCGTCGGTCGGGAAGCCGCCATCCGCCCTGTGCACGCGGCCGAGCCACCACGCCCCGCTCTGACCGCGCTAGGACCTTGAATCGAAGCGCCTAGACCCGCTTGTGCTTTCCCTCTATTCAATTTAGCCGAGGAGCCACGGCAACGGCCGGCAACGCCGCGCCGACGCCGTCGATTTGCCTTTCCCCTGTGCAAGGACCTCGTCCTTGAATACGACGAAAGCCAAGGTTCTTCGTGCATAACTGCCAGACTCAGGAAACTTCTTTATAGGGCTTGGTGGATTTCTAAAAACCCTAGGGTCTCCGGTGCAAAAGCGTTTTCCTTTTTCTTTTAAAGAAACTGATTCCAGATTTTTGTTAAACCTTTGAAAATTCATAACTTCTTCACTTTCATCCAAATGAGTTGGTTCAACTTGCAGTATTTTTCTTATGAGAAGATCTATGCATGAAAAATATGAAATGTGCAATTTGTGATACTTTTCTATATTGATTTATTTATCCCTATTAATTGCTTTTATCTTAGAAAATGCATAAGTAATTCTCTGTTGCTCAGAAAAATGTGAAACAAAGTTTGTTAGTCTTCTTATATCATGCTCTATTTGTGAAAAATATTGTGAGGCTATATCATGTGGAAAGTTTGCTCTGTCTAGTTGTGGTGCCTATTTCCATTAGATGATATATAATTCATAATAAATAATATATAAGGAATTTGTGCATGAAACTTTTTGGAGAGTGTTTTTAGGCTAATCTAGAGTTAATGATATTCTGAGATCTGTTATTTGACATATTCCTATGTACAAAGTATTTTAGCCCCATTAAATTATGCTACCTTGTCATTTTTGTGTAGGATAAAGTACTTACTGTTTTGACCTAAAAATTTTATGGTAGTCCATATTAGGTATGTTTAAGCTCCTGTAATTTTTATAGAATTTTTTGAGTAGTCTAAGGGTATGTTGTAGTTCTACCCTGATTTCTTTTAATAAGTAATAATGCTTTAAAGCTATCATTTCATGTGTGTAAAAATATTTTTTATGATATTTGTGATATGTGTGATCTGTTGTTGGTTTTGGTTCAGTAGAGGGTAGTGTGAGAAACGATAGTCGTTTATAATTCCTTATAGTGTGCAAGTGAATTATGATGTGAGGCTGGTTTAAAGAAGTGTTTGTAGAAGAGAATGCAGATGACATGTGCTTATCTTACATGTTTCAAAATCATGTCATTTATCTTAACTGAGCATTCATTCACCATTAGCATGAGTATTGTATTATATGTATACATGGTATTCATATGCACTATGCATCATACAGGATCGTCAGAGCTCGAAACGGTAGTTCCCGGAGGACCAGAAGAGGAAGGCCAGCAGGAAGCCTTGGTACAAGGGATAGCAGCAGAAGAGGATCCCGAAGTTGATCTTCCTGAGTGTCCTGACCATCAGCTAAGCTCTTTCCTGAAAGGCAAGCCCCGGAGCATTCTTCCTGTGGTTTACAAAATATCTAACTTGAGTCCTTTACTTGTTTGATGCATTAAGTTATAGGCGTTGTTTTATACCGTTGCTACATTACTTATATTCCTTGCCACTGTTATACTTCAACCCTGTTAGGTTCAGGTATGATTATCTGCTTAGCCCTGCTTAAAATAGATCGGTAGAAGTCGGGTGATTTTCTGTCATCCGCGAGTTATAGGTGGTTACTCGGAATGGTTGAATACATTGTTATCTTGGATAACCATGTGGAGATAATAAATCGAGACCGGACGGGATTGGTGTTGAGACTAAACTGGAGGTTCATGAGGTTATCTCATCTGTGTCGAACTAGGACCCCGTCCGTTGTACGTCCTCAAGTCATATTGAATTTATGCCTCACATTTAGCTGGAAGGATAAGTCGTTCTGACCGCGAAGCCTGAGTTTGATTTGGACCGGGAGTCGACCTGCTGTACGCATCGTATTGGAGAAGATGGGAGACCACGGGTTACGCGGAGAGTAAGTCCGAGGTCAGGGTCGCCCTGAATAAGGCAGCCGGGCGGTTCCTGGATACGATGGTACCTATTGATCCCGTGACTTATCCGAATTAAATCTTCGGTGATCTGTAGCTCACCTTAGCGGGTGAGTGTGGTTTGTGTGAGGAATACCCCACCAGCTGGTTAGTAATCGATTATAATCGCCATCATTCCTGGACAGTGAACACTTGACTTGAGCAGCGGCATCGTAGTAATAACTTGAATAAAGAGATGAGATGGTTGAGTCGTGATGTTGGAAGGCACTCAATCGGAATTGGTTACTATTCTTGTTGAATAATTATTACCATGCTTGTTTAGTACAGGTGCTAATTTAGCATGATAAGGTTAATCAAATTAAAATACAATGCTAGAAGGTTATGATCAATTCTTTCTTTAATACAAGCTTTTTCGTAACTGATGAGTTAGCTATCCTATTTATATAGCCTTGCATACTCCTTGGAGTCAATTTATTTTAGTTGATGACGGGTAAGTCTAGCTGAGTACATTCTCGTACTCAGGGTTTTATTTCTCATGTTGTTGCAGATGGTGAGATGTTTTATGGCTATTGTCAGCACTGTTTCTACCCCGCGTTGGGTGATGACTAGACCTTGGGCATGGTCACTCTACTCTACCTTATGCTTTTGCTTGATATTGACTGAGGACCTGGCACTGTATTTAAACTAAGTGTGTGTGTGGATTTGAACTAAATCGCTTCCGCTTTATTTCGAATTTAAACTTGGGTTGTAATAACTTATTTTGAACTTCGATGTTTTGAACTATGTGTGAACTATGTATGTTGTGAATGGTGACGGCTAAACTTATTACGATCTTGGCTATGCCGGAAAGTTTGAAATCCCTCGAGATTTCGGTATGACTACCGGGTTTATTAGGTCTCAATCATGTAAGTTTGCTATCTAATGGCGAATTACGTGCTTGTGCTCTAATAAATTGGTCGGTTCTGTTACACGCCGTTCTTCCCTCTTGGGCCGACAGGCCGGCCCAGCAAGCCGCTGCGCGCGCGCCCGCCTCCCTCTTTCTCTGTCCGGCTGACAAGCGGGCCCCGCGCCATGGGTCGCCGACAGGTGGGGCCCACCTGTGTCAGCTCCTTCCTCGCGTCGTCCCCTACCGGGACTCTGCCCGAGTCCGCCTCGCCGACGCTGCGCCCTCGCTTGCTCCCCAAGCCAACTCGGCCATAAATAGCGGGCCGCCGCACGCCGCCTCAACCTTCGCCCCTTCTAAGCCTCACGCCAGTGCTGCCCTCTAACCCAGGCCACCGCAAAAACCCTAGCTTTCCACTGCCGTCGTTGAATCCATCATTCTGCCGCCTCATCGTCTCCGTGAGCAAGCCGCCGGGTTCCTATTCTCTCTCGCGAAGTCGCAGAGCTCTTTCTACCTTTTTCTCGTGCATCGTTTTGACCTCTGTGCGTTGCCGAACTTCGCAGGGAGCTTCTCGCCGCTGTCGCACGCTGCCACACCGCCTCCGTCTGCTTCGGTCTCCATCTTCGCCTCTGGTGAGTCCGCGTCGAGCTCCTCTGTCGATAGGTCGAGGTCCCGTGTCGTTTGGTGCCCTCTAGGGCCGGTTTCAAACTCGTCGCCGAGCTCACCTCGCTACCGGCCATGGCCACCGCCGCCGTCGGGTCCAACTCTGGCCGTCACACCTCTTTCTCTCTCCCTCGGTCTAATTTGAGCCGTCAATCTCTGATCTGACGGCCATCATCGGCCGATACCCCTTCGGCTGGTAGTTTTGCAGAAAACCCCTCGGGTTTCTATCTATTTAATTAAGAGTCCTTCGTGGTTTTCGCCGAATACGTTTTCTTCACTGGAAAGCATATTTTCCTTTAAACAGATTCAAAAATATGTTTTTCTTTATTTACAGTTTTGCCACTATTTTCAAAAGCTCATAACTTCTCCGTTTTAACTCCGATTTGGTCCGTTCAAGTTGCGTTAGGTTTGTAATTTCATAATCTACCTGTTAGTACCATTGTTAGATTTATTTCCAACTTTTGAAAATTAAGATTTATTTTAACCTATTATTTAATAATAGAAAAACTTGTAAAATCCATAACTTTCTCGTTATAGCTCTAATTTTGGTGATCTTTACGTCTGTGTGATCGTAGCGATGCGTAGAATAGTTTTATAAACTCTTTTTGTACTGTTTTATTAACATGGTGTACTGCTCTAATTAAATCTATTTATTTGCTCGTGTATGATTACTCGATGCTTGTGTGTTGCTGATGGATGATCGAGTTTAGAGAGTGAGTCGTTTGTTGGAGAACAAGAATACTTATACGACCAGGATCAGCAGGTTCAGCAGGAGAACTTTGATCAAGACAAGTATAGTTGGGACCATCCTTGTTACCTATTTACTATACACACCAAAATCATATGCATGCATCTCTTTTATGCTACCCTGTTAAGTTTCTCTAGTTTTAAATACCTGTTTACCTTGTTAACTGGGTTGCATATGGGTAGTTTGTGCTAGTGCTTTATAACCATGATCTTATAACTTGATTAATGACTGTGCAACTAATGTTTAAAATATAGTTTTCTATAAGATTCAAACTGTAAGTGATCATCCGGGACATAACGTACAACTGCGAGGGCTATATGGCTCTGGCTCTAGTTACTCATAGGACTTTTTCTAGCAAGTTAGAGGATCTGCGAGTTGAGTATTCAATGACATTGTGGCCCTAGTTTGTTAGACAAACCTATGAGTGGCTTTATGTGGTTTTCGAGTGTTTGGGAGTTGTAAACCCATATGTTTGGAAATCATGACCCGTAGTAAAAATGTACACTTCTGCGCAGAGTTTAAACCGATATATCGTCCATGCTCACGGAAAGAGAGGCCTTGGAGACTTTTATAGAATGGATCCTTAATCCTAATGGTTCTATCTGTTAAAGTTGTTTTTCATCATATTCGTAGTCATGTTTATTTGATCATGTGGTTATGGGATGCTACTACCTTGATGCTAATTGCTAAAATATGACATACACTAAAAAGTTACTTGCAGTCAAACCGTGTCAACCTTTATTGAGCTTCATGAACCCTTTCTGTGCTTGCTAAGTACGTATGTACTTACACTTATTTTATTTCATTACTTGGAAAATCCCGGATGGGTAACAGGTCAGGATTGGAGTGAGGTTATCGACACGACTACTAGCTTGTGTCAACCAGTTGACTTATCCCTGTGGTGAAGCTATCACCTGGAGTTATCTTAGTTATGTCTTATCTTTGTTAAAGACTATGTTATGCTATTCATGCGCTATGTAATAAACTCTGATTTGGTACTATTTATAATTTGTCAACTTATATGTATGACATCCTGGGGCGTATGTAAGGCTTTTATATACCTTATTTTAGTCCTTTAAAATGAGATATGACAGATTGGTATTAGAACATGGTTGACTGTAGGATGTAAGCCTAGTTAGAAATGGTCGTTTTTAGCTCTCTTTGCTTCACTAAACTCTTGCTTACCATCTTGGTCTTGTTAATTTTTAAATTTCTATGCTACTTCTATCTCATTCTATTACAAAACATTGATTCTAACTTAACTTGGTCTAATTCTATAGATGCGTACCCGTCAGACTACCCGCAAGATGACTGGAGGTTCCATTCCACCACGGGTGGTGGTGTATGTGGCAATGGAACCGAGGGAGGAAGAAGCGCGTGAAGAGGAATTACCTGCACAACAGGCGCCATCTCCTCAACCATCTCCTACGCCCGATCTTGAAGAAGAAGAAGAACCTATGGAGGTTGTCCAAGAAGAAGAAGTGGAGGTTGTGGAACCTGTGGAAGAGGAGCATGATGTCATTGACATCAGCAGTGATGACGAGGATGACATTGCACAAGATGATGAAGAGATGGAAGTCGCTAGAGGTGACGACGAACCCCCTCCACTGGTATGGAATATGGAGGAGCGTATCTTGTGGGATCATGATTTCGTAGCACATTTTCGTCTGGTGGAGGTGTTGACTCAATACTATGCTGATTGGAAGCCGACAATACAATATGTCTGTGTTGAGTATACTCATCCTCTTGCAATGACTTATTGAAAGACCACTATGAACATCTTCTCTAAAAATGAGGGACCAGGAGTTTTCAAGCTTGAAAGGACTCATTTTCATTGGGGACATCACCATACTATGGAGAGCAGTATTGATGATGCAACATTTCAAGCATGGGTGAGTCTTCGTGGAAATCGCCGTGAGTCAATGCAGCATGATTGCTACCGTTATCTTCCTTATGATGATCCAAATATGGAGGATGGATGGGCAATGATGATTCCTTCAGATCATGAACCAGCACACTGAGCTACGACACACTTTGGCTATGATATGATGGAAAGGGTTAGGACCTTAGAAGCTACGCTCCACCAACAAGGGAAGGATTACACAAAGTTGCAAAAGGCCCATGACAACCTTCGAGCTTCCATTGGAGAACCAAAGATTTATGAGAAGCGTGCCCCTCCTTTTCGCCTTTAGATGTTGGAAACCTTTTATGTAATCATTGTTAGTTTTCGTTAGACAAGTTGAGTTGAGTCTTTTATTGCGAGTGAACTTTGGTGTGCTAGTTGAGTTGTCTTTATGCTTATGAGTGATTTGCTTCTTTGTAATGAGTTCTAGAGATTTTTGGGCATTTCCTCAATGTTCCTTAGTTAAACATATTAGAGTTTTGGGGTCTTTAATAAAGTTTGATTTGGTCTATCTTGAATCTGTCCTGTGCTAAAATTCTAGAGTAGTCTGCGATGTTTTTGTCATATCTCAAGTTTGATTACTGCAAACCTGGCAAAAATTTTATGGCAAAAACTAGACTTCAGTATCTTTCCAATTCTACAAGAATCACCCTTATATCTATTCTAATCTGTGAGTTATAGCTAAACCAAAACTATGTTTCTGTGCTGTGTGGAAGTTCTAAGCAGTATCTGTGGTTTGCTCTTTTTGGAAAATTTAATCACCGAATCTGATAATATTATGTGAAATAGAGTTGTAGATAATTTCCTAATCTTTCTAACCATATAAAGTTTGCCTAGATTGGGTGTCTGGAACTCTGGTTATGACTATTTTACTGGACTGCTGAATCTGTAACTCGCCCAGAAAATTTTCAGAATCATTGTAAAGTTGGCAGTATTGTAGTTTCGGTTGTTCTAAGGATCCTTCATGTGAATTGGTGCAGATGTCGAGAAGAGGAGGCATGAACATTGCTGGGAACAATCCCCCACTAATCACCTGTGAGGAATTCATGGCTTCATAAGCTCAGATGATGCAAGCCTTGACGCAACTGGCACAGACCATGCAAGCTGGAGGAGTGCCACACGCACCACGACCTCAGAACAAGCGCCGTGAGTTTATGCATGGGAACCCTCCTGTATTCTCTCACTCCATTGAGCCACTAGACGCTGATGACTAGATACGTGCTGTGGAGAAGCAATTGAACCTTGCTCAGTGCAACGATCAAGAGAAAGTGCTCTATGCGTCTGGACAGTTGCAAGGTGCTGCACAAACATGGTGGGAGTCTTATCAAGCTGCTCATCCCGCCAATGCTCTCGCCATCACTTAGGCAGATTTTGTTAGAGATTTCAAGGCACACCACATTCCTGAAGGTCTAATTGAGCAGAAGCAAGAGGAATTTAGATCCCTAAGGATAGACAACATGACCATGAGCGAGTATCACCACAAGTTCAATGAGCTTGCTCGCTATGCTCCAAATGAGGTGTGGGAAGAAGCTGACAAGCAGTGTCACTTTCTCAATGGGATTTATTATGAACTCAAGCTGCAGTTGGCTGGTCAGAAGCATGTCAATTTCCAGGAGTTGGTGAATAGTGCTATTGTGCTCAACAATATGCGCAGGGACAAGGACAGGAAGCGGAAGATGGAAGGACAGGGATCTGGAAGCAACGCTCGTTTCTGTCTGAACTCTCAAGGCTATCAACTGAGGTTCCAAGGGCCAGTTAGTCAGTGGAAATGTTTTTCCAACTCGTTGCGTCCTCAGAATCCTCAGAACAATCAAAATTGTTTCTAGAACCCACAACAGATTGGGAGTCTGCGCACACCGCAGCTGCAGGGTAATCAGAATTCGCGTCTCACTACTCGTAACAACATTCCCTTGAAGAATGGCACTCCTAGTACTCCCAATAGGTTCTTTGCGTGTGGTGATGAGGGCCATTATGGTAGTAGTTGTCCAAAGAGGTCAAATCAACAGACTCCACAGAGCAGAGTGGCAATGAAAGATCTTATAATACCTATGGAAGGGTGAACCATGTGTCTACTGAATCTGCACAGGAAGCTACTGCTCAGGAGACCCCTAAAATCATGCTGGGTACATTCAGTATCAACTCCATCTTTGCCACTATTCTTTTTGATTCTGGAGCTTCGCATTCTTTCATATCACAAGTATTTGTTAGAGCACACAGTATACCCCTACTTTCCTTGAAAGTACCTATGTTAGTAAACTCACCGGGAGGAGGCATACTAGCTTCTTACTACTGTCCCTCAGTTAGTATCTCTTTAAGGGGGGTAGAGTTCACTGCCAGTCCGACTATGTTGAGTGCATCTGGCATTGATATGATTCTGAGTCTAGACTGGATGAAGCAACACAATGTGGTAATTCAATGTAAAGAGAAAGTGGTAGTTCTGTCAACATCAAAGGGGGATAGAATCAGTGTTGAAGTGGCAGTGCAAGCACCACCTATAGCTATAATGAATCTGCTAGATGAAGATGACGATGCTGATAAGGACCGTGTTGTAGAAGAGTTTCAGATGTTTTCTCTGATGATTTGCCAGGTATGCCACCTGACCATGACATTGAGTTTATTATTGAGTTATTACCTAGTACTGCACCCATAGCTAAGCGTCCATATAGAATGAGGGTTAATGAGCTAGAGGAACTCAAGAAACAGTTGAAGGAATTATAGGAGAAAGGTTTCATACACCCTAGTTTGTCTCTGTGGGGTGCACCTATGATCTTTGTCGAAAAGAAGGATGGTACTCAGCGTATGTGTGTTGACTACCATTCTCTCAATGAAGTCACCATCAAAAACAAGTACCCGCTGCCGAGGATTGATGATTTGTTTGATCAGTTAAGAGGTGCTTGTTTGTTTTCTAAGATTGATTTGCGTTCAGGCTATCATCAATTGAAGATTCGGAATTCAGATATCCCGAAGACAGCATTCACCATGAGGTATGGGTTGTATGAGTACACAGTCATGTCTTTTAGTTTGACCAATGCACCTGCCTACTTTATGTACATGATGAACAAGGTGTTTATGGAATATCTCGACAAGTTCGTGGTAGTATTCATTGATGATATTCTGGTGTTCTCCAAGACCAAAGAAGAACATGTACAACATCTGAGGTTGGTGTTGCAGAAGCTCAGGGAACACAAATTATAAGCTAAGAAGAGCAAGTGTGAGTTCTAGCTGAACGAAGTTTCTTTTCTAGGTCATGTTGTATCTAATGGAGGTATAGACGTGGTTCCTAAGAAGGTGAAGGATGTTTTGGACTGGGAGCCACCTATGGATGTAAGTGAGATTCGTAGTTTTCTTGATTTGGCTGGTTATTATAGGAGGTTCATTGAAGCTTTCTCCAAGCTTGCTAAACCTATGATAGCTTTGTTAGAGAAGAATGTCAAGTTTGTGTGGTCTACCAAGTGTCAAGCTAGCTTTGAAGAGTTGAAAAAGAGGCTGACGACAGCACTTGTGTTGATACTACTAGATCTGAGTAAGAAGTTTTCTATCTATTGTGATGTGTCTCGACAAGGTTTGGGGTGTGTTCTTATGCAAGAAGGGAGGGTTGTGTCCTATGCATCCAGGCAGTTGAGGAAGCATGAGTTAAATTACCCTACTCATGACTTGGAGTTAGCAGCAGTGGTTCATGCATTGAAGATCTGGAGATGCTATCTGATTGGTCATAGGTGTGATGTTTATACTGATCATAAGAGTTTGAAATATATCTTCACTTAATCAGATTTGAACTTGAGGCAACACCGATGGCTGGAGTTGATCAAGGATTTTGATTTTGGGATGTTTTATCATCCCGGGAAAGCAAATGTTGTGGCTGATGCACTTAGCAGAAAGAGATATGTTAGTGAGGTTCAAACCATGACCATGTCCAAGGAGTTGTGTGTTGAGTTCCAATGTTTGAACCTTGGTGTTGTTCTTAATACTATGGAGATCGAGGTCACTCCTACTCTAGAGCAAGAAATACGCAAGGGTCAACTCGAGGATGACAAATTGAAAGAGATAGCAGGGAATATTGTGATTGGTAAGGCACCTGGTTTCCGCATTGATGAATATGGTACACTGTGGTTTGGTAAGAGGATATGTGTGCTAGAGATAAAGGCCATTCGTGATGCGATACTGAGAGAAGCACATGAGTCAGCTTACTCCATTCATCTTGGAAGTACAAAGATGTATCTAGATATCAAGGAAAGGTATTGGTGGTATGGCTTAAAGAGAGATGTGGCTGCATATGTTGCTATATGTGATACATGCCAACGTGTGAAAGCCGAACATCAAAGGCCAGCTGGATTGTTACAACCAATGAAGATACCTGAATGGAAGTGGGATGAGGTTGGTATGGATTTTATAGTGGGATTACCACGCACCAAGAGTGGCTATGATTCTATATGGGTAATTGTTGATCGATTAACTAAGGTTGCTCATTTCATTCCTGTCGAAACTACCTACACTGGGCCACAGTATGCTAAGTTATATAGGGAGAAGATCGTGTGTTTGCATGGAGTTCCGAAGAAGATTGTGTCTGATAGGGGTACTCAATTCACATCTTATTTTTGGAAGACTATGCATAGCGCCCTGGGTACGCAGTTGAATTTTAGTACGGCTTTTCATCCTTAGACTGATGGTCAGACTGAGAGGATAAATTAGATACTAGAGGATATGTTGAGGGCGTGTGCATTGCAGAAAGGAACTAGTTGGGATAAGAGTTTACCTTATGCTGAGTTCTCGTATAACAACAGTTATCAGCAAAGTCTCAAGATGGCACCTTTTGGAGCATTGTATGGACGAAAGTGTAGAACTCTATTGTTCTGAAATCAAACTAGGGAGACACAACAATTTGGTCCAGATTCGCTCAGAGAGGCAGAAGAACAAGTCAGAATGATCAGGGAAAATCTGAGGGTGGCACAATCCCATCAGAAGAGTTATGCGGATACTCGAAGGAGGGAACTTGCTTTCAAGGAAGGTGATTATGTATACCTAAAGGTGTTGCCTATGAGAGGTGTGAGAAGGTTTAACACGAAGGGAAAATTAGCACCAAGGTATGTTGGTACATTCAAGGTTATTGCGAGATGTGGTGAAGTGGCTTATCAGTTAGAGTTGCATGAAAGGTTGTCTAGTTTGCACGATGTGTTCCATGTGTCACAACTTAAAAAGTGTTTGCGTGAGCTGGAAGTAGAGCAGATACCTATAGAGGATCTTACTGTGAAGGATGATCTTACTTATGAAGCATATCCAGTTAATATTTTGGAAACAATGGAACGGATCACAAGATGCGGAATTATTAAGATGTGTAAGGTTCAGTGGAATCGGTATTCTGAGGCAGAGGCAACTTGGGAAAGAGAAGAGGATTTGAGAAAGGCATATCCAAAGTTCTTTGAGTAAGCAGCTCAATCTCGAGGATGAGATTCTTTTAAGGGGGGTAGATTTGTATCACCCTAAAATTTGCATGATTTTAAAATAGCTACAATGATTTAATTATGCTTTTTGGGAGCATTGAAATTAGGTCAAATAATATTTTTACAAAATATAAAATCTATTATAGGTCAAGAAGCAAGTTTGTGCATTCATGCTGTTGCATACTTTTTATTGTGATGTTTGGATTTTGTTGAGTTTGAATTGGATTTCAAAATCCTTTTGAAATTCTATTTGAAAAATGATTCAAATAAAAGAAAAGTCTTTTCTTTTTCCCTCCCCCTTCTTCCTTCTTTCTGGCCCAAGCGACCTGGCCGACCCGCTTCTCCTTCTCTCCTCCTTTCCTCGCTCTGGCCCGAAGGCCCGTCAGTGCGCCGTTCTTCCCTCTTGGGCCGACAGGCCGGCCCAGCAAGCCGCCGCGCGCGCGTCCGCCTTCCCCTCTCTCTGTCCGGCTGACAAGCAGGCCCTGCGCCATGGGTGGCCAACAGGTAGGGCCCACCCGTGTCAGCTCCTTCCTAGCGCCGTCCCTGACCGGGACTCTGCCCGAGTCCGCCTTGCCGACGCCGCGCCCTTGCTTGCTCCCCAAGCCAACTCGGCCATAAATAGCGGGCCGCCGCACGCCGCCTCAACCTCTGCCCCTTTGAAGCCTCGTGCCGGTGCTGCCCTCTAACCTGGGCCGCCGCAAAACCCTAGCTTGCCACTGCCACCGTTGAATCCGTCGTTCCGCTGCCTCATCATCTTCATGAGCAAGCCGCCAGGTTCCTATTCTCTCTCGCGAAGTCGCAGAGCTCTTTCTACCTTTTTCCCATGCATCATTTTGACCTCTGTGTGTCGCCGAACTTCGCAGGGAGCTTCTCGCCACCGTCACACGCTGCCACACCGCCACCGTCCGCTTCGGTCTCCATCTTCGCCTCTGGTGAGTCCGCGTCGAGCTTCTCCGTCGATAGGTCGAGGTCCCTTGTCATTCGGTGCCCTCTAGGGCCGGTTTCAAACTCGCCGGCGAGCTCACTTCACCGCCGGCCATGGCCACCGCCGCCGTCGGGTCCAACTCTGGCCATCGCACCTCTTTCTCTCTCCCTCGGTCTAATCTGAGCCGTCAATCTCCGATTTGACGGCCATCATCGGTCGATACCCCTTCGGCTGGCAGTTTTGTAGAAAACCCCTCGGGTTTCTATCTATTTAATTAAGAGTCCTTCGCGGTTTTCGGCGAATACGTTTTCTTCACTGGAAAGCATATTTTCCTTTAAACAGATTCAAAAATACGTTTTTCTTTATTTACAGTTTTGCCACTATTTTTAAAAGCTCATTACTTCTCCGTTTTAACTTCGATTTGGTCCGTTCAAGTTGCGTTAGGTTTGTAATTTCATAATCTACCTGTTTGTACCATTGTTAGATTTATTTTCAACCTTTGAAAATTGAGATTTATTTTAACCTATTATTTTACAATAGGAAAAGTTGTAAAATCCATAACTTTCTCGTTATAGCTCCGATTTTGGTGATCTTTACGTCTATGTTATCATAGCGATGCGTAGAATAGTTTTATAAACTCTTTTCATACTATTTTATTGACATGGTGTACTGATCTAATTAAATCTATTTGTTTGCTCATGTACGATTGCTCGATGCTTGTGTGTTGCTGATTGATGATCGAGTTTAGAGAGTGAGTCGTTTGTTGGAGAACAAGAATACTTATACGACCAGGATTAGTAGGTTCAGCAGGAGAACTTTGATCAAGGCAAGTATAGTTGGGACCATCCTTGTTACCTATTTACTATACACACCAAAATCATATGCATGCATCTCTTTGCTACCCTGTTAAGTTTCTCTAGTTTTGAATACTTGTTTACCTTGTTAACTGGGTTGCATATGGGTAGTTTGTGCTAGTGCTTTATAACCATGATCTTATAACTTGATTAATGACTATGCAACTAATGTTTAAAGTATGATTTTCTATAAGATCCAAACTATAAGTGATCATCCGGGACATAACGTACAACTGCGGGGGCTATATGGCTCTGGCTCTAGTTATTCATAGGACTTTTTCTAGAAAGTTAGAGGATCTGTGAGTTGAATATAGGGCTGCTTATTCATTGTGTATTATAATTGGGATGTGCCACATTGGGAGAGGGGTTTTCTATAATCAATGACCCTATGACCCTAGTTTGTTAGATGAACCTATGAGTGGCTTTATGTGGTTTTTGAGTGTTTGGGAGTTACAAACCCATATGTTTGGAAATCATGACCCGTAGTGAAAGTGTACACCTCTGCGCAGAGTTTGAGCTGATATATCGTTCATGCTCACGGAAAGAGCGGCCTTGGAGACTTTATAGAATGGATTCTTAATCCAAATGGTGCTATATGTTAAAGTTGTTTTTCATCATATTCGTAGTCATGTTTATTTGATCATGTGGTTATGGGATGCTACTACCTTGATGCTAATTGTTAAAATATGACATACACTAAAAAGCTACTTGCAATCAAACCATGTCAACCTTTATTGAGCTTCATGAACCCTTTCTGTGCTTGCTAAGTACGTATGTACTTACATTTGTTTTATTTCATTACTTCGAAAATCTCGGATGGATAACAGGTCAGGATTGGAGTGAGAATTATTGACACGACTACTAGCTTGTGTCAACCAGTTGACTTGTCCCTGTGGTGGAGCTATCACCTGGAGTTATCTTAGTTATGTCTTATCTTTGTTAAAGACTATGTTATGCTATTCATGCGCTATGTAATAAACTCTGATTTGATACTATTTATAATTTGTCAACGTATATGTGCGACATCCTAGGGCGCATGTTAGGCTTTTATATTACTTATTTTAGTCCTTTAAAATGAGATATGACATTGGCAATGGAAGAAATAGACATGTTGTTCATGGTCTTCCATACATGAGCTCAGTGCAAAGCTTGTAAATCCATAATTGAACAGTGAATAGGATGAATGGCATAATTGGCAACCAAACAATGTTGCAGAAACCAGAAAGCATAGTTACACCTGTCCACCCCATGATATAGAGGACAGATACACCAGTTGAACCCATGATAGATGTCCAATATTAAAAATATCATAAGCAGCATATTTCTGGGTACTTGTACTAAGCAAAAGGTTTAAAATCTACACACTTCAATAACTAAAGGTTCCAGTGGAAATTAAGGTACATGCATTTAGTTAAACAGCAACAGCATCAAAAGTTTTAAGATGCACGTATGCTAGATGTCAGCTCGATGCAATTTCCTATCTTAATTCATCAGATCATTCATGCGCACTTGCTGGCAGTGCTGATTGCAAATGATCAAGGATATGTACAAGTGCAAACCTAATGGCAATGCTCAATGGAAATTCATGTTATTCATGAGAGACACCAGATTAGGATCCATCCGCATGAAGAAATTCCTCCTCTGCTTGATGACCAAAAGCTTGTCATATACGCACCATGGGAAGCTAATAAGATGTGGCCGATCATATCCTTCATTGTAACTGCCCCAGTAGTCTGGATGATAAGTAACATGGTACTAAGCAGAGGCCTTGGCCTCTATGGCATCTTGGCCATCCTCGCCCGTGCTCATCTCCTTGAACCATGACCTAGCTTCTTTCCTCAAAGATCTCACCGCCAATCTAATTGCATCAGCATCATTACGCTTGGTGAAATTCTTTGTCATCTTTAGAATACATCCACTTATTATCTCTGCTTCACTTTTTATGCCATAGTGGTCCATAAGATTACCCAACCTGAAATCGTATTCTTCTTTGAACTCTATAGCCTCAGTAATGTAATCTTCATAGCCATCAACAATCAAATCGGTGTCATAAGACCGCCTTGCCACTTCCTTTGTAAAGTGCTTTATGTGTGGTATGTGCTTCTTTATTTCCGTGTAGAGCTTCCCAATCACACCCTTTGATTCATAGGCGACTTTGTCGAGCTTCTCCTTGACTATTGGAATGTGATCTCGTCTAATCCTGAGATTAATCACAAAATTAATTAATTATTAAATTATGGTCCCACCTGCCATATATATCCAACAAATCAGATTTACCGTGATCGGCGGCAGCCCTTAGATCATCTAGGCTTTTTGTCCCCTGGCCCACAGCGCACTATATAAGAGGAGGCACCCCTAGCACCTCCACCCATCCATTTACACCCAAACCGATCAATTAGGCGCTGGAGGGTTTAGGAAGGTCGTCTCCCACGTTCATCCCGTACAGGTAATTCTGACGATGTCCAGAAGGCCGCTGCTCCTCCAGCGACTCATGTTCATCACCTCTAGAGGGTTCGACAACCCTCAGCTGGTGATACATCAAGATCTGCATCAACTCCTGTCTTCAACAGATGGCATCTACCGACTCTAGTTAGTACCTAAGATTAGATTTCGTAATAAGTTGAGTTAGTGATCATGTTTTAGGCTAAGATTAAGATCCTGTTCATGTTTATGCCTAAGTTTAAATTCAACACTTGACATGTAGTTCAGGTGGAATCTGAGCTGGCACTCCAATCTTTGGGAAATCGACAGCTATAGAGAAGAGCTTGGCCAGTTGAATGCACGGCGGACTTTCAGCCTTCAGATATTCCTTATCTGCAAAGAACACATGCGCATTGGCAATAATCCCAAGTCTCTCATTAACTATGTAGTTTCTAAAGTACTCCTCTATTTCCTGCACAAAACAAGATTTATAATTTCAAAGCATGGTACTATGAGATTTGAGTTGAAGTTGATACCATCTGTTTAATTCACACATAACCGCTGCTACCACAAGCACAGAGAGTAACTAAACTACGAGAAATACAACTTTATACTTTGTTTTCAGAAAAAACAAGAATCAAGCCAATGAGAAACCAAGACATATATAGATCAACACAAACTTAATGGCAGCATTGATGCCAACAGAATAACTGCTAGCATCAATGGCATGGAAGATGAATGGTTTCACTTAGAAAATACTCAATAATAACATCATGATATAATGTTTCTGTTGGTGCTAGAGTATAGTCCATAGGATCCATCAAATGACTTGGAATAAGATGTTGATCCCAAGAAACAAAATATATGTCTCCATCAAGATCACTCCCTGAACACTCATTAGGTGCGGCCTGCATTCATGAATACCAGAATTTGAAACTGGACTAGAGATGAATGGTCACAATACAAGGGTTAGCATCCACATAAGGCAAAATGGACAATAGGTTTCTATTAGCATCCAAGAAAAGAGCTTGTTGAAATCTACTAGAAAACAAATGACAATATATTGTTAAATACTTGCCTTGGTCCCTGCTATGGAAAGACAACACAGTCAAACATGTGGTGTAGAACAGGAACATTGACATCTGTTAGGATCCAAGCGGATCGCCAATGATAACTAGGGAATATGAGGTAGAATTGGTGAGAATTTGGGGTTCGGGCAGCAGGAACAGGGGAGGTTAGGGACGAACTATGGTCAGAGGACCGGTTTATTAGTTTGGGAAATGAATTCGGTTACAATCGATGCCTTCATCGCTACTCCACCCGTGGCTTATATTCGCCGTTACAAGGCCCACGGCCCACACGATACATGCGGGGATCGGCCCAACACGCGAACCGACTCAGGGTAGCAAGCCCGCGCATACCTGTCTTTTATCGGACAACAGACAGTCATCACGCTTCATCTTCAGATCATTACAACTTCCTCGTCAGTTGCTGACATTTCCTCCCCCTTAAGATCCAGCTTGTCCCCAAGCTCGGCTTGTCAGGAAGTGACGACGAAGATCTTCCAACTCCTCCCAAGTCAAGAGCTCAAGGCCAAGACCTTGCCACTGCACCTGTATCTAACACAAGACTGATGCACCTCTTCACAAGCTATGCTTACCTAGGAATTGAACGGGCTAAAGAGATTGTTCAGGATCCATTGGGATAGAGCTCAAGTCCTGCTGAATTGGGATAGACTCTGGAACATGCCTTTTGAGTTGAGAAACATGGACCACAGGATGAATGCGTGCATCAATCGGCAAGTCAAGCTTGTAAGCTGCAGCTGTGCCCCTGACAACTCAAAGGCAACCTACTAGCTCTCTGACTGCATAACATAGGTGAGCCATCAACAGTTGTGAACTGAGCCACAGGGCATTCTACTAGGAACTCAGGCACTTGGTCAGCCAACTGAGTACTAATGAATGTACCCACACTACCAGAGTCCACAAGAATCAGAACTGAGAGCTTTCCAATGTACCCAGATAGCCTCAAGGTTCTTCTTGGAATCTGAACTGAACCACTTGCAGAATTCAAAGACATGATAGAATCTTCCTCATCCTACTCTGACTCAGACTATTCACCAATAGATGACTCCAATGCATCCAACAGTTCTTCAATGACATGCAATGGAACTTGGGGAGGACATTTGTGATCCTTACTCCACTTCCCACCACAAGTGAAACACAAGTTGTTCTTCCTAGGGTAAGCCCGAAGAGCCACCAATTTGTCTTCAGACTCAGATTGACACATGGGTGCCTTTCCTGAATCAACTGGCACCGACTTCAACTTATCAGACTAAGATTTGTACTGCTTGGGAATGTATGAGCCACGGCCCGAGCCAATTCTGCTTCCTGTAAGAGAGCCAACGCACTAGCCGTATCCACAGAAGTAGGTTGGTGGAGCACAATAGCAGAACGGAGCTCTTCCTTGAGGCCTTGCACATACCAAGTGACAAAGTATGTTTCGTCATAACTGGAGTTGTACAACAACAAGCTATGAGCGCCCTTCTCGAACTCAAAAGTATACGCATCAACAGAAGAAGTTTGCTTGAGTGATTCAAATTGCTTCAACACCAGTGGATACTGATTCCTGTCAAAATGCTCCATAACCAATTGGCAAAAGGAATCCCAATTAGAAAATGCACCCACGACGCTCCACAGTATGCAGCCACGTCTTCGCAGATCCAACAAAATTCAGAGTGGCAAAACTTGTCTTCAAACTTGGATGCACTAGATAAACCTCAAAATATTTCAAACAATCATCCTTCCATAAGCATGGGTTCGATCCATCAAACTTAGGAAACTCCAATTTAGGGAATGGAGGTGGACGCAATGAAGGATCAGAGTAGGCCGCGCCTGACGTACCTGGATCAAAGCCCTGCGGTCGAGTTTGATTGAACCCGCCGCAGTGTGCACCACTCCCGTTGGCCCGATCCGCATCCTTCGCCGACGATGGAGACGAGGATAGGGGATCGGAATATTATAGTCACTGAAGGAAAAACACAAGGATGATATCATAATAGGCATTATTGACTGGTATGATTATTTTACAGGCAGATCTGAGTATCCAACATAAAAAAAGTGCATCATATTTAGTTCAACTGGTCAGTTCAGATAAACTCATGGATGTGCACACCTTCATATCTACCATATGAACACCCACCAAATATAAATTGCTAAAACATGAACTATTGAATAGGAACAACCTATTTTGCAGAGTTAAGAACTCAAAGAAAATATTCCCCTATTTAGGAGATCAATGTATCGCATTTTGGAGGAAATCAATTGGGCACTTAAGTTACAGTGTGGCACATGTCGTCCAGTACACATTAGCAGTTTGAAAGATTAACAATCCACCATAATAATAATAATTCATCTAAGGTAAATGAAGGTTCAGATAAACTTGCAGAACTCAAAATTTAGAATGTCAGAACTTTCACTACAAATCACTAAAAATGACAAGCTTGGTCTTCGATTCTTACCTTTTCTTGATGAAATGCCATCCCCTTAGGGATTAAATCTCCAGTGGAATTGAGTAGTGGAACCCTAGCTGATGGAGTATGCTCAGAGTACATCTGAGTGCCCAGCATCGACACCATAGGTGAGGGCTCCACTTGTAGCCATGGTGCCGGTGGAGCCGTGGACGGCGGAGCCATGGCCAGGGGAGCCACAGCCGGCAGCGCCGTGGCTGGTGGAGCCATGGGCGGCTGAGCTGCTGCCGGCACTGGTGGAGATGGAGCTACCGCCCGCACTGGTGGAGACGGAGCCATGGGAGGCGGAGCTGCTACCGGCACTGGAGGAGGCGTCGCCATGACCAGTGGAAATGTTTCTCTCTCTGTCGCTCAATTTGGAGCTGAATGGCGGGTGCAGAGGAAGGAAGCTGGAAAGAATCAGCAGACCAAAATACCCTCAGCACATGCGACGACAGATCCGATGGTAGAGACAATCTTACCGAAGAAACCCTAAATCCCATCTAACGGTAGAAAACAGATCACCCCCATCCATAGGCCTATATAAACAGTGGCTGGCTAGAAGTTTGAAGAGATGTAATAAACGCAGTAGTGCTCTCAAGATTGTGCAAGATTTGAGTTCTACATTAAGGTCTCCTTCTGGCAGAAGTTTGAAGGATTGGAGGTATGATCCGGATGTGTCACGATATGAATTGATTAGAATGATATCCTTGCATGGGTTTCCCTTTCTTTTCATGGAGTATGATGGGTTTAGAAGATTTCTTTCAAGTATGAACCCTTTGTTCAAAGTGCCTTGTAGAACTACAGTTAGGAACGGCTGCATAAAGGAATTTCAAGAGATGAAGATTGCACTTAAGGATATTCTGAAGAATGTAAACTGTAGGTTCTCTTTGACTACTGACATGTGGACAAGCAATCAAACCATAGCATACATGGTTGTCACTTGTCATTTCATTGATGCTAGCTGGAAGTTGCAGAAAAAGATAATACAATTTATTGATGTGAAGACAGCACACAGTGGAGTTGAGCTGTTCGATAATATCCTGAATTGCATTCAGAGTTGGTCCATTGAACACAAGATGTTTGGAATAACACTTGACAATGCATCATCAAATAACAGTATGATTGATTTGTTGAAGAAACATCTTGTGCAACAGAAATTAATCCCAGTGGAGGGAGAGCTGCTTCACCATCGATGTGCTGGACACGTCATAAACCTTATTGTGAAAGATGGACTCAAGTTTGTTGAGCCGATTGTTGACAACATCCGTGAAAGCATTAAGTATCTTCGGTCTTCAACTTCTAGAAAACAAATGTTCAGAGAAATCGTTGCACGAGAAGGCTGTATGATGGAATTTTGGCATATATTTGTGGTGAATGTCGTTCACGTTCAGATTATATGAAAGAGAGTTTCCTTATCAAATGTAAAATGCTGAGGAATGCCTGCGTTTTACAAGTTAGCTATTGTCGTTGGCTGGCCAAATTCCATGATCAGAGCTCCATATGCACTCATGCATTATTATGTGTGTGTGTATATATATATGCACGCATATATAGATATACGTGGCTGGCTTCTCAACTAGGCAAAATGAAAATGAATCGAGCTGGTTATGCAAGGATTTTTTTTTATATGTGGTTTGGCATTGCAAAGCCCATATAAAATGGCTATTATTGCCCATGTTCGTTTGGAGTATATACGTATATAAATAAGGCCATTATATCTTGTGGACTAGATAAAATATGTATATGGCCCACTAATATGCACGTATATAGGTGGGCTATGATATGCTGTATTCCTGGACATGGAATATTCTACGAATATATAAATCTAGAAGATATATAAGTATTTCCTTGGAGCAAATCCATGTACGGTATGCATGAAGGTGGATGCGTAAACATCGAGGACTTTTGGCTAAGAGTTCTGGATACAATCTACGATGTATTTTTCTTGGCCGAGGGGCAAACGTTCTGCCTCTTGCCCCTATATAAAGCAGCGACCTAGCCAACGGAGTCGACCCCTCCACGTTCCTATGCATACGCGCAACTCGCCGACGCCCTGCTGCCCTGCTGCCATCTCACCGAGGAAGCAAGTCGTCGAGAAGCTAGCAAGTCGCCGAGAAGCAAGCTAGCAAGTCGTCGAGAAGACTACAAGCAACAAAACAACGTCCTGCTGCTCATCTCGTCGAGAAGCCATCGCACGAACGCGCCTGTCTCGACCTCTGTGCTTTCTGTTCGTGATCATGACGGCAAGTTCAGCAGTTGTGTTTCCTGGTGAGCGGTCTATACAAATCTGTTAGCAAGCACATGCAAGCTCCAACATATGGCGCGCTGATGAGAGTGATTTCCACCTTCGTTCTACTGCCGTGCTTCTATTATGCTAAGCGTGGCAACTTGACATCAGAACCCTCGCCGCACGAGGACGTAGTCAAGTTACTGGGACAAGAAGAATTAAGATGCGCGAGATGGGAGCACCCCGCTTGTTGCAGCGTGTGAGTTAGGAAGACTCCGTTCGTCACGATAAGAAGAATCAAGATGCACGAGATGGGAGCACCCCGCTCGTTGCAGCGTGCGAGACGGGAAAACCCCACTCGTTACGATAAGAAAAGACAAGATGCACGAGACGGGAGCTCCCCGCTCGTTGCAACGTGTGAGATGGGAAAACCCCGCTCGCCGCTATGAAAATACTAACGCCGGGAGGCTGTCGACTTCATGTGAGAGCATCGTCCAAGCATTATCTACACTGCTAAGCTGTTGCGGATTATCTACTATATCATTCACTACATGTCTAGTGCCGACGAGGCTAGACGGAACTCTGGTTAAGTTTTGACGAGGCGAAGTCACTACTCCATCAACACGTTTCAGTTAACGAATTGGATATATCATTGCTGGGCACCGATAAGGCAAAAGCAACTACACATGTCTGTGATGATGAAGGCAGGCGTACATGACTGGACACCGACGAGGTGAAAGTCATCCCCTTTGTTATCATCTTTTTCGTTTACTCCTACGTGGCGATGGCGGTCCTGACCGAGCTTCGGCGACACAAGGCCACCCATATTCTTACTACGCCATATATCGCATATGGCTCTCGACGTTGATCAAATACTTGACGACCATGAAGCGCAGCTTAATCAGAGGTTTTTCGCAAGCTCGTCTTGCGGATGTAATTAATCGGTCGCGCCCAACAGGCCACGGGAATCGGCGAACTACGCAATCTCCTATAAAGTCAGACCTCTCCTTAAGCATGACGCTGAAGACGGAAGAAGACTATTTTTCATTGATCATGTATTTTGTATATTTAAGAAAGAATTAATGAAATATGTGGTTCTTGAATGTGTGCATGTTTCTCCCTGTGTATATTATTTTTATCCATGTCTTCGTTCAGTTTTTGACCAAACAAATTGGCACGCCCGGTGGGACCTGATTCTCCTCCCATCTTTGCTGCACTTTAATGGTCATCGTCAGAATTATTGGTTCTGTCATTATGTTGAGATATGATGGACGATACTTACTCTGAAAACTGACATGCTTCCTGGCTGATACACGATGGTAAGACAGAAACGCTAGTCAAAGTGATCGCGTTGCATGTTACTAGAGAGAATGCAAGTTTCTTGCATACTTATGCACATGAGAACATGAGACTCGTATATCTATATATATACACACATAAAAGGGCAATCGGTGCCTAATTTGAAGTTACCACGGGCTTGCTGGCTAAAGCAGCTGGGGCTTGGAAGTGCACCGTGCATATGTTGGCTGTATACATTTACACGTGATGTTTTAAGCTATATATGCATTTATCTCTTCAAGTTTAATTCATGGAGGACTAACCGAAGGATTCCCTCTCGCAGGCGAGTCCTTCCCTGCCATCACCATCGAGGAAGCTATGAAGTTTTCTCCTGCTCCATGCCTGATCTACTTCGGCGCTCACCCTCCCATGGCGGTCTTCACTCATGGAGATAAGAAGTACTACCACCACACCCAGGAGCAGCAAGCTCAAGACGTGGAGCTGAAGAAGGCACACAAACAAGTGGCTGCCAAAGCTAGAGAAGCAAGGCAGGCTGCTGTTACAGAAGCTCGTAGGCTTCTAAAGGAGCCTGAGCTGCTCCCAACTGTTCAAGAACGCAACTCAGAATCTCCTGAGTTTAAAACTCTAGAGGCTCTTAGTGGTGCCTCTTATTCCTTGTCCTGGTCGATGAGCACTGCACATTCTAGGAAAGACAAGAACGCTCTTCGCAACTACCGGAGGAAGCGGAGCAACGTCAAGAAGTTGCATGCTGAATTGAGTGCTCGGATTGTCCGAAGCACGATGCCTAAACAAGAGGCATGCGTCCCTGAATTACTCGACGTCGTGAAGGAGCCTTATGTGTTATCCGTGAAGGCCAAAAAGCCTAGTGAATTGAAGAAACTTGTTAGGCAGGCTATTACAAATGAGTTCTGGACACGCACGTTGAAACGTGCAGCCAAGTTTCCTGGATGTAGTAATTTATGTTGCACCGAGAATACGCTTCTTCATTCAGCGGTGATGGTTGCATCATACCACATCTCGGCTAATTCTAGCCACGAGGAAAATAAGTCTGCGGCACTTTCAAATGAAACACCGGTGCCTCATGCACGTGCGGCACCCACCGATCAGCTCCAGCAGCAGTTCCAGCAGCTGCAAGCTCAAATGAAGGAGTTGGAGAAGCAGCTCCAAAGTCGTCAACCAACTGCCAATACAAGAGATAGTGAGGGCTATGTCGCTCCTGTTCCCAACTTTCAAGAGCCAAGGCCATTTGCACGAACCGGTGGCAGATCTAAATACCAGGGACCTGGTCGTTATGGCCATGCCCCTGAATTTTCTCAACAAGCCGGTGGCAGGCATTACATCCCTAGCTATCGTCCTCAAGATGAGCAGCATTACGTCCCTAGCTATCGTCCTCAAGATGAGCGCAAGACGCTACCACCACGGAAGGATTCCTCTCCACGTCCGTTTCATCATCCAAGGCAAGCTCCATTGTCTCCTCGCTGGAATGCATGGTCACGTCAAGAATGGCGGCCAAGCAACTTCAGAAGGGACCAGCATCGCCCCAAAGAGCAGAAACGTGAACCAGTTGCTGTACCACCTGCATGTCTGAGGCAAGCATCGCAAGATGAGCAGCGCCCCAAGGTCATACCTACACAGGTGGCGTCTTCAGCAGGCCCTCAGGCAAACTCGGCACTCTTGCCGACTCCAGAGATCCCGCCGAGAGCTCCACGATTACCGACGGCTAACCAACGCAAGCGTGAAAATCGCAGGAGAAACTGTCGTGCTATGTACCAAGAACTTCAAGATCTAGTACTCGGGAGTGTGCATGTTTGGGTTCGCCCCGAGGGGCAAGAACACCCGTTCTACGACAAGATTACACTCTGCCTCTCGCCTACTTTGCTTCAAAATGAGAGGTATAAGTATCTCATTGATCACCTCATGCCGAAGCCGCGATTAGTGCAAGAGGAAGAAAATCCAAGTGCGGCCAAGAAGGACAACCCTCCGCTTCAACCCTCCACAGAGGGGTCTTGGGAGGAATCAAAGCAAAAGGATGTTACTATGAAGGAACCCCATCTAGATGTTCCACAAGATAAGCCACGATTACCATCCTTGATGAAGGAGTCTGAGCAAGAGGTGTTGGTTGCCTTCCAATTGGGAAAGCAATCAGAAAAGATGCAAGTTAAAGACACGGAGCACAACTCTACCTCCCCTGTTCACATGGCTTTGTGTGGTGCCACGTCTACACATTCTGAACATGAAGACAACCCGATGTGGGTGCCTCCACAAGTTACTCATGATTTCTCATATCTTTCAGATGAAGAAATCTTACCTAACCCCAAAGCGACCTTTTCTAAAGGTTCGCTTCTAAAAGTACGTCATGGGTCCAAGCGACCTAATAATCAAGAACAGGAAGGCATGTCTTCTGCTTTGTGCCTCCCTATTACTTCTGGTGGTTCTAAATCCAAGGGAGAATTATCTCCACGCACTTACAATGACTTGCGCTCGCAACTCCCTCAAAATCCTGGCTCTTTAGACAGGTTGGCGTGGCGTCCAGGTGCGTCAACTCATTTGAAAAAGATCGCTGTGCAAGAGGTTGAGGGCACTATGGTCCCAACCGATGGAAATCTCAAAGACGGAGAATCAGATAGTGATTCCAGCATATCTCTAGAACAACACACCAATTCACCTCGCTATTCTGAACTCGCTCGTTCTGTAGTGTCAGACGAGGAGAGTGAAGATGAAGATCAAAACATTGTCATGGCACATATGTGTTCTGATGACGTTAAAAAGGATGGAGATGGGCCAGTTGAACCTAAAGGGAATGATGATGCAAGAGATTCCCCGGTAGATCCCAATAAAAACAAAAAAAATGAGTCCTAATGATCCACAATACGGAATGCCTAAGCACCTTTAGCCAGGAACAAGTACGTCTGGAGCCCCAGCCGGGTCAGTTGATGAAAGGTTACATGCTCAGGAGGAACAAAAAAATAATTTGTCCAAGAAATTTGATCAACTCGTCGATATATTGACGGGTTTTGGGCAAGAGGTACCCCAAACTCCATCAAAGGCGGTTATTGATCCACAAATAGAAGAGCGGTTATTGATCCACAAATAGAAGAGTTATTGGAGGAAATTCACACCACAATTAGAGTTCACCGCACAGGGTGCGAAAGCTAATACTACGCCTCCCCCGAACACATTGAGGAATATTCACACCATCATTGAAGATCTCGTAAATCATAAGATGAAACAAATGAATATTGATCAAGCTCCACAAACTTCTGAGTGCGAGGTTGATAAGCCTTATGAGGCATGGCATGATATGGTGCCGTTCCCGATTGGCTGGAATCCACCAAAATTTCATCAATTCGATGGAACGGGAGATGCACGTGAACATTTAGCATACTTTGAGGCAATGTGTGGTGATACTGCTCGTAGCCCTTCTCTCTTGTTGCGTCAATTCTCTAGCTCATTAACAGGCCTAGCCTTTCATTGGTATAGTCGCTTGCCAATTGGCACCATATCCAACTGGAAATCCATGAAGGAATTATTCAAGGGGCACTTTGTATCAATGAAGAAAGATTTCTCAATCATTGAGTTGGCGCAAGTGCGCCAAAGACGTGATGAGAAAATTGATGACTATGTAATCCGTTTTCGTAACAGCTATGTGCGCCTCGCACGTGAGATGGATACTCAGGATGCAGTTGAAATATGTATCCACGACATGTTGCCGCATTGGTCACTTGAAGTATCTCAGCGTGAGCCTAAAACATTTAGTGCTCTCAGCTCTGCGGTGGCCCCAGTAAAATTGGAGTTTGAAAAATCACATCAGATTATGGAACTCTACAAGAACGCTAGCACTTCTGATAATGCCAGGAGATTCAATTCCACCTTCAAGAATAATTCTAGTAATAATAATGGTGGCAAACAGAAGACACCAGTTGAGGCCAACACCACAAGAGTAGAGGCCTCAACATAGCAAAGAAGTGTGCCTGTATTAGGCACGAGAAATAATAATACTGGGAGCAAGACGCGACCATCTATTCAAGAGCTCCTTTGAAAGCAATACATCTTTCGCCGAGACATGGTGAAAGTTTTCTTCCAACAGGTCATGGAGCACGAGTATCTCACCCTTCCTGAACCTAAGAGGCCCGAGCAAATCAAAATGGTAGACAATCCTTTATATTGTCCATACCATCGGTATGTCGGGCATGTCATTGAAGATTGTGTTGCTTTCAAAGAATGGCTACAAAGGGCCATTGATGAAAAGAGGTTAGCAATCCCACCTGATGCTATCAATCCAAATTTTCATGCAGCAAATACGATAACTATGAAAGGATACGATGAAGGCTGGGTCCCGCTCGCTCAGGTTGAGCATCAATTATCGAGCTTGGATTTCTCTCTAGAAGAAACTAGGAAAATCCCAATACTTGGAAAGCGGTTACATATCACAGACCACCACCAAGACATACACATGAACATGATTCAGCTTGTAGAAGTTCACGTGCTATAAATACACCTTCATACAGGTGGCACGACCCAAGTCACCATCGTATGCCGCCTAGATTTGTGCCTAAGTCACAAGGCAACGAATCATTTTCCTGACATGGCCAAGCTCTGCCTACGCTAGAACAGTTCATGCCCTGTAATTGGGGGCAACAACCTGAAGCCCCAAAGAATGAGCGACAGAATAAGGAGGATACTATCTCGCATCCTCATTCTAATAAGGCTCCATGTAATGTGGTCCTTCAATGTAATGGCACAACTAGTTCTGAGGCAGATGATGCCCTTACACCTCATGAACGTCAAATGCTTATAGATGAAGAATCACCAAGTTGTTCTGAGGCTGAAGTCAATATGAATTTGAGAAGTGGAAAGGCTTTGCCAGAACTTCAAAAGCTTTCGCTAGGACGGGGTGCCAAGGATAATGCTCCTCAAGTAAAGGATGCGCCTGTTCAAGAAAAAAATACAAGATACGCCAACCAATAGTGGTGGAGATGCTCACAAGATTGACTACAATGTTGTTGCACATCTGAAGCGCATCCCAACATTATTGAGTGTCTATGATGCATTGTTGCTGATTCCAGAGTTGCGACAAGCCCTCATCAAAGCGCTAGAAGCTCTAGAAGTTTATGAGGTTACTATGGCTAAGCATCGACTCCTTTGCAATGCAAATGAAGTAAATGAAATCACCTTTTCAAATGAAGATAAGTTGGTGGAGGATGATAATCATAATCGTCCACTGTACATTGAGGGAAATATTGGCACCGCTCATTTGCATCATGTGCTCATTGATCCTGGCTCCGCGGTGAATATTTTGCCAATTCGAAGCCTTATGTCGTTACCTAGGAAATGGGTACCCCAAACCCTTGGTTTACCGGGCTAAACCCCGCAAAGTCAGTGACACGAACCCTCTAGTGACCTCCCATGTTAACGTTCGAAGGCACACAGGCTAAGGCATATTGGGCTGACCCACGAACAGGCTACGATGGCCCAAAGCTAAAGCCTGCTCGAGGGGCTACGGCGCGGACTGGGACTGTACACTCGAGGGTACAATTCGGGCGACCCCTCGAGGACAGAAGTTCGCCCGGCGAACGAGCCTGCCCTCGAGGACGGAACTTCGTTCGCGTGAATGGGTAGTCCTCGAGGACAGTGCACCCCTCGGCTGCCGACTCTCCTGTACGGATCTGGGTGCATTTAATGCGTTTTACCTACCCTCGCCTAACCGTATGGCCACAGTTACGGTAACAGTTGTGGGTGTGGCGGTCAAATCTTGCTTTTACCGCCCATGCCTCAGAATCCCGCGGGTCGTACTTCGCTGTTGCGCCATGTTGAGCACTGTGTCCCGTCCAGCACCCCCTCGAGACGCATAAATCAGCACGTTTCCCGCATTTCCTGGGATTCGACCTTATTCGGTGAGGCTCGACCCTCTCGACTCGACCCCCTTGACTCAAGCCAGATCCTCGACCGTCGCCCCTCGACTTCGCTGGACGAACCCTCGAGAGGGACTCCAATGACTCCGGGCTGCACTTCAACAACTCCCGACGCGACAGCTGCAAAACCTCCCATATCGATGCACATCTCTACAGCAGCACCGACGTGATCGGCCTCAACATCAAACATCACCAGCCATGTGAACTCTAAATATATGTACTCCTATGCCCCTCCTTCACCTATAAAAGGAGGCGCCAGGACGTTAGCCAAGGGAGAGGGAGAGAGAAGGGACGAGTGGATCTAGAGCATAGAAATGCTAAGGCTTTAGATCATGAATCAATACTGTGAGATAGTGTAAAGTAGAGAGCTAGGCGCCCGAATGCCCAAGCTCCAGCTCACGCTCCTCACACCTGCTTGTATTTTTCCCTGTACTAGCACTTTGGTGCAAGATAACACGAACTATCCTCCCCCCACTGGACGTAGGGCCTTCTTTGCCCGAACAAGGATAAATCGCCGTGTCCTTCTTGCATCACCCACCGGATTAAGGGAGCACGCAATTACAAACATTACTCATTGGTGTTAACCCCCGGGGGTCAGAACACCGACAGTTGGTGCGCCAGGTAGGGGAACCGCATGTCACTAACGATTTCCCGCCATTTTTTCGAATGGGTGACTTTGTTTCACCACTTCCGCGCGCTACGGTGATCTGGTTTGGGAGCCTGGAGTTTATGTCCCTCGGCCAGGGCTATGACATGACCCTGTTCTCGTTCAGTGACCCAAACGGAGGTCGCGGTACCCCCCACGCTCATGGGGGGCGCTCGCCGATCTCACCACCATGCTGCCACATCCAGGAGGAGGCACGATCGACACCGTCATCACCGTCAACCTAAGTCGAGGATGATTCCCGCCACATTCTCCTCGCCCCTGACAGGAGATGAGGAACCCCTTGTTGGGGGATTGTCTGACCCGAGATCAGAGGTAGAGGGCAAACCGGTAGGACCCCACCACAACCCCGACTCCACCTTCGCAGTATGCTCATTGAAGGAGCGCGACGAAGTCCCTGCTCGATCGAGCCCGCTTCCGCACGAGCTGTTCGAGTGTTGTCGGCGGCCTTCATTCGACTTCAACAATCCCGCGATGACGATCTCGACAGCGACCCACTCCAACATGAGCACGTTAGAGGGCCGCCCAGGTGCCCTTCTCCGTGCAATGACGGACGTGGGGACTGTCACACCAGCCTCCGAGGGCTTGGCCTTCGCGAGAGCGCCCGACCCCCGAAGGTACGTCGTCGGCACACTCCGATGGCAGCTGTAGGAGGAGGCGCGGGGACAATTCCCTGTTTTCTGCTACGGCGACCCCAACTCTGACTCTGATCATTGGGATCCTACCTGTGTGTGCCTGCACATCGATGGTGATGTCGACTCTGATCAGGACACCATCGATCCAGTGGCCAGGGCAGCTACTGCTGCGGCGGGAGGTGCTCTCCCTAGAGCAGAGGACCAACAACCAGACGCACCCCAAGAGGCGTGCCCCCGTCCTGGCGAGCAGGACACACAGCTGGCACAAATTCGGGAGCTGCAGGCTAAGCTCACCGATGAGAAGGAACGATTGTGCCTGCTCGAGCTAACCCTCAAGCAAGAGCGGCGACCGCCCGGTGGTAGAGCCCGAGCCAGGGCCCGAGAGGTCAACAGGCAGATCAACGAGGCCGGGGCACCCGAGCAACCCACCAATCGTTATCCCCGAGCAAGCCAGAACATTATCGCAGCGGCTATGCTCCTTCGCAATATGCCCGCGCCATCCAACTCGCAAGCTCGGTAGATACAATGCGAGGTCGAGGATCTCCTCCAAGTTGCTTCTGTCTAACAAGCTGAGAGCTCGGCCTTGAGGCATCAAGGGGCAGCCTCCGAACCTCAGGTCAAGCCCTCCCGGCCCGAAAGGGAGAGCTCGATCGATCAGGGGGTGGCCCCCCGACCGAAGAAGAAGCCGGCCCGAGAATGTATCAACGACGACCGCGCTCCCCGCGACACGCGCCTTGACATCATCGAGAACCGTAGACGCAAGCACGGGGATGCCGAGGATCGAGGGTACAGCGCCCATCGTGGAGGGCGTTACGACAGCGACGAAGACCGACAGGCCCCGGAGCCACCGGGTCCTCGAGTCTTCAGCAGGACGATCCGCTGCGCCCAGCTGCCCGATAAGTTTTGACCCCCCACAAACATCATCATCACGGACAACGGCACATAGTTCACCGGCAAGAAGTTCTTGGATTTTTGCGATCGCCATCACATCCATGTGAATTGGTCTGTGGGTGCACATCCTTGAACTAACGGCCAGGTCGAGCGCGCCAATGACATGATTTTGCAGGGCCTCAAGCCGAGGATCCTCAACCGCCTCAGCAAGCATGGAAAAAAATGGGCCGTGGAGCTGCCTTCGGTCCTATGGAGCTTAAGGACAACAGCTAGTCGAGCCACAGGGTTCACCCCATTCTTCCTGGTCTATGGGTCCGAGGCCGTCCTCCCCACTGACCTCGAGTATGGTTCCCCTCGACTAAAGGCGTACAACGAGCAAAGCAACGAAGAAGCCCTCACAAACGCTGTCGACCAGCTCAAGGAGGCTCAAGACATTGCACTGATTCACTCCGCAAGGTATCAGCAGAAAATTTGACGCTACCATGACAAGCACATGCGCTCGAGGGACTTCCAAGTTGGAGACCTCATCCTACGTCGACGACAGAGCAGCAAGGGACGTCACAAGCTGACCCCGCCATGGGAAGGCCCATACACCGTAGCTGAGGTGCTAAACCCCGGGACGTACAAGCTCGCTAACGACAAAGGTGAAATCCTCACCAACGCATGGAACATGAAATCCTCACCAACGCATGGAACATCGAACAACTACGTCATTTCTACCCTTAGGGCACCAATGTCCTCGTACATTCTCGCATGTTTTGTACATTTTTGTATGGCAAATATAAGGAGTACTTTCGATTATAAGTTCAAACTGTTATTGTACATGCAAGAGGTGGCCTCGACCCTGTCTCGCTAGAGTCAAGCCTCCCTCGGGGGCTAACGGGGGGGGGGGGAACCCCCTAAGTTCCTAAAAATATGAACGATTTTTTCTAAAATTCGAGAGTCTCCTTTCGCTTCGCAACTAAGTTGAAAACGCCTCGAACTCCCTAGGGGTCGAGGGCTGTCGAGCCGGGAGCTCTCCTACACCTCCGGGCTATGGTACCTCCACTCGCTCCCCCCTCGAGGGATACGAGCCTGCGTCGAACACTTAGTCGAAAAGCAAAAGTTAGGCGATCAAAACTCGAGCGCCTCTTCTTTCTCATGCCTCGATACGCTTCGCGACTAAGTAGAAAATGCCTCGAACTCCCTAGAGGGTCGAGGGCTGTCGAGCCGGGAG
>CM041635.1:52896812-52907934 GCA_023333625.1 Bothriochloa decipiens | reverse complement strand
CTCGAACTCCCTAGAGGGTCGAGGGCTGTCGAGCCGGGAGCTCTCCTACGCCCCCGGGCTATGGTACCTCCACTCGCTCCCCCCCTCGAGGGATACGAGCATGCTTCGAAAACTTAGTCAAAAAAGCAAAGTCTAGGTGAAAGAAAGCAGAGAAGGCTTGAAAGTAAAATGACAAATTGCATTACGATAGATGCATTAATGCTCAAAAAGGCTTTTGAAGCCACATTGAATATAAGTTATAAAAAACTAACTTATTACATGGGCATCTTCGCCCAGCCTCGCCTTACAGGCCCGCTCCGTCGCCGCCCTCCTCGACGAGGTACCCTTCATCCGCGGGGGGAGGATTTCATCCTTGAACAACTTCGCCAGCGCTCCCCTGGCCTCTCGGCGTCATTGATGAGCCCTCGGCATCGCTCTTGTTCTCGGCGTCGATCTTCGAGATATCGGGAACGAAGCCTTGGGCGACCATGTCCATGTCGAAGATGAAGCCGGAGGAGACCACTGCCAGCGCCCGCTTCACGCCGGTATGAAGCGCCTCCCGCACGCGATCACGAAGGGTGGCGTCGAGGTAGTAGATCCGGTCGATGAGCGCGGCACCCGGGATGTCTTCTTCAGCACCCTCGACGGGCCCGACCGCCCAGGAGGCGCAGAGCCTGTCGAGGGCAACCCGGAGCCGGCCGAGAAGCGCCCCCTCCACCACGAGGCTCTCCTGCAGCGCCTTGGCGGTGGTTTGGGTAGCGCGCAGCTCGGTCTCGAGGCCTGAAACACAAAACAAGAGTTAGACAAACCATACGGGAAGAAAAAAGATCAAAAGCTCTTCAAGGAACTCACCAGCACAGCAAGTCTCGAGGGCGCAGCGATCCCCCAGCACGGCGTCGCGCTTCCCTTGAGCCTCGTCTCGCTCCCGCTGGGCCTCCTTGAAGGCCTGGGTCACCTCCGTCTTCTCGTAGCGGAGGGTCTCGAGGCCGCCACCAGCCAAGATGATGGCCTGCTCCTTCTCTTGGAGGGTAGCCTTCATCGCCTCGAGCTGGGTTTCCAGGCTAGCGGCTCGGTTTTTCTCCTCCTGGGCCAATGCGGAGAGGGTGTTGCGCGCCATGGAGACTTCAGTGAGATTGGCCTCGAGCGAGTGGATACGCTCCATGGAGTCTTGAGCCTCCCCCACGAGTATCTTGACACGCTCCTGGGCTCAGATGTTCTCGCCCTTGGCCTTCTCCGCTTCGGCCTTGGCCGCGTCAGCTTCCTCCTTGGCACGCTTGAGCTCCTCCTTGAGTTGGGCGGCTTCCCCTCGAGCAGCCTTGATGTCCTCCTTCGCCCAGGCGGCCTCCTCTTTGGCTTTGGTGGCCTCCCCCCTGGTCCGCTTCACCTCCTCCTCGACCTCGGCCACTCTGCCCTGCGCAGATCGATCGGCTTCGAGTTGGCGAAGCACTTCCTCCGGCTGTTGAGCGTGTCGTGGAGGAAGTATGACTTGGGGTGGGAACGCCTTCGCACCTCCTGGAGACAGGAAATCGAGGGCTAAGGCATTCCATACGAAAGAATTCAAAAAACTCCATACGGTCTACACAGGGACTCACCGCGAGATTCCGGTCGAGGCCTTCGGCGAGCTCGACGCCCAGCTTCAGCAAGTGCTGCAGCCCCGCCCAGGACCGCTCCGCGTCCTCCCAGCACTTGACTTCCACCGGGTCGTCCACCTCAATCCCCGGAGCGCTGGAGTCGCCAAGCTCCCGGAGTACGATGCGCTCCTTGCCCCAATGTGGGAGGACCGTCTTGACCTTGGTTCGCGCCAAGGACTCAATCTCGTCCACCACATCATGTGGGACACCGTAATGCTTGGTCAACTCCGTCGGGGTGTTGAACTCCGACGCGACGCCAGAAGCCCGGGGTCGAAAGTCGACCTCCTCGGCAGGCCAGAAGCCGCTGTCTTCTCCGGCTGCTCCATCGACGGTTGCGACGGCTGGCTCGACGCTGCTTCTGGTGCCTTCGGGGGCAGCGGAGGTGTCGAGGCCATCGCTTCCCCCAAGGCCATGTCCTGTGGTGCCAGCAGGTCCACCATCGACGCATTTTCCGGTGGGCTCTGTGCCGAGGCCTCCTCCAATCGTACCCTTGGCAGCCGCGGGACCATCGACGCCTTCGACGCTGTTTCTTGTTCGGCCAGCAGCTCGTCCAGAGTGATCACGGACACCCATTGCTTGGGCAATCCCAAGTCCCCTCTGTTTCTGACGTCTCGGGCGGCTGCTGTGCCGGCGGGTCCAGCGACGCCGTGTTCGCCGGCGACGTCTGCTGCACCTGTTGATGCTGGGGCTGGCCCCTGGTTTTCTCCTCTTCCCGCTGCTCTAGCGGCTCTTTCTCCCCCTCCCGCTGCGACCGTGGCAGCTCTGCTTCTTGCAGGGCCCCCTGCTCCTGCTTCCTCTGGGCCTCGAGCTCGCGTAGCCCCGCCGGCCAGGGTCTCCGCTCTCCCGTCGAGGGGGGAAGGGCTATGGTCTCCTCACCCTCGAGGTCGATGATGGCTACCTCCTCTCCTGGCTCGTGGCCCTCGGGGGCTCCCGCCTTGGGTGCGGGGATCGAGGCCTCTGGTCGGCCAGGAGCGGAAGCTCCCGACGTCGGGGCTCCGCCCCCTGGCGCCGGGCTGAGCTCGAGGACCACGGATGATGATGTCAAGGAGGCGCGCCCTCCCTCTTGCGTCCTCCCTGGCTTGGAGTCACCGCCCATCGCGGCCCCCGAGACGCTCGACCCTGCAGCAAGAGCGAAACCCGTTAGCCTACCGCGCGCCATAGCTCCGAGGGCTGAGGACAACCACTTGGCTTCCCACAGAGCCAAGGGCCTCGACGTCGCACCTGTGACTGGGGCCTCCATCTTCGCAGCTGCGTCCACCTTGAGCCGCTTAGCCGGCGCAAGAGACGCCTCCTCGATTTGGCGCTTGGGCCTGGATGGGAAGCAGGACGGCAAAAAGCTTATTAAACTGCACGAGGAGGATGCAACGAAAAAGAATTGAATCAACAATGCTTACCTAAAGGGGATAGAGGCCTTTCGGGTCCCCCTCGAACCGCCAGTAGATCTCAAGACCCCTCCCGAAGCCGAGCTCTCCTCGGGGCTGAGGCTGCTCGGGGCCATCGGTGGGGTCGCCGCGCCTCCCTGCTCCGACGGGGCCTCCTGAGCACGGCTCTGCTCCGCCCACGCCGACGATCAGGACCGGGTTTACCGGGTCGAAGTGGGTGGGGTCCCGCCTCGAGTACGACGGGAGGAGGGTGAACCCCCTCGAGTCGAAGCGTCGGCCCACCTTTTCCCACATTGGCACTCCGAGGCCAACGTTACCGGCTGGGGGGCGCGCTGCTCCACCGCCTCCTCCGACACGAAGGGGCGGTCAGCATGGGAGGAACCCGACAAGATGAGCTCGAGATGCCCCGCCATGTGATAGAACCGACCAATTTATTAGAGCACAAGCACATAATTCACCATTAGTGCGGCAAACTACATGATTGAGACCTAATAAACCCGGTAGTCATACCAAAATCTCGAAGGATTTCAAACTTTTCTGGCACGACCAAGATCGTAATAGTTTAGCATTCCCATTCACAAGTACATAGTTCGCACATAGTTTAAATCATCGGAGTACGAATAAAGTTATTACAACCCAAGTTTAAATTTCAAAATAAAGCGGAAGCAATTAAGTTCAAATACCACATACACACTTAGTTTAAATACAGTGCCAGTCCCTTGGTCAACATCCAGCAAAAGCATCAAGTAGAGAGGAGTGACCATGCCCAAGGTCTAGTCATCTCCCAAAGCGGGATAGAAGTAGTTCTGACAATAGCCATAAAACATCTCACCATCTGCAAAAGACATGGGAAATAAAACCCTGAGTACGAGAATGTACTCAGCTAGACTTACCCGTCATAAACTAAAAATAAAATTGACTCCAAGGAGTATGCAAGGCTGTATAACTAGGATAGCTGACTCATTTAATTGCAGAAAAGCTTGCATTAAGAAACAATTATTAAGAACCTTCTAGCAATGTATTTGAATCTGATTAACCTTATCATGCTACATTAGCACCTGTACTAAACAAGCATGGTAATAATTATTCAACAAGAAAGTAACCAATTTCGGTTGAGTATCTTTCAATCTCAACTGCTCAACCATCTCATCTCTGGTTCAAGTTCTTACTACGATGCCGCTGCTCAAGTCAAGTGTTCACTGTCCAGGAACGATGGCGATTATAATCGATTACTAACCAGCTGGCGGGTATTCCTCACACAAACCACGCTCACCCGCTAAGGTGAGCTACAGATCACCGACATTCAATTCAGGAAAAGCGCGGGATCAACAGGTACCATCGTATGCAAGAACCGCCCGGCTGCTTTATTCAGGGCGACCCTGACCTCGGACTTACTCTCCGCGTAACCTGTGGTCCCCCATCTTCGCCAATACGATGCGTACAGTAGGTCGACTCCCGGCCCAAATCAAAATTAGGCTTCGCGGTCAGAACGACTTATCCTTCCAGCTAAATGTGAGGCATAAATTCAATATGACTTGAGGACGTACAACAGACGGGGTCCTAGTTCGACACAGACGGGATAACCACACCGAACCTCCAGTTCAGTCTCAACACCAATCCCGCCCGGTCTCGATTTATTATCTCCACATGGTTATCCAAGATAACAATGTATTCAACCATTCCAAGTCACCACCTATAGCTCGCGGATGACAGGAAATCACCCGACTTCTACCGATCTAGTTAAAGCAGGGCTAAGCATATATTCGTACCTGAACCTAACAGGGTTGAAGTATAAATAGTGGCAAGGAATATAAGTAATGCAGCAATGGTATAAAACAACGCCTATATCTTAATGCATCAAACAATTAAAGGACTCAAGTTAGATATTTTGCAAACCACAGGGAGAATGCTTCGGGGCTTGCCTTTCAGGAAAGAGCTTGGCTGGTGGTCGGGACACTCTGAAAGATCAGCTTCGGGATCCTCTTCTGCTGCTACTTTCCGCACCAACGCTTCCTGTTGGCCTTCCTCTCCTTGTGCTCCGGGAACTACCGTCTCGAGCTCTAATGATCCTGTATGATGCATAGTGCGTATGAATACCATGGATACATAGAAATACATAGCTCTAGATCAACATGAAAACACTCTCCAAAAAGTTTCATGCACAAATTCCTTATATATTATTTATTATGAATTATTTATCATCACATGGAAATAGGCACCATAACTAGACAGAGCAAACTTTCCACATGACATAACCTCATAACATTTTTCACAGATAGAGCATGACATAAGAAGACTAACAAACTTGGTCTCACATTTTTCTGAGCAACAGAGAATTACTTATGCATTTTCTAGGATAAAAGCAATTAATAGAGATAAATAAAGCTATACAAAAAAGTATCACAAATTCCACATTTCATATTTTCATGCATAGATCATCTCATAAGAAAAATACTGCAAGTTGAACCAACTCATTTGGATAAAAATGAGCAAGTTATGAATTTTCAAAGGTTTAATCAAAATCTAGAATCATTTCTGGAAAAGAAAAAGGAAAAACACTTTGCACCGGAGACCCTGAGGTTTTCAGAAATCCACCAAGCCCTAAAAAGAAATACTCTGTGTCTGGCCGTTATACAAGAAGAACCCGAGGTTTTGTCTTATTCAAAGTCAGGGTCCCTGCACCGGGAAGGGGGAGGTCGACGGCATCGGTGCGGCCTCGCCGGCCGTTGCCGGGGCTCTCCGGCGAGACTGAGCGGAGGGGAAGTATGAGGGTGTCTAGGCGAGTCGATTGAGGGTCCTAGCATGGTCGGAGCGAAGCCGAGGCGGCTTGGGCCACGTGCGTAGGGCGGACGGCGGCTCCCCGGCCGGCGGCGCGGCTGAAATCCTACGAGGACCGACCCGCATTGGCTCCATTAGCTAGGGCTACAGCTGCTACACGTCAAGACGCACCTAAGGCTCGAGACAGGGAGAGAAAAGGGCACCCGAATCGGCCGGGGCACGGCGGCGGCGGTCACCGGCTCACCGGCCACGGGGAAGAAGCTCGCGATTGGGGTCTTACCCTCGGCGAGGACGGTTGCTGGCAGGTGCAAGAGCGAGCACACGTCGAGGCGGGTCTGGTGACGTGCTTGGAGAAGAAAATGCACGGCGAGGTGGCTCGGCGATGGCGGCGGCGACGGCGGCGACGGCGGCGGCGACGGCGGGTTCACGGAGCCGGGGAAGGGGGCAGGGAAAATCAAAATTGAGAGAGGGGACAAAGGGGAGGGAGCGGCCGCGCTCGGTTTAACGCTGTCGGGAGGGTCGCTGCCGCCCCAGACTGCTGGTGGACGCGCGCCACGCGGAGCGCGTGGGCTGGGCGACATGGGCGGTGGCCGGCCATTTCCCTGACGGCTTTGACCAGCCATCACTGAAAAGCTATTTCCATGATCTCTAATACAAACTTTTCTGTCCTATAACTCCCAAACCAAGCTAAATTAGCCAAAACTCCAAATAGATGAAATGTAGCTTTTGTGGAGTAGAAAAATTCATCTATACAAAGTTTGGCCAGATTCTGCATAGATTTTGAAATACAAAAATCCAAAGAAAATACCCCTTAAAATTCCCTAAAATGGAAAAACAGCCCCCAAACCTGCCTTTTTCAACATTTTTGAACATCTTCCAGGCATTTTCATGAAAAGTGGTAATTACAAATTTTGTTCGTTATGAAATTCTCTAAAAACTTTATTTAGGGTACACACACATACAAGTACTCTAGCTACCACTTTCAAATCAGTCAAACAAAACTACTTTCATGGTCCACCTTGGTCAACCATGACAACAAAGCTTAATTAACCAAAACCATGAACATAAACCTAGGTTCATTTGATGTCCTAATTATGTCTAGGTTACCTTAGGGGTCATCAAACACCAAACACTCATACCACTTATCCAGTTCATGTGAAAGGCAAGCATAATTTGAATAATCAAGCATGATACATGAAATGACAATCAATCTTTTCATTAATGCCATGCATAATGATGCTTATGCTTAAGAATGCAAGTGATTATGCATGTTTAACACCAGAGTGTTACACGCCACCCCCTCGGCGTCATCGCTGTCATCATCAAAATCATCTTCATCTTCCTCGGACGAGGGAGACTTCTCCTCCTGGAGCCCGTCGCGCCTCTGCTCAGCGCGGCACCTCACGAGCCTTTCGCGCTCCCGGAGCTTCTTGGCCTTCTTCTTCTCCTCTTCGTCCTTACGCCGCTTTTCTTGCTGGGCGTTGAAGCGTCTTACCTGATGATCGGGAGCATCCTCCCTCAGCGGGGGCCTCGATCTCCTGTAGTCGATTCTCCCCTACACGAAAAAAGTTTAGTTACAGGGACAAGGGAAGGGGGCGGAATGAAAACGCGAAAGGCACGGGTCGGGGCACTCACCAAGTCGAGGCAACCCTCCTCTGGCCGCATGGGGAGGCGGTTGATGTCTTCTACCCTGAAGGAGCCCGTGACCATCCCCTTTACCCGTGCAACGACTTTCGCGACGGACGGCTTCTCACCGGACATTCGGCACCTCTCGAGAACCTCAGGTGCCGCCGAGGGGAGCATCTCGTCCAACCGCAGTGGGCGCTCCATCAGAGGGAGCACCCGTCGACTGTGGAAGGCCGAGACCACCACACCTGTCATCAGGCCCGCCTCTCGAAGGGCCTTCATTGCGGCGACGAGGGGACGAAGTCGACGCTGAAGATCTCCCATGACACCGTGCGGCCAGTTGAATGGACGCTCGGTGATAAGCCGACCGGTGTACGGCAGGAGGTAGCCTCCGTCGTTGCAAAGGTAGAACCATTGCTCGTCCCACCGGGAGTGGTTGGACATCAACCCGGTGGGGATATACTTGTGCGGCTCCTCTGACTTTCCGGTCTTCAACACGAAGTTGAGGCAGCCCGCTCTGATGACTCGCCTTATCCCTGGTGCCACTGGGGAGGCGAACCACTCCCCCTTGTAAAGATGGAGCCACAGCTCCCAATGTGGCGCCATCCCAAGGTAGCCCTCGCAGACGGCCGCGAAGATGGCGGCGTTGGATATGGCGTTGGGGGAGAAATGTTGGAGCTCGATGCCGTAGAAGTTCATCAACCCCCGCATGAACTCGCTCGGGGGTACACCGAACCCATGCCGATGATATTTGAGGAAGCTCACCACATAGCCCTCCGGCGGGTTTGGCTCTTGGTGGTTCCTCGACGGCGCAATCCACTCCGGCCGATTCGGATCGGTGATGGGGCGGAGAAGTCCTTCTCCCACCAGCTCATTCAGCCTTTGCCGTGTCACGGTCGACGGGTGCCAGGGTTCGGCGGGCTAGAGGACGGGGGCCATGGCAGCGGCGGCGGCACGGATCCACTCAGCGGACGCGGCGACGGCAGCAACAACACGAATCTCCTCGGCGGACGGACGACCGGGAAGGTTCCCAATTGCAATTTCTTGCTCTAAGTTTCTATCCTCACGCGCGCAGGAAACCAGGAATTCGGGAGGATGGCAAAGGTGGGAGCGAACAGCGCCTATCCCCCTCCATTTTTGTACCCAGGAAGAGCAAGGGGCGGAGTCCGACGGCAGGGAAAAGGTAACTTCCCGCAATTAATGCGCTTACCTGACCGTTCCCCCCTCGATCCTCTACCGAATGCGCACGTCACACCTCTGGCAAAGAGCCATTGCTCGGGCCCACCACGATCGCACCGCTAAGGCCTTCTCCTCAAAAGGCGTGTCCAACGATAAGAAAAAAGAGCCGTCACTCGCCAACGGAGATTTCTACAAAAGGTAAAATGGGCTCTGGCCCCACCTCAAAGTCTCGAGGGAGCGAAGGCTGGCCGTCGAGTGAGGGTTCAACGGCCGCCCTTGAGCACCAAAAAAATCGGGCTCCGGCCCTAAGCCTCAAGGGAGCGAAGGCTGGCCCCACGATCAGGGTTCGACAGCCGCCCTCGAGCACCCGAGTCAGGGGTGACCAAGGGGGAGCCAGCACGAGGCCTTGCTCGAGAATGAACTCTCAAGACCCCTTTGGACACATCCAAGGCAAAATGCTACGAACTTTATGGAATCCCCTCGAAGGGGGCATCGAGCCGCCAAGACCTATCGAATGGAATCGGTATCCGTAAGACCATGCGTTTTGCTCTAATGAGACCGCCTCCGGGCCACCAGTCGACCTCTATCGAATGAGGAATGGGCTCTCACTTGGATTTTCCCATTACCAGCTCACTAAGAACTTCACGGCTCACACTATCGAGGGTAGTCCGATGCTTCTCGCCTCACGTCCGATCGAAAGGACTCGTGAGATGAATGCCGAGGCCGGCAACGCCCCAGCCGCACGAGGCTCGGGAGCTCGACTATGCCCGGCACCCCTCGACAAAAGAGGGTCAAAAATCCCTCGGGGGCTGGGCGTCCTGACGCACCCCTCGGTAAAGCGCTGCGACTCTAGTTCAGGCCTGTAACCGATTGGACAAGCACCCCTCGACCAAAGACAAATGAAGCCCTCACAGGAGTCTTCCGACTCCTACGAGGCCTCGGGGGCTACCCCCGCGGGGGTCGCTCGCGCGCCCCCCACGGAAAGATCCGAATCATGTCCCGTTTCCGATTCTTGACCCCCTGCCCGAGTGCCATCACTCGCGCAGGGGCTCGGGGCTACTGTCGTTACCCAGGAAATGGGTACCCCAAACCCTTGGTTTACCGGGCTAAACCCCAAAAAGTCAGCGACACGAACCCTCTAGTGTCCTCCCATGTTAACGTTTGAAGGCACATAGGCTAAGGCATATTGGGCTGACCCACGAACGGGCTACGACGGCCCAAAGCTAAAGCCTGCTCGAGGGGCTACCGCGCGGACTAGAACTGTACACTCGAGGGTACAATTCAGGCAACCCCTCGAGGACGGAACTTCGCCCGGTGAACGAGCCTGCCCTCGAGGACGAAACTTCATTCGCGCGAATGGGCAGTCCTCGAGAACAGTGCACCCCTCGGCTGCCGACTCTCCCGTACGGATCCGGGCGCATTTAATGCGTTTTACCTACCCTCGCCTAACCGTATGGCCACAGTTATGGTAACAGTTGTGGGTGTGGCAGTCAAATCTTGCTTTTACCGCCCATGCCCCGGAATCCCGCGGGTCGTACTTCGCTGTTGCGCCATGCCAAGCACTGTGTCCCGTCCAGCACCCCCTCGAGACGCATAAATCAGCACGTTTCCCGCATTTCCCAGGATTCGACCTTATCCGGTGAGGCTCGACCCTCTCGACTCGACCCCCTCGACTCAAGCCAGATCCTCGACCGCCGCCCCTCGACTTCGCCGGACGAACCCTCGAGAGGGACTCCAACGACTCCGGGCTGCACTTCAACAACTCCTGACGCTACGGCTGCAGAACCTCCCATGCCGACGCACATCTCTACAGCAGCACCGACGTGATCGGCCTCAACGTCATACATCACCGGCCATGTGAACTCTAAATATATGTACTCCTATGCCCCTCCTTCACCTATAAAAGGAGGCGCCAGGACGTTAGCCAAGAGAGAGGGAGAGAGAAGGGACGAGTGGATCTAGAGCATAGAAACGCTAAGGCTTTAGATCACGAATCAATACCGTGAGACAGTGTAAAGTAGAGAGCTAGGCGCCCGAACGCCCAAGCTCCAGCTCACTCTCCTCACACCTGCTTGTATTTTTCCCTGTACTAGCACTTCGATGCAAGATAACACGAACTATCCTCCCCCCGCTGGACGTAGGGCCTTTTTTGCCCGAACCAGGATAAATCGCCGTGTCCTTCTTGCATCACCCACCGGATTAAGGGAGCACGCAATTACGAACATTACTCGTTGGTGTTAACCCCCGGGGGTCAAAACACCGACGCCTTATACGTGCCGGATTTTCACTGGATGATCTCGTACCGTCCGAGGTGGTGATATGTGGTTTCAATAACCACGGAACCGCTACCCTAGGTTCTATCACTGTGAAGATTCAAATGTCGACTTATAGTTTCAAAGTGCGTTTCTTCGTTATTGATGCAAATACATCATACTCTGCACTCTTGGGTAGGCCATGGATACACAAGTACCAAGTAGTCCCCTCTACGCTCCACCAATGCCTAAAGTTCCTTGACAATGAAGGAAAACAGCATCGGATCGCTGCTAA
>CM041635.1:52819401-52866812 GCA_023333625.1 Bothriochloa decipiens | reverse complement strand
GCATTGGCTAAACTTGCAGCAGCGCTTGTGCTCCCAGGTGGCGAGCCTGCTCAAATAAAAATAGAAGAACGATAGTTACTCCCTGCTGTCTTAGAGCTTGTCCCTGAAGAATACAAAGTTAACCAGGTGATTGCAACGGTTGTTGAACAAGATGATTGGCGTAAGCCATTCATTGATTATTTTAATCATGGCACTTGGCCGGATGATCTGGTGGAAAGACGTCGGCTGTAGCAGCGTCTACCCTCATATATTTACAAAGCCGGGATAATGTACCGACGATCGTTTGGTCACGAGATACTTCTATGGTGTGTCTCGAGACAAGAAGCTGATCAAATATTACAGGAGATGCACTACAGAGTATGTGATGGACACCAAGGTGGCGCCAAGATGTACCACAGGATCAGATTAGCTGGGTATTATTGGCCAAAAATTATGGCCGATTGCCTCAGAATTGCCAAGTCTTGTCATAATTGTTAAATTCATGGTGACTTCAAGCATCAGCTGCCAGTTCCTCTTCACCCTTCTATTCCCTCATGGCCGTTCAACGCATGGGGCATTGATGTTATTGGTTCCATCGAGCCTCCCTCATCTAATGGGCATCACTATATTCTTGCGGCAACTGACTACTTTTCCAAGTGGGCTGAGGCTATACCATTACGGGAAGGGGAAGTGAAGACAGACAACATCATCAATTTCCTGGAGCAACACATCATATATCGCTTTGGCGTTCCCCGAAAAATTACCTCTGATAATGCTAAGGCATTCACATCTACTAAGATGCAAAGGTTCATTGCAAAATAAAACATCACATGGAATTACTCCATAGAGTACTATCCTCAGGCTAATGGACTTGCTAAAGCATTCAATAAGACCCTCGGGAAGATACTTAAGAAAACTGTGTGTAACATCCCAAAAATTTTGAACACCAAAAATTTTCTAAAGTATCCGATGCTTGGTGTGTGTCATGTAGGGAAACAACCACTAGTTGCACAAGTAGCACCCAATGCTAGTCGGAATATTTGCATTTTTATTACAAGAGTGCGATTTGCCTCTTATTCGATTTTATGTGGTGCTCAATAAAATCGAATAACTTATTATCACATGTGAAAATATATTTCGACTAACCCCGGAAATAGATCCACCTCGACCATGAGACCCTAGGGGACCTACCATGGTGTGTGCACCATGGTCACTAACACAATTAACAAGGATTAATGGCATAGTTGATTAGTGTTTGGAAAATAGAAATAGAAAAAGAAATGGAAAAGGAAGGGAAAAAGGAAAGGGGAAAACGGCCCGAATGGCAAACCAGCCTAGCTCGGCCTGCCGGCCTCGCCTGCTCCGCGGCCCAAACCGCCAAATGGCCGGCCTGCCTCTCCTCGCGCAACGCCGGCCAAGGAAGCGCTGCCGCCCGCGCGCGTCACCTGGCCGCTCGCCCGCGCGTTCGCGCCGCTAGCCCATCAAGGTGGCCCAGCAAGGCCGCTGCTGCCCGTGCACGCCCGCACGCCGCCGTCGTGTCACTGACGCCTAGACCCCCGCTGTCAGCTACCTCCTTTTCCCTTTTCTGTCGACCGCGCGTCGCATCCACCGAGCCAGAAATGGCCATGGCCATGGATGCCGTCCGCCCTCGCCCGTGACTCACCACCGTGCTCCGCGCCGTCCATCTAGCTGCCTGGCCGCGCCTTCCCCCGAATCCTTAACCCTAACGCACAGTCACGCTCAGCTGCTTGATGGGGATCTCTGATCCCCACCGTCTGCCGCCGGCCGCCGTGCTATAAAAGAGGAGCATCCCGGCCGTTAGGGTTTCCCGAGCCCTCAGCCGCCTTCGTCGGTTGCCTCGCTGCCCAGCCAAGAGAGAGTGTGCGAGAGGAGAGGGGAAGAAGAGGAGCCAGAGCCAGAGCGGAGCATCGCCGTCGTTCACACGCAAGCAAGGAGCCGGTGGACCTACTCGACCCCGACGTGCCACCTGCATCAGCTGCACCGGCGCTGCTTCCCTATCGCCACTTCCCCATCACCGAGCGCACCTTCTTCGACCCCGAGCCGTCATCGACGCGTCGCGTAGGTGAGCTCACCCCACTCACGTCCATGGCCACCACCAGTACACCGCCGCCGTTCCCGCTCTTCTCTCTCCCTTTCCCGCCATTAGCTTCACCTTCACCTCCGCCTCGATCTATAACGCTTATTTGGCAACATCTTGGGAGCATGGCTCGACCACAGTGAAGCCACGCCACTTTGCGGACCTCGGTTGACATGGCTTCGGCCGCCGATGCACCGCTGTGACCTCCGCGGTTGCGCACACCCCGTCGTGCCCCTGTAACCGCGCTCGTAGACGCCTGGAGCTCTCAGCTGCTCTGCACGGGTAGGAAAAGGAGAAAATGGGGGTCAATTTGATGCCCTGCCGGAGGATTTCGCCGCCACCGCCGAAACCCGTCACCACCGCCGTTGCCATCAATGCCGGCCGTTAGAGTGACCTTGGTCCAATTGGAGCCGTGTCCACACTCGCCTGGGTATCTCGGAGCCTTTGCATGAGTCCAAGCTACCTCCAAGCCACTGCCGCATCCTACAGCCGCGCCACCGCTGCCTCGCGCCTCCGTCGTCCACCGCCGTGCATGCGCCGGCCAAACCAAGCCCCGTGGGCTCGCTAGGACTCCAACCCCTCACTCACCTTGGCCCCTCGATGCCTTAGCATGAGTCAAAGTTACCTCCCGAGCGCCCCAGCACCCTGCAGCCATGGACCCGCCGTCCGGTGCCGCCGCGACCCGTGAGCCGGCCAGCCGGAGCGCCGCTAGCTCGCCGCGACCCCGTAGCCGCTCACGCCACACCCTAGCGCCGCCTTGGCCAATGCTTCGCCTAGCCCCAACCCGCCGTAGCCACAGTGCCTCTCGCCATCGGCCGAGCACCGCCGCGCCTGCGCCTGCACGTGTCGAGGAGGAGAGAAGGGGATTACCCCCGGTGCACCGCGTCCTCCACGTGTGGCCACGCTGGACCAACCAAAGGCAGCCACGCGGACCACCCGTCCTTAGTCCACCATGGACCTAGTTCACGCGCCCAGCAGCTGTAGGCCAAGCCCGGTTAGAGCTCAGATCGCCACGCGACCAACCTCCCTGCTCGACACGTGTCCGGGCCAGGCCGGCCCAACCCGGCCCAGATCCGGCCCTGCCCAGGCCCGTCGAGGCCCAGTCGAGGCCCGGTCGGCGTTGACCATTGACCGATCAATGTTGACCGTTGACCGTTGACCCACCTGTCAGTGACCGTTGACTGTGGGTCCCACATATCGACGATTGCACCATTCGGACCCACGCTGACGTCAGCATGACGTCAGCGTGACGTCAGCATTACCGTCCCACCGCCAGACCCGCGCGTCAGTGCTAACGTCAGCATGACGTCAGCGTGACATCAGCATGACGTCAGCTGCTGACCCACAGTGCCACATGGCACCTATCCGACGCTGCCACGTGTCAACCAGGAATTGACTGCCCCTTTTTCTTTTTTAGAAAATGATTTAATCTTCAAAAATTCATAACTTCTTCATACGATCTCCGATAAATATGAATCAAGTGTCCAAATTTTCATAAAAATGAGCTCTATGTCATAGGCTTATGTATTATTGCATTTGGAGTTATTTGATTTCATTTGCTTCTTTGTGATTGATCTATAGGGGTCGCTCCCGTGACCGTTATGTCTCGATTTTAGTTTCCGCGAAGGAGTTGATCGAGGAGAAGGACTAGAAGAGTGCCAAGGACTTGACGGAGGACCTAAGTGACAGCTATTCAGGTGCCACACCCCACCCAACCTCGTAGAATCCTATTACACATGGCAGATTATCTAGTTTGCTAGTGCTTATTTATGAATATCACCTGATGATAGGTTGCATGGTAGAATTTCTTAATGAGCCTTTACCTTGTCGCAACCTTACCCCTGCACACCCGCTGATAGGCTAGACGCATGCTTATTTACTTATGATGCTTTACTTCTACTACGCTTATATCTGTGATGTGATGTGTGGTGGAGAGTACGGTATGGTATATGATTAAGGCACGTGGTGCCACTTTACTCGGGGAGAGTGATGCGTGTGTCTTGGGTGTGTGGTGAGGGTTGTGTTGATCGGACAGGATTCTACGATGAGCCATGAGGGCGAGTCTTGCCGGGGGGTGTGTTCTGGGCATCCCTATGTGAGGTATCTATGGCGGATACATTGTGAGATATATGGTGATCCCGGGGGTGAGATCCTTCATGGAGCGAGGCCCCGGGTAGGAGGTGCTGTTGTAGCATGGACTGTTGTAGTCCCTATGAGAAGATAATCTTGTCTGATCCCCCTAGGACCTGATATCTCTTGAGGACTAAAACCTTGGGACCTACGTGCTCACCACTCGCTCTTGTATGGGCGGGAGACGGATGTTTGAATAGCTAGGATGATGCCACTACTACTAGGTTGTTAGCATATAGTGTTGGGAGGTACGGGCATGGGGTCCCACACCCTCCTTGAAGCCGTAGAGTTACCTTGGTGGCCCGGGTAACTACGCCTCACAGTCTCAGTGTGCCGGTGTACCTATCGGTATTCCGGTGGTGTTCTGGGGTGTCCTAGTACTGAGTGGTAGGGTGGCATCGCACCGGTTAGAAAGCAGCCAGAATCAGCTTAGGCGGGGCACCGCCGATAATAGTGATCTTGTGATTATCGGAGTACACGCTCTACAGAATTTATAAATCTATATATATAGTCCGCGAGCCACTGGTATGGCTCTTTCCTAAGACCCATGCTTCTCGAGAGTAGTGAGATGAGTCTTTCTATTCTCCCCCTGGTGTTACCCTTCTAGCTGTGAGCCGCTGAGGCTTCGAGAGGGAGTTGGACCTGTCGACTGAGTGCGAGAGTGTGAGATGTATGTGATGTGATGGGGTGGGAAAGATGTGTGGATGAGATGGGTTAAAATTTGATGAACTATATTATATAATATTGGTCACTACTTACATAGGAAACCACAACCATATATTAGGCCTCTTGATTTTATCCTCTACACCCCACCAAATACTACATAGCAAAAGCAAAGCATAGGGTGGAAGATGTGGCCAGTACAAAATGTACTAAAAATTTGGATCCAGGTATGGATGATGGCTTGCCGACGCCCCTGAAGGACAAAAAGATTAGATGGTCTCGTGCCTACGCTCAAGATGGTGAAAGACGATGCTTCCGCAATTTCCCTCTACTTCCGCAGCTATTCCGGATGCTAGATACTCTGATGATTCCGCCATGTGGCGATGTAATAAATTAGGTAAACCCCTCTATTGTATTCTTTTATTCGATGTATGGCTTTGTAATCAACTGTTATTGGATAACTGATGATTTGACCTCCTAGGCTATCATTATATCCTTCATTCTGTGTATTTTCCCTTCGTAGAAAATTGAGGATGTTTCAGTTGGTATCAGAGCCATGCTTGACCCTAGGACAAGACCCTTAGGATTGGATGATAGAATAGGAGATCTTGAATCACTTTCGGTTATATACCGACCTTGCATAACGCTTTTATGCTTGGCTCATCTCCTCTCTTACTCACCTTCTAACTTGTTTCCCGGTTCTGTATGCAGATGGAGAGCTTTGTGGAGATTCCCTTCTATGAGAAGTACCAACAAGACTATGCCAAGGTCCTGCGTGAGACGCTCCAGCACCTTGGTGTCCCCAAGTCAAACTGTCATTGGGTTTGCCACTGCAAGATGAGACCTAATGGACCAGAGGATTGCTTCGTGGTGTCGATCCAGATCATTGAGTGTAATGAGGTGCCGGCACTGAAGCCCTTTGTTGTCCGTGAGATGGACAGGACTATCACCAACACCGCACAGCTTGCTGCATGCGCCGCCCTCCGGATCGTGATGAGAAACACCTATGAACTCCTCAAGACAGGACCGTTCCGCCTGCTACCCCAAGCCCTTGATCTCTCCAGAAGTGACATAGATCATTGGGCCGAGACCAAGAGCATCTGGGGTAGAGAGCATGATCGCACGCTCAAAATCATAGGGGAACACATGGTTGCCCAGGACAAGCTCATCCTAGCGCTGGAAGGTGACAAGCGCTACTACAAGCATCAGGTCACAGAGCTGGAAGCAAAGGTGAAGGCCCAAGAGGAAGAGTTGACCAAGCTAAAGAAGTAGAGCTGGTCTAACACGGCACACCTCGCCAAGTATATGAAAGGTTATGTGTATCTGCGTGATGTCGTGAGGGCAACGCTGGAGAAATGGAAGCAGTCTGATGCCCGTCGTATCCAGCAATACGAGCAGGTACAGATGTAGCTGCCTACCCACTGTCGCAAGGTGCCCCTCATCGAGAAGTTCAAGGTAGGGTCCACCAGCCACAACATGGATGCCTGCCCCATGACCGAGTCAGAAACTACTCCAGAGTGGGAAGAAGCCCGCAAGTATGTGCGGAGGATGCTCAAGACCGACGCACAACTCTAGGAGATGGCTGCTAGCACCTTCCCCCTCGTGCCACCAGGTTCGACTCCCGAGCAGTGATCCGCAACTGACGCAGAGTGACCTAGCTGAAGACAGCCCCGCAATGGCTAAAGAAGATAAAACTCACTTCTAAAGTAGAGTAGATTGTCTCCTTTTGAAGCCTACCTGCGCGTAGTGCGGAAATTCTCGTGAGTCTTCTGGTGTAGCTACTAGAGACATCGCCGTGTAACCAGCTTAATGTAATGAATGCTCGGATCTTATCGCATCTTATGGATTTTCATTGCTTCTTTGAATGAATGTTGGATAGATAAAAATGTTTCAAATTAATTAAATAAGTTTAAATTACTTAGCTAAGTTGATAATAGCTCATATCACTTGCACCTGTTCCTAAGTCTGGTGATCTTGAAGCAGGATGTCTGCCCATCGTTCAGCACCTCTGAGCCACCACGCACCACACCCAGGGCCCGCCATGGGCCATAGATGCGGTGGTAGTAATAGCTACATGGGACATAGGACCCCCATTGGATTTGACCCAGAGAAGGAAGGACATCAGATCGTCACTCCGCCACCCGTCAGGACCCATGTTGAGGAGCATTCTCCACCACCCCCACCACTTTTGGCTAGGGTGATGGTTCAGCAAACCCGCCTCCTTGAAACCTTGACTGAAGAATTCCAGCAGAAATTAGCTAGTGCGCTCATGTTGGAGCTCCCTACCTTTGACGGCTCTGACGGTGACCCTATCATCGCCATGGAATGAGGATGTTTCATTGTGACTATGCATAAGAGAGATTGGCATGATCGTCTCTTCGAGGCCATATGGGCGAATCGAGTTACTACTAGCACTCCGACGCAAGCAACGCCGTACTCCCTTGTTTATGGAAGCGAGGCAGTTTTGACACTTGAAGTTCAGTTGCCATCATTGCAGGTGGCTGTACAAGATGAACTCATGAATGATGAGCAGATCCAGCTTCGTTTTTAGGAGCTAGACGCTTTGGAAGAGAGTCGTCTCAACGCACTCTAGAATTTAGATATGTATCGCCAGAACATGGTGAGAGCCTATGATAAACTGGTCAAGCAGCAAGTTTTTCGCAAAGGCGAACTTGTTCTTGTTCTTCGACGCCCTATTGTCGTCACACACAGGACGAAAGGAAAATTCAAGCCAAAGTGGGAAGGGCCATTCATCATTGAGCAGGTCTACGATGGTGGCGCATACTAGCTAATAGATCACCAAGGACTTCAGCCTATGCCGCCTATCAACGGCAGAAATTTAAAGAAGTATTTCGTGTGACCAATGGTCGTGCGATCCTCGCCCCTTTTGCTTTTCTTTTTGATATTTTTTAAAACATGTTTTCTCTCATCATAGAAACTATTTTTAATTTGACTGGACATCGCGTCCAACAACAAAAGGCTTTCTCATATATATCATCAAGCTCAATCCTCTGGTGGCTGTCATTGAGGGGTGTCCCTGGACTGGGTATGTCCTGATCAACTTAATATGTGGTAAAGCAACCTCAACACAAGCACATGGTTGGCACCAACAAGGGATAAAAGTGTGGATGGATGAATTTCAATCCACGCTTACCCTGGAAGTTGTGGGCTCGCCTTATCCTTACCAGTGTTCAGTTGGGAGTACCAAGCCTCTAGGGAGATGCTAGGCAAAAGAGCATGAGAGGGCTACCTGATTCAAACGTCTGGGTCAAGTGTGAAGCTGCATGCCACCCTAGAGGTAGAAACAAGGGACTTAAAAATAAGCCTGCGAGGATTAGTTCCACAAAGATGAAGAGCTGCCCTCTGAATTCGTTGAAGACAAATTTCAAGAATCAAATTCGAAGAAAATAGAAACAAAAAAGGAGAGAAAGAAAAAGGAGACATAGTCAACTGTCTCGAAGCTCTCAAGAATCAAATGAAGTCAAGCCATCAAGTCAAATGTTTTGAAGCTCCCGATGATCAAATCAAGTCATCAGGTGAAGCAAGTGAAGGAGGAGGGTAGCTATTCATCACCCTCGGCAAAAATAAAGGCAAAAAAGACATACACCAGCCATTCCCCCCAAACTTACCTTGAAAGTCAACCGTATCCTATACTCCCTGTTGAACAATGGAAAGGTGTGGGACACATGACTGAAGGGAGGTTCGGTGAGAGTTCTTCTGACCCCGAGAGGTCCTGACGAAGTGCCAATCTAGTGACACAGTTATCACGAGGAAACTAAGTCTCATATGAAAGTTGTGTCATTGACGTTGTTATGTCAACATACATCTTTTAGTGACATCACCGGAAGATGCTTCATAGCTTGGTGCTCATGGAAAAGCCGACATTTTTTTTAAAAAATATATATAATTTTTTCCTTTTTTCTCTTCTCTCTTTCTCCTTTTGAGAACACAATTCTCATTCTTCATGATACAAGAGAGATTAGCTGGTACTCCAATATCGTCGCTCTTCATGGTTTATGGGCGAGGATGGCTCTACACCCACAAATTGGCTCTTTGTTGTTTGGTCGCAGCATACGAAGATTTATTCAGGACATGGTATGATCTTCGCCATGTCATGCTTACAATACTTACGATAATTGTGAGTTCAACGTTTCTTGAGCTGATGGCCTCAAGAGAGGACAAAACGACACGAGGCTATGACCATGCGGCTAGGGTTGTCAAAGATGTATCTCCCCGAGTCAAATCTATGCTGCTTCGCACATAAACTTGACTCGGCGGGTGGCATTTGGGAGCAGTGAAGCAAGTCAGTGCGACGATTGTGGAACTGTGAAACCCTTCAAGAGGGATGGCTGGCACTATTGTAACTAAGTAGTCGCATTCATCTTGATAAAAAAAATCAACTAAAGACTTTCTCTGGTGCCAGTGTGTTCGGCGTTAATAAATTAGAGGGTTTCTTTTTCTCATGATGTGGCATGATTTTCGCCCTAATATTATCTGAGGTGTTACCGCACAGGTGGCATGGTTTTCGTCATATCCTAGTACGGTATTTCCGTTGTGTAATCATACGGCAAGGATTTTTCATCAAGATCCTCGTGTTACGAGTTATGTGCGTGAGCCATGGCTACGATTGGCGCTGTGGTTACCTATATATCTCAGGATCGTTCGAGTTCTTCCCTAGTACAGTACAGCTAAGCTATGGCGACTGGCGTTGGAAAGCTACTGAAGCTCCATATATGGTGGCATGTATATATATACGACACGTGTATGTCTATATATGTATATGTGGAGAAAGGATAATACAGTACTGCTAAGTTATCATGTAATCATGTACATTCGATGACTCGGCATAGTAAAAATATTATTGGCATAAATAGTACTCTGCGTAGCAGGAAGGAAGCACCAAGATACAATGGACTAAAAAAAACGAATTATTATAACGTTGTCAAAATGCAGATATAGTACAATGATTCATGACTCAAACGAGCGTGACAAGAAGAAATTCATCAAAGAACGGGCGTGTTCTGTAAGGCCATCATCGTCCTGATCAGTAAGGCGAGCAGTTGCTTGTTCAAGGTCCTGCAGGTGTTTCTGACCCTGTCCCAGCGTCACCTCCAATTGAGATTGCACCACGCCCGTCTCGTTGAAACGATCTTGAATCGGTTGCTCCCATGGTCTTTTGCGTGTACCAAGAGGGACTTCCTTGAAAGTAGTTGTCAAAAATTGACCTGGAGTTGGAACTCGGCATCTGGATTTGTATTTTTCCTCCCTCCTAATGATGTCGTTTGCTGATTCAAGAATAAGCTGCTGCCCCCGACCAAGGTTGAGCTCTTGGATCTGCGTCCTTGAAGAAGTCAAATTCTTCACGCCAATAAAATACTTCCCCTTGCTTCTCTTTTGGTGCAAGATCAGGAGGCCCACTGTATAGTGTATAAGGCGTGCAGTTTACGGCGTGGCCGCCCTGGGAACAAAATACAGGAAGCAGGGTGAGGGATCATGTGGAATTTATAAAAGAATAATGCCAATTGCACATCTATTTGCTCGTGCCTATAATATACCTGTGGAGGAGCATTAATCAGGGCATTAGATTGTGGTGCCCTGAGTGGCGGCTTTGGATACTGACGATGAGGACGAGGCAGTGGAGAATTACTGGAGCGATCTCTGTTGTGACCTGGAGCCTCCTCTGAATTCTTCAGGTTGCGAGATTCCTTTGCTGAGCGATTCATCTGAGGATTAGATAAAAAATTACAGTGTGCAATATGAGAAAATAAGTATGTATACTGAGAAATTTCTATGTTACAATAGGCCATAATTCGAGCGAGAAAGTTGGCATGGTCGACTCGTGTCTTGTCGTGGTAAACAAGTACCTCGTGAGCTTCCGGGTCGCCTTGTTGCTAATCCGCCGAGTTTGATCTCGCTGGTCGTCGAACTGGTTGAACAAATTGTCTTTCCTCCTCCGATGATCTGTGATTTATTTGCCTTAAGGTTGTCGGGGAGCATTTTTATTTATGGGAACCGGGTCACTTGTTCCCTGACTTGTCTGAAATTGTAATCAGTTTTGGTTCCGGTTTCTGAGTTCTGATTAGGGTCGGAGACCAGACATACTGAACGAATAATGGGCTTTTGTGTTCTTATCAAACTTGGTTGCAAAAAAGGGTGGCCCTGGTGCAAGCGGTAGAGCTTACCGCCTGTACACATTTATGCAGGGATGGCTGCTGGCTATTTTCTCTTCCCCAGACCCCAAATTACGGGAGCCTACGGCACTGGGTACGCCCTTTATCAAACTTGGTTGCAAAATAATGTTTTTTCCCCATGTCAAGTCTTTGTTGCTTCGCACATAAACTCGACTCGGCGGGTGGCATTTGTATGATGGAATTTTGGGATATATTTGTGGTGAATGTCATTCACGTTCAGATTATATGAAAGAGAGTTTCCTTATCAAATGTAAAATGCTGAGGAATGCCTGCGTTTTACAAGTTAGCTATTGTCGTTGGCTGGCCAAATTCCATGATCAGAGCTCCATATGCACTCATGCATTATTATGTGTGTGTATATATATGCACGCATATATAGATATACGTGGCTGGCTTCTCAACTAGGCAAAATGAAAATGAATCGAGCTGGTTATGCAAAGATTTTTTTTTTATATGTGGTTTGGCATTGCAAAGCCCATATAAAATGGCTATTATTACCCATGTTCGTTTGGAGTATATACGTATATAAATAAGGCCATTATATCTTGTGGACTAGATAAAATATGTATGTGGCCCACTAATATGCACGTATATAGTTGGGCTATGATATGCTGTATTCCTGGACATGGAATATTCTACGAATATATAAATCTAGAAGATATATACGTATTTCCTTGGAGCAAATCCATGTACGGTATGCATGAAGGTGGATGCGTAAGCATCAAGGACTTTTGGCTAAGAGTTCTGGATACAATCTACGATGTATTTTTCTTGGCCGAGGGGCAAACGTTCAGCCTCTTGCCCCTATATAAAGCAGCGACCTAGCCAACGGAGTCGACCCCTCCACGTTCCTACGCATACGCGCTACTCGCCGACGCCCTGCTGTCCTGCTGCCATCTCGCCGAGGAAGCAAGTCGTCGAGAAGCTAGCAAGTCGCCGAGAAGCAAGCTAGTAAGTCGTCGAGAAGACTACAAGCAACAAAACAACGTCCTGCTGCTCATCTCGTCGAGAAGCCATCGCACGAACACGCCTGTCTCGACCTCTGTGCTTTCTGTTCGTGATCATGATGGCAAGTTCAGCAGTTGTGTTTCCTGGTGAGCGGTCTATACAAATCTGTTAGCAAGCACATACAAGCTCCAATATACGGCGCGCTGATGAGAGTGATTTCCACCTTCGTTCTACTGCCGTGCTTCTATTATGCTAAGTGTGGCAACTTGACATCAGAACCCTCGCCGCGCGAGGACGTAGTCAAGTTACTGGGACAAGAAGAATTAAGATGCGCGAGATGGGAGCACCCCGCTCGTTGTAGCGTGTGAGTTGGGAAAACTCCGCTCGTCATGATAAGAAGAATCAAGATGCACGAGATGGGAGCACCCCGCTCGTTGCAGCGTGCGAGACGGGAAAACCCCACTCGTTACGATAAGAAAAGACAAGATGCACGAGACGGGAGCGCCCCGCTCGTTGCAACGTGTGAGATGGAAAAACCCCGCTCGTTGCTATGAAAATACTAATGCCGGGAGGCTGTCGACTTCATGTGAGAGCATCGTCCAAGCATTATCTACACTACTAAGCTGTTGCGGATTATCTACTATATCGTTCACTACATGTCTAGTGCCGACGAGGCTAGACGGAACTCTGGTTAAGTTTTGACGAGGCGAAGTCACTACTCCATCAACACGTTTCAGTTAACGAATGGGATATATCGTTGCTGGGCACCGACGAGGCGAAAGCAACTACACATGTCCGTGATGATGAAGGCAGGCGTACATGACTAGGCACCGACGAGGCAAAAGTCATCCCCTTCGTTATCATCTTTTTCATTTACTCCTACGTGGCGATGGCGGTCCTGACCGAGCTTCGGCGACACAAGGCCACCCATATTCTTACTACGCCATATATCGCATATGGCTCACAACGTTGATCAAATACTTGATGACCATGAAGCGCAGCTTAATTGAAGGTTTTTTGCAAGCTCGTCTTGCGGATGTAATTAACCGGTCGTGCCCAACAAGCCCCGGGAATTGGCGAACTACGCAATCTCCTATAAAGTCAGACCTCTCCTTAAGCATGACGCTGAAGACGGAAGAAGACTATTTTTTGTTGATCATGTATTTTGTATATTCAAGAAAGAATTAATGAAATATGTGGTTCTCGAATGTGTGCATGTTTCTCCCTGTGTATATTATTTTTATCCATGTCTTCGTTCAGTTTTTGACCAAACAAAGTCATTACATCCAAGAAGCAACCATCATTGGATGTGATCACACGTTGGAACTCAACATATTTGATGCTGAAAACATGTAACAGAACCGCCCAATTAATATAAACCCAAGGTACTAAGTAAACCGCCGAAACAATTTAGTTAGCGCATTGTGCTCATATTAATCCGGTAGTCCATGAAATCTCGAAGGATTTCAAAATTTACCAACGACACACCAGGAAACGCACAGTTCAGTAGTTACCATTCACTTGTTTTTACTTTTCGCACATAGCTTAATTACATCATAGGATTGTTATATAAACCCTTTTTAAATCAGAGTTGTAAATAGATAGTGGAAGCCGATACAAATTAGGCATAAACTCACACCTACTATTTTTAAATACAGTGCCAGTTCAGGGTCAACATCCAACAACACCAATTAGACGAGATATAAGAGATGACCTTGCTCAAGGTCTAATCTTCTCGTAGTGGGATACAAGTCCATCTTGTCGCCACAACAAAGGTCTTATGATCTGCAACAAGTGGGAATAAAACCCTGAGTACGAGAATGTACTCAGCTAGACTTACCCGTCATAAACCAAAAATAAAGTGACACCAAGGAGTATACAAGGCTTCATTAGGAGGCTAGCTAACTCATTTCTTTGCATAAAAGCTTGAACTTATTAAGAACAATTATTATAACCTTCTATCTTTGCATTTTAAAGTCATTAACCTGATCGTGCTAGATTAGAACCTGATCTAAACAGTCATGGTGTAATTATCAAGCAAGAATAGTAACTAATTCCGGTTGAGCATCTTTCAGCATCAACATCATAACCATCTCATCTCTTTGTTTAAGTTGTTACTACGATGCCGATGCTCAAGTCAAGTACTCACTGTCCAGGAGTGATGGCGATTCAAATCGATTCCTAACCAGCTGGTGAAATATTCCCCACACAAACCCAGACATGCCTGTACAACGGCACCTTAGGTCACCGTTCGCACTGTTTGGGTAAAAGATAGTCGCGGGATCAACAGGAACCATCATACACAGGGGCCGACCGGCTGCATACTAGTCGGGCGCCGACCTCAGGCTTACTCTCTGTGCCCCTGTAATCACCCGCGCCATCTCCAATATGATGCGTTCAGCAGGTCAAAACCCGGCCCAAACATGCTACTAGGCTTCATGGTTTCCATAATGCCAACTAAGTGTGGGGCGGCTTTCAATATGACAAGAGGGCCGAGACATCGGACGAGGCCCTAGATCGACACAGATGGGATAAACAACACAGAACCTCTAGTTCTGTCCACAGCTCCAATCCCGCCCTGTCTCGATTTATTACTTCCCATGGTTATTCCACATCATCAACATAGCTCACCATTATGAGCCACCACCTATAACTCGCGGATGACAGGAAATCACCCGACTTCTACCGATCTATTTAAGCAGGGCTAAGCATATAAGCGATCCTAAACTTAGCAGGGTGTAAGGGTATCTTAGGTGGACAAGGGTAATCATAATGCATCAACGGTATCGATCAATGCCTATAAACTAATGCATCATAAACAGTAAAGAACGCAAATTAAGTTATTTGTAAAACAGTAGGAAGGAATGCTCCGGGGCTTGCCTTCCTCTGACGAGCGAGGTTGAAGCTCCAGGCACTCGATCACTCCATGTCTGGCTCCTGGTTCTCGATCACCTTCTGTGCAGAAACTTCACTTCGAAACTCCTCTTCTGGATTCCCGTTTTCACGTCATGTTCTGTTCTCCTAGCGATCCTGTATGATGCATATGCATGTATGAATACGAAGAATGCACATGGTATGATAGTGGAGTATGATGATGATGAATGCTTGCATCTTCTTTCTACAAGGTAGTCAACATCATCCAAGAACATGTACCATAAGCACATGTCGTCTACTGCATTCTCTACTACAAACAATACAAGTCTATCGATGAAACCTTCTTTCTACTTATCGCCAGCAAGCAAGCTAGTAAAGCAATTAACCATCTTACTATCACTAGCAAACAAACTAGTAAAGCTAAAGATCCTTACTAAGCATAACCATCTCAACACATTCATCATGCCTTAATCGCAGCTACAACAACCCTATTCAAGACACTAAAAACATGGTCACATTTAGACTTTCATAAAACACCCATAGACTTACCCCATCCTACTAGGATCTAGATAGACCCTAACCACCCAATCGATTAAACACCTCATAAATACATAGAAAAGCATCATTTAGGGCATGACATCACAAAACAAGGTTCAAATAAGGCACTCATATAAATAGAGCATAACTACATCATGCATTTAAACTATCCATAAAAATCTATAAAAATTACAAAAGATAAAACATAGCAATTCTAGCATATCCTCTAATTTTCACCTCATTCGAGTGTGCCTATTATCCCACACAAAATAACAAGGCAGCATAATTAAATAGACCTAAAAATACTTTGTACTATGAAGTATGTCAAACCTTAGGCTTCATCACATCAAGGGCTACCTTATGGCATATAAGTAGCCTACCAAAATTATCAACCCCAAACTAAGTCCACACAATGCATTTATGATTTAATCCAAGAATAGCCCCTTAATCCCACTTGAACTATAACTTTATATTTTTATACAGCACATGCATATGATACATTTTGCATAGATAGAACATTACCAAAGAAGACTAACAAAACTAGAATCAAATTTTTCTGAGCATTCTAGATTTAGTTATGCATTTTCTAAGATTATCAACATATCAAAAATTAATTAAAGCTACATATAAAAGTGCTGCAAACATGGAATATTACATTTTTAACAGACACAATACATCATAAGAAAAATTTGGCAACTTGAACCACTTAAATCGGAGCTATATTCACTGAGGTATGAATTTTAGAAGTTTAAAACCATTTTCTGGAAATTATTTTCGGGATTAAAAAATCCATATAGGACAAAATATTTACTTCGAGGCCCCTGCTCTTTCTGAAAATTATATAAGCCCGAATCTGAAAGACCTATGAGTCATGGCACTTTGCACAAAACCCGAGAAGAGTAATGAAATTCTGCCGATGTCCCTGCCCATCTTCTACCTCCGTTCACGAAGCAGGGGACGGCACGGGCCGGCCGATTCCCGCCGGCAGAGGCAGCGTCGACGGTAAAGAAGTGGTGGAGGAGTGTCGAGAGTCCCCCGCGCATCCTCCGACGGCCGTGGTTCAGCCCGAGGCAGCCTACTATGGCGTATCCATGCGAGGCCGCGGCTCGCCGAGGAGCTGTACGACGGCGGTGGCGCAGCCATCTCCTCCGGCCTGGATGAGGCGCATCAAGAGGAGAGTAGGGCAAAGCAAAGGTGGTGGTGGTGGTGCTGGCTAGGCACGAGGATGGCAGGAAGGCAAGGACTGCAGTGGCCATGGAGCTCGGTTGCGGCAATGGCGGAAACGGCCGATTTGGCCCTCACCTTTCACGACGACGGCTTCGAGCGAGGAAGAAGAGAAGTGAGGCAGAGAGGAAATGAGAGTAGGGGAGTAGGTGAGCGCGCTGCTGCTACCTTAAGGCGCTCGGCGCAGTGAGGGCAGGCGGATAGGCGTGCGCGTGGGCACTTGTGTGCTTGGGCGCGCGTGCGTGCAGGCACTCGAGTGTGCGGGCATGGCGTCTAGCTCTTGGCCGAGCTCGGCGTGGTAGCTAGCGGCGGCGAGGTGCTCGCATGCGTGCTGAGGCGCTGCTGCCGGCTGCTGCGCCACTGCCACGACTGAAGCAGAGGAAGAAGGGGAAAAGTGAGGGGGAGAGGATGACAGGTGGGTCTGGGTGGGTCCCACCATTTTTTAATCTGAACTGAAAGTTTGACCAGCTATAGTTTTCAAACGAAGCAATATTTTGAAATAATTTGAATACAAAAGTTGCTCCATTCAACGAATAGAACATTTCATATATAGGAAGTTTTGGCTAACTCGGCCTATATTTGAAAATGTGAAATTGGATCAAATTTGAATTATAAAAATATTAATTTCTAATATTCCACTTACTGTTTTTGCTCTTTTTCAAAGCCTAAAAAGCATTTTCATGATTTGGTAAAAATATATAGTTTGTTCCAAATATTTTTCTCTACATACCATATTAAGGGTCCAACTTGAGATACACACTGCAGCTACCCTTTCTAGTTAAGGTCGGGCAATCATGATTAGGGTAATTAAATCCTAATTTTGCAAGACTTAATTTCGAAACCATACAACCAAGCCAACATTGACCCTAATACCCTTATAAACATGTTTAGGTCCTAACCACAATCATTTTCACGCAATCATCACAACTCAACACCCAGGTCAAACAATTTAAATTAAATGCAAGCAAGTGTAACATCTTAGATGTTAATGACAACTAAAACTTGATCAAGTGCATTGTTAAAGCATAATCATTGAGCATCATGTTATAAATGCATTTATGTTTTAATGATATCTTTATGTGATGCTTAGTTTTATACATGAAATGATGATGCTTTCTGTTTATTTAAAGTTTCTTGTCATTTTATGTGTTTCTGTAAGTTTATAAAACAACCTAAAATTTATCTTGTTATCTTGTGTTTTGCTTAATGTTTATGTTAGGTCAACCATGATATGTCTCAACTAAAACAAATTTATATTTCATAGGTTGCTTGTGTTTCTGAAATGTTATGTCACATGAAATCATAAAACCCTACTTTCGAATGTCATCCCAAGTACTTAGGTTATACTCTATGTACTTGAGGTGTAAACTGTGTTTACACTAGTGTCAAGCATAGTGTATAAATCTAAATCCAACCCTTAAAAATGATTTCCATATTTGAAGTTAAATTTGGATTTCAAAGCTTATTCCCAAGTCTTGTAATTCAAATCTAAATTCAAATTGGAAAGCTATAAAATATTTTTTAAAAAGTCAATTTGGTCACCCAAGGGCGTCATGGGGGTCATTGACCTAACAATATCCCTGGATGATGTTTGTGATCATTAATGACCAACCAATTAATTTAGCAACCAAATCGAGTTTGTTTCCGCTTTTGAAAACCCTAATTTTGAAACCATGTTTTACCCCTCTTTCCATATTTTAAAATCTATAAGGAATTTTGATATATTCTCAAAATATGGTTTATAGATCTTAACAAGAGCTACAATATTGGTATTTAAAGTTTTTCAAGTTTCCAAAAAGAATTTCAAATGAATTTGAAAATATAGTTTTCTAACATTTATCCCCTTTTGATTTTGAAAACATAATTCAAAATTTATGCATATTTTGAGAAAACTTGGTATTTGAAAGATGTTTAGTTTGAAAAGTTGAGCATACCATAGTTTTGAATATTTTCAAGTTTTATTGAAAATTCAAAAGTAATTTTAAATATTTGTTTCTAGGGTTTTGTTTCCCTTTTCAATTTGATTTCATATTTCAAAAACTAAGTAGAATTTGAAAATGTTTGTTAAATGAAAAATGTAGCTCTTGAAAAGTTATACAAATGATATTTTGGGATATTTTCAAGTTCTTATGTAAAATCTGGAGTAATTTTCTATTTACCGAAATGACATCACCTGCTACAGTACCGCTGACATCATCATCTTCAATTCCTTGTCTCTGTTACTCCTTGTCGCCGTGGCCGCCGTGGCCATCCTGGCTTGTCGGCCATCGCTAGCTCGCCTCCCATGCTCAAACATTCACCAGACGCGTGCCGCCCGTCTGTGCTTCGACGTCGGGCTATAAAAGCCAGTCGCCCACCATCGTTTCCCTTCTTCTTCTTTCCAGCTCCGTCGCCGCCACCGTCGACCTCACTGTCACCGTCAAATTCACCGCCATCGCTCCACCTCCGGCCATCCCATCTTTCCAACCGCTCTGCCTCGTCCTTGCGGTTTGTTTGGGCCTAGAAATGCAAGCTCTCATCGACTGAGTCGCCTGCACATCGTCGTCTTCCTCACGGCCGGCCGCCGAGCCACCGCGAATTCGTCACCGTCGTTCATCGCCTTCTGTGCTCATTTTCTCAATTCTCTCAACAACCTAGTTCGACTTCATCTCCTGCATCTTATGCTTTCTTTGGTTCGGCCTTTGGTGCACAGAGTTTGCCGGAACGCCATTCGTGCCATCGGAGCGCGCCGCCGCCATTTCTGTCCACGCCGAGCTCATCCCTCCGTCATCATCGAGTCTTCATCTTCGAGCGCATTGAAACCACGGTGAGCTCCTGCACGTGATTGTGCCTTTGGTTTGGCACAGGGCGCCCTATCGCCACCGCTCCACGCGTGCCGCCGCCGCCGCGGCCATGCCCGCCGTCGCAATGCTCGTCGCCTTAGCTGCTAGGGTGGTGCGCTGGCTTATTCAGCGTGCGCATTGCGTCCACAGCATCGCATAGCAGCTTGCGCACACGCTAGCCACACCGGAGAAGCTCTAGTGAGCTCCGAAGCCGCGCCGCCGTGCTGCCGCTCCGCCATCGCCGTCGTTGAGCATGCGCCGTCGCGTCCGCCGCCGCGTTAGCTACCTCAAAAGATTCACCTCGCTACGTAGAGCGTGTAGGTGATAGTCGCTCTGCCCAAGCCCTCTCCGCCGGTGAGGTAGCCGCCGGTCAACCGCCGCCGCCGCGTGGTCAGCGCGGGAACACTGTTTCCCTTTTTCTTTTTCTATTTTCAGAAAATGATTTAAATGCTATTTTCTTCCATAATTCATAGTAATTTGTGTATTACTCCAAACATTATAAGAAAAATATATGTATGTACTTTTTGATGAGCTTGATTTATTAAAAATATTGGATGTTCTTTTTGAGCAAGTTTTGTTGGTTAATTAATTATCCCAATTAATTAATAAATGGATCTTCTATGATTTTTAATAAATCATAGAATTATCCAAAAATTCTAAAATTTGTTTTGCATCTTATTTAGACCATGCTTAACCTAAGATAAAATTTTGAGATCAATTAGACAACTTTAATTTTATGTCATTATTTTATGCTTTTAATTAATTAATTAACCCATTTAATCATGTTTAATTATTATAGGGATTGTTTGACTTTGGGATTGATTGATGACCTTGGGTCATTAACTTTAATGACCTTTGGCACTTTAATTAATTGTTTGAGCTTACCTCAATCATGTCGTTAGGGCTTAATCAACGTTATTTCATGTGCTTAATGAATTTCTTTAATGAAGTAATTAACCCTAATGAACTTAGTAAATAAGTTTTGTTGTCTTGCAACTTTATTGTGAAAGTAAAGTGTTTTTGAGTTATTTAAGTTGTTATGCTTTCATCTATGTATCATCATGCATCATATCATACGTTCCATCATGCTAAAGCATGCGTCTTTTATATACGTGTAGTGTATACGAGAGTGAGAAGGTTCATGTTGAACAAGTTTTGGAAATGATCATCCATTCATGGTGCCGATATCGTCGATCCATGGTGTCAATGCCAAGTCTGACTTTTGGAAACTACTCTGCAACATAGGCAAGCCCCGGATACATTTAAACCCTTCCTTGATTTTATAAAAGTTTTACCGTTTTAGTTATGTTATGTTGCATTAAATACTAGGAGTTGAGTGATAACCTACCAATTGCATTACCTGTCTTATTTCCATATTCCTTGTTACCAGTTTTTTTAAAAAATGAGTAGTAATGCTTAGCCCTGCCTAATTAGTTAGGTTTTTAAAAAAATAAAAGAATGAAAAAGATGAGTATGGCTTTATCTGTGAAATCATAATGACAGTTAATAAATCGAGTCCGGATGGGTAACTTGCATTGGGAATGGAGTCCCTCTGTAGTGTTTTCGTCTATTGATGCCCTAGGTCCCGTGTCGATGGTGATCTGGTGATATCGAGAAATTAGAAAATCCACATGCATGAAGTGATATACTGAGGGTTGGAGCCCAGGTATATCATGGAGTGATATATAGTGGGCCAGAGTCCCCACATATGTCATAGTGTGGTATGCTATGGGTTTAAGTTCCCACGTATATCGGTACACTGGGTCTAAGTGCTCACGTGTATCATGTGGTGATATTGGCTGCGATTGTTATCCCGGTATATCTGTAATCTTGTATGCATCGGAGTTAGAGTCTCCGGTATCCCAGTGATCTAGGTCCCAGCTGGGTATAAAAATGGATTCGAATCGCCATTGCTTCTCGGAGAAGAAGACTCGATCGGTGTTCATCATCGTAGTAACAACTTGAATGATGACAAGGTATCAAAATGAAGCTGCTTGTTAATGTTGAGCTAGAGCAAAACAACTTTATCTTTCTGTTATAATCAATGTTAAGTTAAAACTTGATCCATAAGAGCTTTTCTGTGAAAATTCCTACAAGCCTTACCTTATCCCACCAGCCTGCATTCCTGAATCTTCACCTCTTTTTTCGTCAGGTCAGTCTTGTTGAGTACTTTTGTACTCAGGGTTTGTTGAACCCCTGTTGCAGGTACTAATTGGTGTTCGAACCAAGTTCATGTCGGTGGGCTCGACGTGATCTGAATGTCCCGCACGACTTAGGTGTCCTACCTAAGTTGTCTTCTATAGTTTTGCTCGACTTTCGCTATTGAAGTTAAGTTTATACAAAATAACTTATTTATAATTTATAAATTTACTTTTATCATTCTGCCGCACTCTGATTTTTATTTGGTAACAAATATTGTAATGTTGCAGCTACTCCTTTGTTGATCCTGGTATAAGTTGTCAACATGGTTTAATCAGGGTCCTTTGAGGGCACCCGACAGGGCTTTCTAGGTTATCTGGAACACATGCATGGCTATCAGAGGTCTTTGGGACAATGACAGATGCTTGTGGGCCATATAATTTAGGAGGTTCTGCCACAGCAAGCATCCAAGTAAAGCATATCAGGAATGCGATTTAGTGCAAATAATATAATTATGCTCATGATGTGCAGTGCAAAGATATAGTTAACACTAGAAGCGTTACAAAACAGCCCTGAAATTTAGGAAAGCATTTGAGGTGCTAGCGTCAGAGGACCAAAAGTACACATACTTACCCTCCCCTCAAGAATGGAAAAGTGTTGGTGTACTTTGTAACCTACTAAAGGTGTTCAAGAGCGCAACTAAAGTCATTTCAGGCACTAACTATCCAACCACGAACCTCTATTTTCATCACATGTGGAAGGATCAAGATGGATTTGGAAAAAGAGTTGCAAACTACTGAGCTTGAGTTACAAACTGCTGAGCCAGAAGCAAATGAAGCTAAGGCAAGGTTCCTAAAGGAGGTGGTCACAGTGTTGAAGGAGATGAAAAAAAATTCAATAAATATTGGTACAAGTCAAACATAGCACTATGTGTTCCTGTGGTGTTTGACCCAAGATTCAAACTAAAGTTTGTTGATTTTGTTTTCCGCAAGGCCTTTCCTCAGACAGGAAAGGAAGGGATTGGTAGAGTAGAAAAAGTAGTCCGTGGGCTGTTTTCAGCATACACCTCTCAACAAGAAACCCCACGCGCAACATCTAGACAACAAATACCTAATGTTTCCGCAGTGAATAATGACCCATGGACAGAATGGTATCAAAAAGTCAGTGATGATCATCGAACTCAAAGAAGCACAGAGCTTGATATGTATTTGGATGAGACCGCAATTCGAGATGATGAAGACTTTGACATAATTGATTGGTGGATGGCTAATGCGACAAAGTATCCGACTCTTTCTCGTATAGTTCAAGATTTGTTTGCGGTTCCAGCCACCTCTGTACCATCCGAATCAGCATTTAGCATGGCAAAGAGAACTATAAATGACTTTCGTAGTAGCCTAACCCCTGAGACAGTAGAAGCACTTGTATGTAACCAGGATTGGTATAGGGCAGAAGGTCCTACGAAGTTCTCTACTGCAGCAATTGATGATTTGATTATGAAAGACGGTGAAACATCAAATTCACAGGTATTGTAATCCACTCATTTTCCTTTACACTTGCACACAACTTGCAGCCTCAATAAGGAATGAACCACCAACCTGACTGAACTTTGCAGGACATCAGGATCTAGAAGGAAGCACAACATCACTTAGAGTTGTACAGATGCTAGTATTGTTGCAGTTGTGTTTCTAATGTAATCCAATATTATCATTCGAGAATTGAAGCGTTCTTGGACAACCTTTTGCATTCCTGTTTTCAAAGGTCTAGTAGTAGTTTATCGGACTGCCCAGTCTACGATATGAGTTGATTAGAATGATATCCTTGCATGGGGTTCCTCCATCCATCCTTCCAGAAGGTTTTGATTTTCCCATGTGTGATGATGCATGGTCTGATGGAACTGTGGCCTTTGCAGCTAGCTTAGTAAGTTTAGTCAATGAATGGTGCCCTGTTTCAGGAGGTAGTCCAATGGTCCAATAAACTGTATTGTACCAATTTTGCCATTTCAGTTAGCTCAGTACTATCTGAGGTTGCAGCTGGCCAGACTGCCACTTGAATATGCCGAACAACACTGCTAGCATCTATAAATCTATATTCTATATTCTTGTTCTTCTGTACTGAAATGGTACGTATTGTTTTTTTAGTTCAGAAAACATAGTGTAATTTAGCCGGTGCAGCGACAGGCATACGCGTATTATGCACGGCAATCCAGCTATCTCACAAGCACACGAGTACGCTAAGAAACAGGAGACGGTGCAGCGACAGACAGCTGCAGACGGGTTCGAACCGCGGATACCCACGGTTCGTTGGACGGACAGAGCGGGTCGACCCCCGAACCTCATTTTGACCAAAGGGGTCAGCGGGTCGGCATTAGGAGCGCTCCGCTCCGCCCCCTTTGCAGGCCGAACTAGAACCATATCGCCATCGCAACAACCACCACCACCATCTCCGTCTCGCCGCCGCACCATCTCCTTCTCGCTGCCGCCGCATCTCCGTCTCGCCGCCAAAAGGAAAAATGTAAGCATCTCCTCCCATGCCGACCTCCAAGCCCTGGAGGACCGCTCCGATCGGCGCATGTTTCTAAAGCTCGTCTCTCTGGAGTCCTTGCGCATAGCGCGCGACTCGTATGCACTCCTCCGCAACCTGATTGAGCGTCAGAGGAACTGGCGATGCCCCCAAATCGATCTCCTCTCGCTCGTGGCAAGCGTGGCGCTAGAGCTCCACAAGGTCAAGGATCTGTTTCCCCGCCTCGTTCAGGAGGCCATGCTGGAATGGGGCTTCCGGAAAACCCTCCTCCTCCTAAAGAACTCAGGAGCTACGCTCGAATATCTGGCGGAGGACGCTAAGGTAGTCAAAAAACGTGTCGGATGGCTTGTTGAGGAGGATGTGCTCTTAGGCAAAGTTAAAGATTTGGGCGTAGTGTTTGAGGATACCGTTCGTCTGGTAATGAATGGTACTCGCAACTTTGCCTGGCTTCAGGAACGTGTCCCGGTCTTGCTCAATTTGGTCGATGTTCTGTTGTCGACCCCGGTTCATTTTCCTGATCCTATGTAGACTATTAGCTGTTTCTTTCGAGCTCGTGACTGTTGTGATGAGTATTTTTTAGGGGTGTGGCAAACAGCTTAGAACTGTAGGGGTGGTTTGCACAGCTCTCAAATGTTGCGATGTTTACTTCTTGGAGTGGCAACACCCTTTATGTTTGGATGATGTTAATGGATTTTAAATGATTTGTATTATGGTGCTGTTTTCTCATTTTGTGCCAGGGTACAACTTGCAATTACTTTCAGTTAGGATGATTCTGTGGAATGACAGCTCCACCACCATTGTGTGGAACGGCAGCTCCACAAATATTATGGAAAAGTTCATTACCAGTCATATGGAGTAATTCTCTCTTTTAGGGAATTTCTTGTCCTCCCTGCTGTCGTCAGGTCCCGGCGCCAACCTGGACGCTGTTATGGAACAGATCATGGCGCAGCTCGCACAGGCTTACAGGCTTACGCGCAGGAGTTTCTTGAGGTCAGCTCGCACAGGCTTACACGCAGGAGTTTCTTGAGGTCAAATCTCTTGCGATCTTTTTCTTCTGTTGATTGACGCCACTTTGCTCATTCCAGTATGTAATGGATGGTTAGATTGTGCTTGCTAACTGATGGATTGTGATTCTTGATTTCGCATATGGCACCTATGCTTTGCTTGTGGGGATCGTTTTGGGGCTCCTTATTTACTGTACTTGATAGCTCAAGCATTGAACTACCTTAAAGTTGTTAGATTGGATGGAGCGATTGAGCTTGATAGAGGTTTAGCTATTATGGTCGCACTAAAAAAAACTGAAGACATGCCTTGTTATGGATGCAAGGAGAAAATTCAAGCTCTAAGTTTCTGATGAGTAGTGGGCCTCTTATTCAAGTTAAGTAGTCAAGATATTAATTGGGGTGATTTTTTTGGATTGAAAACCTAATTCACTGGGTGACCTGTGTAGGATAAAAACGGTGAAGGCTTCTATGCTATAGTAACTGTTGATGGTAGCCGGAACTGTTAGACATAATCTGCTGTCACCCCACCGAATTCCACAACATGATGAAGGACAGGGAGTGGTCAGCTCATGTCAAGACAGGCCATGTCCAGGTTTTTCCTGTAGCAGTATGGTAGCAGTAGAAGCTCCCTCACCCACATCTTCGGGTGATGTAAGCATAGTATTAGGAGTAGTTGAGTACTATAGCCATGCCTCATGTGTACCCGGTAGAGGGTGGAGGATTGTATATATATGTTATGCAATGCAATGGAAAAGGCAGCTCTTACCACCAGATCAATCTCTAGTCTTCGGCCAACGCTGAAGACAGTGTGTGTGTTGTGTGTGTGTGTGTCGGAAGGGAGCTCGGCTCGTCTTCTTCCCTGGTTCAGGGAGGATCTCGGGAGGGGGCTTGGGCAGGTGCTGCTCGCCTCGAACCTGGTCGACAGCCAACGCTGCTAGTCAGTGCCACTGCTAGGCACCTTCTAAGGTGGTCGGCAGTGGTCGGTGCTAGGCCCTAGCGCCAACACATGGTATCGGAGCCGTACATCGTTGCTAGGCCCAACGGCCGGTGATGGCGGACGCAGTGCTGCAGGGAGCCGGTGCTGGCGGTGGAGGGCAGCTCCAGCCGGTGCCGCAGTAGGTGGAGGTGCGCGTGGTCAGGGAGTATAGCGGGAACAACTCCTGGCCCATGCTCACTCGCACCAACTACGGCGAGTGGGCTGTGCAGATGAAGTGGAAGCTGCACGCCCGGAAGTGGTGGACAGCCGTGGAGACTGGCGACGCCGGAGAGGACGTGGAGGTGGGCGTCATGGAGGCGCTCATGGTGTCCACTCTGAGCGAGTTCCACGAGGCGCTCGGGGTCAAGAAGACGGCGAAGGAGGCGTGGGAGATGCTGGAGTCATTTCGCACCAGCTCGGATCGAGCCAAGCGGGCCAAGGTTCAGCAGCTACGCCGGGAGTTCAACGACATCCGGTTCAAGTCTGGGGAGTCGGTGGAGGACTTTGCCCTGTGGCTCCAGTCGCTCACCGTTCAGCTGGCCACCTATGTCAAGCCGCTGGAGGACGAGGATCTCTTCAGCAAGCTCCTGTGCATGGTGCCTCCCAAGTATGCCTAGCTTGCCTTATCCATCGAGACGATGCTGGACTTGTCCATGCTGATGCTCGAGGATGTGGCGGGACGGCTGTGGGCGGTGGAGGGTCGTGGGCTGGCAGCGCCGGAGCGGGAGGACAGCAGCAAGCTGCTGCTGACGGAGGAGTGGACTACACGCATAAAGCAGCGGCTGTCCGGGGAAGGCTCCTCTGGCCGCGGTGGTGACCGTGGCGACAAGCGGCGAGGCAAGGTGTTGCGGGAAGGTGGGGCATTAGGTGCGAGAGTGCTCGGAGAAGAAGCCGGAGAAGGAGGAGGCCCACCTAGCTCAGGACGACAGCGATGACGAGCACGTGCTGTTGATAGGGGTGTGCTGTGTGCTGCAGGACGGCGAAGCAGAGAAGGTAGGGGCAGAGCAGGGGACTGCGCTGTAGGCTGTCCATCTCGACGAGCCACGCACGCGGGCCCATCTTGGTGCAGTCGACGTGCTAGAGCAGGAGATGGTGTCCCGGGAAGTCGTCTTCGATGAGGCAGCATGGGACAGGCCAGGGACGGGAGAAGAGCCTGCGGCTACAGAGGCGAAGGAGCCGCCAAGACCGGCCGTGGAAGGCTCGCCTACTCACTCCTCTATTCTCAGTGGTGGTGAGGCCACAGAGGAGCTGGTGGCGGGGAACGAGCCCATGGCTGCAGAGACGGAGGAGCCAAGCCCAACCCGGAAGGCTCGCCTGCTCTTTGCTCCAGTGGCGGCGAGGCCAGGGGAACACTGGCGGCCGGGGAAGCTATGGCGGTGGAGTTCACGGCGAGGGAAGTAGGGGACTCTGCGGTGGCTGGGGATGGAGGAGCCACCTAGTCCACCCAGGGCAGGGACCCCCATCCTCGACCGTGCTCCGCCTCGTCTGACCCCTCCCCGAGAGGACGCCTCGACCTCGAGGGGTGGTTGGGCCTCGTCCACAGGGCGGGGTGGCCTCGAGGGATGCGGGGCTCCGTCCGCAGCCCGAAGCGGCCTCAAGGGTCATGGGGCCGCCACCAAGACCGAGTTCCGAGGGGCCGTGTCCGAGTCCGAAGGCCGGGACGGCCTCGAGATTCGCGGTGCCCCGACTGAGTATTGCGAGTCCGCGCTCGAGGATCGTTGGGCCTGGACCGAGGGCTGGGGCAGCGTCGAGGGTCGCATGGTCTCGGCCGAAGGACGGAGCAGCCTCGAGGGCCGTGGAGCCATGAGCCGCCTCTACCGCGATCGGGAGGCCACGATCGTGGGCCGGGAGGCCACAACCGCGGAACACGGAGCCGTGACCGAGGATCGCACGGCTTTGTCCGAGGTCCTGGGGGCTCTCGCATCTGTGGGGCCGCGATGGAGGCTCGAGGTGGCCTCGATCGCGGGACGGAGAACCTCGACCGTGAGACGGAGGGCCTCGATCCCGGGACGGGATGCTTCAGCCCCGTTGCCGGAGGTTCCAACCCCGGGACAGGAGGCCTCGACCGCGGGCGGGAGCGACTCGACCAAGAGTCAGGCGACCTCCACAGCCTCAGGCACGGGGCAAGGGGGCGCGACCGCGGGAGCCGGAGCCTCGACCGCGCGACTGGGAGGTGGAGTCCCGACCGTGAGTCGGGAGGCCACGATCGCGCGTCGGGAGGCCTCGCGTCGGGCACCCTCGATCGCAATACGGGGAGCCTCGACCGCAGAGGTGCGGGCGGCCTCGACGGCCTCGAGCGCGGAGGCGCGGGAGGCCTCGACCGCCGAGGCACGGGAGGCCTCGATCACGGAGGCGCGGACGGCCACACCGCGAGGCGGGATGCCACAATTGCGGGTCGGGCGGCCTCGACAGCAAGGCGGGAGGCCTCGACCGCAGGCAGACGGACCTCGATTCCGGGATGGGAGGCCTCGACCCCGTGGCCAGAGGCTCAACCCCAGGACGGGGGGTCTCGACTGCGGGTCAAGGGGCCTCGATCGAGGAGCCGGCGGGGGTCGACGACGGAGGTTTCTCCGTTTCAAACGACCCAGCCTCGGGAAACACTAGCGGAGGAACCGGCCACATTCGCAGTCACGGAGTGCAATGCGGAGTGGCGAAAGGCGATACTGGAGGAGCACGCCTTGTACACCCGACGACGGGGGAAGGAACCAGACATCGTCGGGGTGTATGACGACACTGGGGCGTGGGCGGTGGACATCGCCGCGTTCAAGCGTGAGATGGCAACTCAACTCGAGACGAGCGATCTCGGCGCGTTCTCCTTCTACCTCGGCATTGATGCGGAGCACGGGAGGGACTCCATCACGCTGGGGCAGCAGAGGCTGCTAGAGCGGCTGGCATGGCGGACTGTAAGTCCATGCCGACAACGATGGAGGAGTGGTTCAAGCTATCAATCGGACAGCGGGTCACAGAGGATCCGTGGCAGGATCACCGGACGGCGGTGAAGAGGCTGCGGCACTACATCAAGGGGACGCTTGATTAGGCAGTCGTCTTCCCTGAGCACGGCGGGCAGCGGCTGACGGCGTTCAGCGAGGCGCCGTTCAAGTCCGGTGAGGATGAGCAAGGGCTCACGGCGTTCAACGACGCGGACATGGCGGGCGACGCGGATGGGCGGCGGAGTACCGCGGGCGTACTCGGCGGCGCCAATCGCCTAGAAATCGCTGGAGCAGAAAGACGGTGGCGCTGTCGACCTTCAAGGCAGAGTACATCACGGCAGCCACCGCGACATGCCAAGTCACTCTGGCGTCTCAGGAGCTGAGGCAGAGGATTGGCATGGTTGAGGTTTAGGGTTAGCAGTAAGATTAGAGAAAGATTGTTAGACATAATCCTTCTGGTAATAGAATGTTTAGAGGAATCAGGACGCTGAAAAAGAAGAATGTGAAGAAGGTGCCTATGATCCTCGGGGCAATGAAGAAGTCATAGATCATATACAACTTCTTCCAAACTGACACTTTCTGCACAGGAGAACAACAGAACATATGGAGAAAAAATCATATGACAGTTTTTTTTGTGTCAGTCACTGCTTGTCAGGGAGTAGGTTGGTGTACAAGACTAACCTTGGCAGCAAGAATTTCCCAGAACATTTTCTTGAACAGGAGCGCAGGTCCACATGACCAGCGGTGCTGCTGGGACCGGTATGCCTTCAGAGTACTTGGCAGCTCACTCTTAACCTGAAAGCAAATTACAATCTCGGATCAGTTTGATAAACTTTTGTCTGACATAATAATACCTTGGATAAATTTATCAGAGCTGTGAACTTTTATGCTTCCAACGTAAACGAACTCCCAGCCCAAGAGCCCTGCTCTCAGTGCCAAGCCCATGTCCTCAGCAGTAGTCCGGTCCTCCCAGCCCCCAGAGTCGAGAATCGCTTGCGTTCTCCATACTCAGGCAGTTCCTGCGTGCATGAATAGATAGCATTCTGATTTCTCGAACACAGCTGAAGTTGACAGCATGAACAATTGCGGCCAAGGATACCGTTGTAGCCAAAGAAGTTGCAGAGGGAAGAGCCAGCTTCCTGCTCCAGCTTGAAATGGTAGTCCATGGACATCTCTTGCATTCTCGTCAGCAAGCAGTCGTTGGCATTCACTACAGGGCAGCTTAAACAAAAGCTCTGTCAGCAGATGGAATTATCAGACAAAGCAGGACGCAAGCTGCAATTGAACTGGGTGCCTGTGCGCGCGAGAGAGGGAGAGAGTGACGACCCACCGAACTTCCAGCGCGTCTGCACGAGCGCGAGGCTGGGGTTGTGGACGACGAACGGGACGGTCTTGACGAGGAAGTCCGGCGCCGGCTGGAAGTCGGCGTCGAACATGGCGACGAACTCGCAGCCGCGCACGTAGGCGTGGCGCATCCCCTCCTTGAGGTTGCCGGCCTTGTACCCGGCCCTGTCCTTGCGCGTCTCGTACCTGACGTTGATCCCCTCCGCGGCCCACCACTCGCACTCGCCCTTCACCAGCTCCTGCCCAGAGCCCAGGCGAATTTCAGCCGAAAACAAAAGAAAATGGGGGCAACTATTCTTGTCTGGTATAGCTGTAGGGCCGTGCATTGCTGCTGGCACCCTGCTCTTGTGGTGCATGTTGTTCCCGTGGCAATTGGCAGGCATTCAAGTAGCAGGTGAAAACGAAGCCCGATCTCACTCACCTTGATGACGGCGTCGGTGGAGTCGTCCAGCACCTGCACTATCAATCGATCTACCGGCCATGTGAGCCTGCAAGCTGCCCCTATTGAAAGCTGGTACACCTGCGTACATGTATCAGGGTCCTGTCAGAGTCGATGTGGCCATGATTAATCCTGAATTTTTGAAGACAAGCACAATGCCTTGTTCTGCATTCTGATCCACTCTTACCCTTAAGGCCTTAACAGAGCTATGACCAGTGGAGCGTAGTAGTAACGCAAAATTAATTGGTTCAATGCAATGCAAACCCTTAAATACTAAATAAAGAGATTCAGATGTTGCTGTTTAAGCGCTCGAGATCAGCAATTAGCTAACTCTGACAGTCTGACTGAACAACCGTCAGAGTTCACTCTATCCGGTGAGCAGCAGAGTCCAGAAGAACACAGAGGCTCCAGCGACATGGGAGTACAGTGTACATACCTCTTTCTCGTTGTACATAGGGATCTGGACGAGCACCATGAGATACGCCTGGGATGCATCTGCCTCCTCGTCCTTGTCCGGCCGCGCGATGGGGTCGCACCTGTACATGCGCCATGGCCGGCGGCGCCGCAGCTTCATCACGGAGCTGACCGCCCCCAGGAACACCTTCTCGGCCAGCACGATCACCGACATGGCCGTGCACAGCACCACCGCGGCGCGGAGCAGCGGCACGAGCAGCCCGGCCCTGACATCGGCCCACGCCTGGACCAGCGCCTCCACGAAGGCGGCGATCGTCGCCCGGAACGAGAGCCGGCCGCCGTGCACGCCCAAGAAGACGACGTCACCGACGGCGCGCAGCGCGTGGGCACCGCCTGCTGCATTGCCACCGGCGCGCCAGCGGGGAGCGATTAAAGACGTGTCCTGTCCTGACAGCAAGAAAGAAGCTGGTGTACGTACCTTCCATGGCTGCTGCGGGCGTTCAGCGGCGTCGCACTTCAGTTCAGGCTGCCTGCTCGTTTATTTGAGGAGGCAAAGGCAATGGTGGTGGTTGTGGCATGGAGATAGAGATCACAGCACAAGACTGGGAGGAGAACTGCCGAGTTACTGCAAGATCGGATTGACTAAATAGGCGACGTCTGAGTCAGATGATCCGATCTAGGGTACTCTGGTCTCTCTCGCATCCGGTCGGCTCACTGCAGCCGCAGTGGTTGTTAGCCATAGTGAGCACCTTTACAGTAGATGTCAGTTTGTCATCATCTGCGCGATCACGAACCTACTGTATTTGATGGAATCCTAGTCTGGTTCCATGCGCACGAGAAATGGCAACAAGGTTTCCTCGTCACACGTTGCCATGTGAGCCCTCTGGGATAGAGTAGTGTATAGCTTTTGGACGCTCTGGCCAGTTTGTGTAGCGGAGCACAAAGCCAAAATGACCGCATCCAATGGCCAGTGCGGTTGGTTGGCTCAGCTGATTGTGTCCAGTGTCGACCTAGCTAGGCCCATGCATTTGCTACGAGCTAAAGACAGGCAGTTGAATTGCATGTGACAGCCTGTGGGATAGCTACGCGCAATTTCAGTGAATTGTGCAGCAACGTGTTTGGTGCATCAGATTAATTGCAGCGATGGATAGATGCTTAACTACTCGTACTCGTAGCAGCCATGCTCGGCAGCTTTGTGCTTCTTTTTTATGCGCATCTTTGAGTGTGTGCCAATTATTGGAGCACGTCCTTGTTATCATGTGCCATGGTAGAAAATCTTTGCCGTCGGTGGCTAGTAGGGCGCATTTACATGGCTAGAGTCCTGTTAAAATTTTTAGGGCGTCTCCAGTGGTCTAGCTAATTGATAGCTCATGAATATTCTAATCATTAAATTAAACAATACAAAAGACAACAGACTAGCGAGAACTCAAGAGATAGTCTCGGACGCTTTACGATGTACTTAGAGCACGGTATTCAGAGTAATCTCTCTCTCCATCATATGTATTAGCTTAGAGCTAGTGCCAGCTCATACCGTTGGAGACACATATCCGTGTTTGAATCTCTACTAGCTAACTATTTGTTGTTGTCATCTAAATGGAAGAATGACCGTTAGTTGGCATTCAGCTAACAATTAGCTAATGAATACGTTTATTCCAAATAAACAACTAACTATTAGCTCCGTCGATCCAAACAATGTCTTGTATAGTTTCAACTTACTTTATTACTATTTACTATGTTCCTGTAATTAGAAATAGTGGTTCCACCGTATACGAACTGGACGCAGATCCTGTGCAGTGGGTATTCACACTGCAAGATAAGCAGTAGCCAAATCTGAGCCATTCAACTTGTGGGGAACGGTAAGATTAGTATCCTCTTTTTTCCCTCCTTTTCTTTTGCATCTCCTTGGCGTTCTTGGAGGGGAAGTTCAGAGTTTTGGAACGCCCATAGCCAATGTCTTCACTAGTACATGGCATGGTTTATGTACCTAGAATATATCGCAAATGCACTGAAGCACACTTGTGCTCTCAGATTGAAGAAGAGTGAAGTAAATTATTACATTATTTCAGCGTGTGCATGTATCAGTATGAACAAAAGGAGGCATTTGAAGAAGATTTTGATGCTATGATAGAAAAAGTAAGCGAATCGACCTGACTGGACAGCATTTACATTAGAAGAATCTTTTAAGCCTTCCAAGTTGAATATGAAAAGTCACTAGCAGCTTACATGTTCAGTATCTGGGAATTTCCGTGTTCTGTATGGCTGACAGCAGCAAACATTGATTCTAAATATGTTTAGTACGTGGGCATGCATTGTGCTCAGGTCCATACATAATCTGTTGCTATACTGTAGAATGTGCTCTTGAATTATTATTTTTGCATTCGTTTGAACAAAATGAGAGATAAAGAAAGGAGGAAAAAAAGAAGATGCCTAATCCTACCATTCCCCATGAGATGGAAGGCTCAGATATGGCCACTGCTTATCTTGCACTGTGAATAGCCACTGCACCTTATCTGTGTCCGGACGCAGATCCTGTGCAGTGGGTATTCACATTACAAGACGGGGCAGCCTAACCCAACTCTAGCCTTTTTCTTGGGGCGATGCCCCCCACCTCTTTTGTCCGAGCTTGGCTTCCTCGTGCACTAGAGCAAGGCAAGAGGTCATGCCCGCACGCACCAATATCGTTGACCTCGCATCCATGATTCAGTTGCCTCATGCCCCATCCACACCTTGACTGTTGCCGCCTTATTAGAGGTACTACTAGAGCATCTAGAATTGTCTTGGCATCACATTCATGATGAAAGCAAACGTTGTCGTTGAGTTCACAATGCAGGCAAGTGACCTCGCCAACAGCTTCTGCCTTCTCCCTACAGTTAGATAACAACAGAGGTACATGGTTGACCCCCCTGCCATGTAAGGGGATCTGACCGTCCACAAAAATTCCCTTAGAGGTTTTTGTTCCTTGGGTGAATTTACCTTTTCCTCCCAAGTGAAGCTCTAGTGTCGAAAAGATGAGTGAGAATTGGAGATTTGATGATCCCATGGACATACATAGTTGAAATGCCTTAACGAAGTCACTAAACTAAACACATCTATTGTGTTCATATGAGCATTTGTTTGGTAGAGCTCTATTTTTTGATGGAGTGATTCTAGTTGATTCTTATGAGGGTGCGGGAGGTAGATAAAAATTGCTTCGGAGTGATTTTGATGGAGATTGAAGAGGGGGTAGGGAGGAGCGAATTTTTTTTAGCTCCTAACAACTAGCCTAAATAGTGTGTTTCCCACAAGAATCTGCATGGACTTTTTAGCTCTACAAAAAGGTCTGTAATTATCCACTATCGTTGGAGTGAAAAACTTGGCAGTATATCAATAAATATACAATAGAAGTGGTGATGTTAAAGTAACATACAACTCCCAATTTATCGGTGGGAATGCCATGCCCCTCATCCCCACAGCTCAAAAAGGAGTAGTGGTTTACATTATCTCGAAACCAGACCCAACGTGATTCAGTAGACTACGAACCAAATGCAGGGGATCACCTAGCTCACATACATCACCGTCGCTTTCATACTACCCCGCGCCGGTGCCCGTGGGCCGTGGCATCATCGCGTCCATCCAAACTCCCAAGGCACGTAGCCGACGTAGGCGAACCACCAGCCGCCGTAAATAACATGCCCAGCGCGTCCAGTCCCGCGACAGGAGGCGCGTCGGCGTCGCCAATTGACTCGCTCACCACTGGTACTTGGCCTTGACGAGCACGTCCTCATACAGCACGGCGGCGTGATCCCAGCTGAGGTCCTGCGCCATGCCGCGCGCCTGCAGCCCGCGCCAGCTCTCCATGTAGTTCCGGTACGTGTCGAGGCAGTGCGAGAGCGCGTCGATCATCCGTTTCGCCTCCGCGCGGTCGAACGTCCACCCGAGCCCGGTGTCGTTGAACGGGTCGAACGGCGCCACCATGTCCCAGAGCCCTCCCACGGCGTGCACCACGGGCACGGTCCCGTACGCCATCGCGTAGAGCTGGTTCAGCCCGCACGGCTCGAACCGCGACGGCATCAGCAGGATGTTGGCGCCCGCCGTGATGCGGTGCGCCAGGGGCACCGAGAACCCGACCCACGCGCGCACCTTGTCGTTGTGCTCCGCCTCGCACCGCCGCAGCATGTCCTCCAGGTCGGCGCGCCCGGTGCCCAGCATCACCAGCTGCACGTCCTGCCCCGCGATCCAGTGGATCGCGTCGCCGATGAGGTCCACGCCCTTCTGTCCGTCCAGACGTCCGATGAACCCGATCAGTGGCTCGTCGTCGCGGACCTGCAGGACGAGCTGCCGCTGCAGGGCGGCCTTGCACTGCTGCTTGCCCGTGTCCAGCGTCTCGAACGTGTAGTTGGTGTAGCCGTCCGAGTGGAGGTGCACGTCCACAGCGAGGTTCCACTCGCTCATGTCGATGCCGTTCACGATGCCCTGCAGCTTCCAATCGTTCTGGTTTATGATGTCGTGGAGGCCCCACCCACCTTCCGAAGTCTTCAGCTCCCACAGGTACCCATTGCTGACGGTCACCACCCGGTCGGCCGCCTTCAGCCCCGCGGCGAAAACGTTGCTGTGTTCCCCACAGATATTGTCGTACAGTTTGAAGTGATCAATGTAGTGTTCAAGCAAGTCAAAATTGACGAAGTCGTCTACAGGGCCACGACCCTGTAGCAAAAGGAAAATTGGGCATAACTGCATCAGTCATTTTGGTCGTGTCAGGTCAAATGAGCAAAAGCTAACTGAAATGCATTAACCTACGCAATAATTTGAGTCTTGAGCACATAATTGGCCGTTAAGTTTCATGAACTAAGACTGCTAGCATATTCATTGCCATAAGAACTAACTAGATGAAACCTGAAAGTTACAATGAAACAAATTGTTACCTGAAAGTAGAAAAGAACTGATGCTGAAAATAGGAAAGAGAAGAACCTAATCGATCCCTCAAAATAGCAAAAAACTGATGCGTAAACCATATCCAGCAAAAGTATTTCTAAGAATATACCACAAATACATTTCCTCACTTGGATAACATTCGTCTCCGAGATATGGGTAAATAAATCCATGCAATAATTTATATGACTAAATAAATCTAGAAAACTTCTGCAGGAGAAATACTAACAAAGATATCAACAAGATAAGTCCATGTGATTTCAAAATAAAGTATACTAATGGGTTAAGTATTATGAGAGAAAACAAGAGGCAGCCTAAAGGTGCAATACCTGATGAGCAATGTTGTGTATGACGAGCACAGAGCGAGTATATTGCATCAAACCATTGTCCCGGTAATAAGCCTTTAGATAGACTGGCAGAAGTGCTGTATGCCAATCATTAGCAATGAAAACTAAGTTGCCATCACCATAGACGGTACCGCCCACATGGAGCATACCATGGAACCTGCGTTCAGAATAAATTTGAAAAGGTAGATAATGCAAATTTATTCGCCCACAATAAACTATAACAGCCATGAGCAGAAATCAAGTTTGTTATGACAAACTATTCAATGAGGTATTTAGGTGCATAGACAGCTTGGAAAGATAGAATAAAAACATATTAGCTAAATGACGTAGAGTGCATATTGTACTAGTACAATTCTATGGGGCCTGGACACTGTTGACTTATCAAAGTTTGCCATTAATGAATTTATGTTCTTATCGGTCAGTAAGCAATCAGATATTTTAAAGTCCAAGTTCTCTTTGTGAATTGCTTAGAAACCAATTCTTAGCAGTACCTCAACAGCGGCCTTGCAGAACAAAATCATGCGCTTCAAAATATCCTGCCATCAGTTGATTAAATACAGAGACATAGTTTAGATAAATGTGACAGGTATCCAATTTAATTTTCTACTGTTAGAAAAGGCACTTGAAAATTGGTATTTACCAATCTTTCTCCTCCATAAATATTATTGTGCCGGTGCCGGAAGGGAGGGGCTTCTATGAATACAAAATCAACTCCATCAATGTAAGAGTGAAAATAAGTAACTTCTGAATCCTGAAAATCAAAGGAAAAAAATTCAGGTCTCTCATCTTTTTCTTTCATACAGGAAACAGGAGTACAGGACCAGCACTACAAACTTTGTTTCCATTTCTTTCCATACCTGTCCAGCTACCCTGTAACGTTTCCGTACACCTAAATCCCGGGCTTCTGCATACTCTCCATATCTTGGTATCACGACCTGATATTGGAACACAAAATTGAATTACTTTTCTAACCACATATGAATTATAATTTTCTCCCTTTTTTGTGGAAGTATACTAGAGCACTGACATATGAATTACTTGGACCAAGAGGTCCAGGGTTCAAGTCCCAGCCTCTGCATATTTATGCAGGGATGACTGCTGGCTATTTTTCTTTCCCCAGACCCCGCAGTGCAGGAGCCTACGGCACTGGGTACGTTCTTTTTTTTGTGGAAGTATACTAGAGCACTGACATAAAACTTCAGGTTATAGAAGTACGACTATGTGAATTCAGGTACATATGTGCATGGAAGCTGAAACAGAATATGTTGTCTCTCATAGAGTGCATAAATATAATGAAAATGAAAGAGATGAATACCATAACTCGGTGTCCTCTCCTCGCCAAAGCCTTAGGCAGAGCACCCACAACATCTCCAAGGCCACCTATGCAATAGTAGTTGTCAGAGAAATTTCTTAGTTTGGATTGAGAAACTCAGCAGAAATGCAATCTACCTGTCTTGCAGAAAGGAGCACATTCAGAAGCCACCACGATGATATTCATCACATTAGGCCCAGCCAAAGGGCCAGGTTCCTTGTCCTCAGTGTCATCGCCAGCACTCGCCGCCGCATCAGTAGCTTCAACAGCGTCCGCCTTAGCATCCACTGGTTCAGCGATGCCTGTGGTTTCCACCGGTTTAGCATCGTCCACTGCAGGCTTCGGCTCTTCAACCTTCGTACTGCCATCGGTTTCTGCCTTGGTGACAGGGGCTGATGGTTCAGCTTTGGGTTCAGAAACTGGCGCGGCGGATTTGCTCGCACTGCTGCTCCCAACCGTTCCGTTTTGATTTGCAGCGCTCTGAATTTGCTTGGGCGAAGATGTCACAGGTTTGGGAGGTGAAGTAGAATCTACAGGCTGAGTAAACAGGTTTGAGAGACAATAAGAAATTTAGCATCAATGAAGGTGAGCAGAGCACCTAGCACAAAGTTCAGCTATTCAGCAGCTAAAATACACTACTGTTATTTATAGTTTCAAGCTTGTGTGTCACACGTAGTATTTGATCAGCAGAATGGAGCGGCTAAAACTGCACGTGAAGCTGCATTTCCGTCAGAAACGGTGAGTGGCAGCGCAAGACAAGCAAACTTGTGCACAAATCCCCAACAGTAATTATATACGGAGTACGGAGTAGTACTATTTCATGCTGGAAAAATTAAGCTAAAAGTTCCAAGTATATAAATCAACCTTGGCCTTGCTGCCCCCCTGCACGGCGACCGCCTTGGACGAGGAGCTCATCCCTGCCGCCGCGGCGTCCTCGCCCTCACCACCCCAGTCCGGCGCCGCTGCGGCGCGCACCACCGCCGCCGCATCCCGAGACGGGCCCCGCCGCGCCCAATGCAACCGCAGCTCCGCGCCGCTGTAGCTGTAGCCGTAGGAGCGCAGAGCGGCAGCGCCCACCCTGCCCCGCCTGCGCCGCGGCGAGGAGGACGCGACGAGGAGGAGGAAAGCCGAGGACGAGGAAGAGATTGCCGCCGACATGGGGATGCCTCACGCTACTGCTGCTGCCTGCTGCAATTGCTCCCGCTGCTTGTACCAGGAAACGAGAGCCGAGCGTATATGGCGAGCCGCGCGGCGCACGAGGGAATTAAAGCAGCGGGGGAGATCTGCGCGAGTTTGTGAGGCGGGTGTTGAGGCGTCGCCGGGCGTGGATCCGGCCCAGGCAGGCCTTCTTCTCCTCTCTCCATGTCTCTTCCCTCTCCCTCATCTCCGATGAATCGCTACGTTTCCGGCGAGGGGTTGGCGGCGATGGACCTGGGGGCGGATCCGGGCATGGCCATGTTGGTGGAGCTGGATCTGGTGGCGCCGGCCGCGATCCGCCGGATTCGCCCGTGGCGGCGGTGGATCCGGGGTGACGGCGGCTGTGGTCCCGGCGACGTTGGCGGATTCGGTCGGATCAGGCCAAGGTTCGGTAGGGTTTTATGTTATGTTTCAATTCATGTTTCTTCTCTGTTTCGGTAGGTTTTTTTTTCCCCTTTTTGTTTCTTTTGTTTTTTCGTTTGTTTCATCATTTTTCTGGTTTTGTTTCTGTTCTTATTACATCTTTGTTTCATTTGGTTTTTTCGGTTGTTTTGTTATGCTTTTTGAGATAGGCCTCTCAGTTTGATTCATTGCCGTTATAGGATTTTTGACATTTATGTTTTAAGTTTGTAGTTTGTTGCAGTAGGTTTTGGTCTGTTGTTTCAACAGCCATTGCTTCTTTGTTGCTCTAGTTTTTTCCCACATGTTCTTTTTAGTTTCAAGTTTTTTTTTTTTTTTTGCTGCTTCACTAGTGCTTTTTCCTTTGTTTCGGTTTTGGTGCATTTTATGTTTCAAATTTTGTTTTCGATTTGTTTCACAAACTGCATGCTGGTTGGTTTCAGAGTGAGGATCAAGCATGTTGCATTTATTGCCTTTTTGTTTTTGTTTCAGTTATATTTTTGTTTCGCTTTTCTTTTTCGTTTGTTGCTTCACTAGTGCTTTTTTCTTTTGTTTCGGTTTTGGTGTATCTTTTGTTTCAAATTTTTGTTTCGATTTGTTTCAAAACTGCATGTTGGTTTGTTTCAGAGTGATGATCCGGCGATGCTCCGGCGAGACTCCGGCGATGCTCCGGTGAGGCAGAGTTGTTGTCGGAGGCGGGAGGTGCCGCGTGTAATGCCGTGCGGGATTGGAGCAGTAGCGTGACATACGGTTTACGTAGTGCAGCAGCGTGGGCGTCCGGACGCGGGTGCCCCGTCCGGACGTTCGGGCGCCAGTGCTTCCGTTTCTGAAAGTTTACGATATCTATACAACCAAGCCCAAACCAAATCACCCAACAAGCACTTTCTGCCCTGGTGTTGGGGCTTCCCTCTTTGGTAGGGAGTCTTATGGGCCGGGGATTTGGAGGTTATTAGGGAAGGGAAAGAAATTTAGATTTTGAAAAGATGGTTTGAGGAGTTATAGTTTTACTATTCAATGTTGGTCTCTTTATACCATTTTAAGACCAACAAGGTATTATTGTGACAGCGGCATGGGATGGCACTAGGGTGCGTTTGGATGATGACCAAAGAACGCCACGCCATGCCACAGCTGCCGTGCCGCAAATGCGCATGCGTTTGGTTCCTGCCCCTATTTTTGGCTGCCGTAGACCTGGCATGCACCACTTTAGTTCATTTTGGACGCCAAATGATGCCGCAACTGCAGCGGCAATTTCTGCGCCGCAAGTTCGGCATGCCGCTGTATCGGCGTGGCATTTCGTGGTCATCGTCCAAACGCACCCTAAATTACATTGAACTTTTACAAGATCACTCTCGGGGTAGAGAAGGTCCTCATTCGAGTTGCTAGGACATTGAGGCTTCGGATACCTAGTTCGCTCGAAGAACCTAGCAATGCAGAACTTGCCCGAACCGAGGTGCACGGCGTGGGACGTTACCAGGCGCCACCCCTCCTTGGGCGAACCTGCCACGTCGTCGTTTAAAACTTGGTGCAGCACCGGCGGACGACGGCAATGCTCGTGCGAAAAGCCGGAAGCCGCGGCGAGGTCCGACGCGCAGAGCACGCTGCCGTGATCCCTGGACGAGATGCCGAACCAGAGCCCGTGGAGCTCGGGACGTACTCTGGGACGCCGCAGAACGGCCGGACCAATCCGCAGGGCTGCTCCACACGTGCCTCCGCGTGTCGAACGAGTAGGTGCAGCCGTTGCCATCGGCAGCGCCACCGCAGTCGATGTCCATGGCGGATACCCAGACATGGGTGCTGCGCCGGCGGCCGCCTTGCACCGCCGCCATGGACGTGACGCAGCTGCGGTCTGTCATCTTCGTTCCTGACGAACGGGGGCGGCGCATTGGCGGGAGACTGCGCCACTCCCGCCCGTACTCTTGCGGGATCAGTGGGCGGTACACGAGCGCCTCGAAGCCCCGCAACCGACGTTGCCATTGTTACTGAAGGTCTGCCGCCTGTCGAGGAGGTAGAGGTTGTTGCCGACGGCGATGGAGATGGGAAATCCCTGTGCTTGGCGAACTTGGGAAGGTGGTGGAACGCGGGCTTGTCCGGGTCGTACATCAGGGCGTGGCCCTTCTCGTTCGTGGCCACCACCTTGTTCTTGAGCAGCATGAAGTCCATTCTGCCGTGGGAGTCGCTGCGCTGGGGAGGGTAGAAGTTCATGGCGGCCTCAGGCAGCCGGCAGTCCTCCTGCACCGGTGGCGGGTCCCGGCCAAGCAGTGACCTGCCATTCCCGTTCTTGGTGGGGAGGAAGAACCGGGCTATGTCGATGCGGCGCAGCGTGTAGTTGTATTTCTCGCAGTCGCTCGCCACCAGGTTCACGAACCTCCGGAAACTCATCTTCCTGCACCCAAATGGATTAGAGATAAAACTGGCTAGATCTATTGCCTGGGCAAGGGAAGAGACTATCATCTCATTGGTGGGAATTGTGAAACGTGACACTGCAAAGGAGGAGGAATCTGTCTCCGGCGGCGGTTGAAAGTTGAAACCAATGGAATCGTCACGGCCGGAGCAAGTCCACAGCACACGGCGGATGGGTGCCGCCGGCGGCTTTGTGCGATGTGCCTTACTCCTTGTAGTACTTTAAAATGGGCTGTGGGCTGGCATAGACAGATATTTTAAGCCCATCAGGTTTCAGTCATCTAGCCTATAGCCCGTTCCAATCTGATCCAACAACCAATGGCCCATGCTTCTCTTGCATGTCAAACAGTAGAAAATTGAGGTCAAAGGGCACAGCTAAGATTGACTATGCAGCATCAGCTCTACACACTGAGGCGGTGGCGGCATGCAAAGGTTTGCTTTTTGCTTCACAGATGGGTATGCCACACATCATCCTAGAAATGGATGCTTCTGTATTGGCTTCTGCTCTTAAAATGAATGGTATTGATCGAAGTGGTGTTGGAGGCCTTATACGACAAGCCCAACAAATAATGCGATCTGAATTTTCATCATGTATTATCTCAAATTGTAGTAGATGTTGTAACAAAGTGGCTGATACTTTGGCTGCTTATGGAGTTTGTATGTTGTCCTCTGATGATGAGTTGTTAACCAGCCAAAGTGCTGAGTTTGTAAGTGAACTTGTTTTAGGCGATTTGCCTGGACGTTGTGTCTAATGAATATATGTGATTAAACTTTTCAAAAAAAAAAAAAGGGCACAACTACTGCTGTTTTATTTATGATAGTAGCTGTTTTTGTTCCCTTCATTCATTCGATTTTCTGAGTGCGCAGGTTACTATGGTTGGGTATTCCGTCACTATCAAAGATAACGATGACGCTACCATAATGTCCTTCCACATGGCGTGATAAATTACAAAGGACAAGATCTAATCGTGATACTAACAACGGAAATGCGTAGGTAATTTGAAACTTAATATTTCTTCTACGTAAAAAGGTAGATCAGTCTGAAAATACAACGAAAACGCTTGACTGATTCAATTGAAGTGGTAAGCCTAGTTATGGTGTTGCCACTTGGTGGACACTCATTAGCAAATGCATACTTGTGTAAGTTTGTTGTAACGGCCGATAGACACGAACACAGACACTCAAGTAACTCGAGCATAACCAGCATAGGAACCATCCTTAGGATTGTCGCTTCCTCGGTTGGTGATTATCCTCTCATTGCAACTGAGAGAGCAGATGATGGAAAATCAATGTGTCGCCGTGCTCGATGAACTCCCCACATGTCAGCGCTAGCCGTTCCCAATAGCGGGGGTGCTTACAACAAACTGGATCATTCTCTGTCCACCGGAAAAGAAGCAAGTGCTGGAAGACTCTATCAGAAAACTCAAGGATACATCAAAACAAGTGTTGTGGATCCCTCATGGGAGTCTACATGCCACCTGAAGCTACAGAAGAGTGAAGATGAAGCTGCAGACAAGCTCAATTCCTCACTGAAGGGAGTCTGGAAGCTGACAATGACGAGATCGGCCGTGGTGGATCGAGCTGGAAGACAACATGTCTACGGCTTGAGTGGCAACTGTTAAGCTGCAAATCTACATAACTCTAGTCCTTTCAGTTGTTGGCAATGTTGCCTTTCATTTTACTGTTTAGCGTTCTATAGACTAAATTTGCCAGACATGCGGTGTTGTCTGGTTCCTAGGATGGGGCTGACTTTTAAACTTGGTGCTGTAAACGTTTTGGTCTTTTATCAATGGAAGGCCGGGGCAATCGCCCTTAACTCAAAAATGTCAGCGCCAGCCTGGCCTACAAGCTAAAAGGCGACCTGTTGGGCTGTCCGAGCAATGTAGTTAAAGAATTGTTGTCATGTGGCTACCAGCCTGATCATGAGCCGTATCTTTCCATGCTGCTACAAACTTTTAGAGCATCCAAGCTTCTAGAACTGAAAACAAAGTCAAGGATATTCATCACACAAGGGCGAGCAATGATGGGTTGCTTGGATGAATTGAAACCCGCACACTAAAGTACCGCCAGGTATTCATCCAAGCTTCTTACTGTGCAGATGACCATCGCAGGTTCGTCGTAACTGGAAAAGTATTTGTTGCCAATTGTCCTTGTCTCCACCCTGGTGACATACGGGTTCTCCAGGCTGTTGTCAGCAACCGACGAGGAAGTCGTAATGGTCTGAAGATGAAGCGTGATGACTGTCTGTTGTCCGACAACAGACAGGTATGCGCAGGACTTGCTACCCTGAGTCCGTTCGCGTGTTGGGCCGATCCCCGCGTGTGTCGTGTGGGCCGTGGGCCTTGTAACGGCGAATATACACTACCGAAAAACCTCTCTTTGCCGAGTGTCTGGGTCTTTACCGAGTGGCAGAGCTCGGGCACTCGGCAAAGGCCCTCTTTGTCAAATGCCTGAGTCTGGCATTTGGCAAAGGACTCTTTGCCGACTGTCAGACTGAGGCACTCGGCAAAGGGGGCGTTTGCCGACTGTCAGACCCAGGCACTCGGCAAAGACAGCCCCTTTGCCGAGTGCCACAGCCTGGCACTCGGTGAAGATTTGATTTTTTTTTTAATCTTGATTTTAAACTTTTTCTCTGGTCTTTCTAAATTGTATTGAATCATATTTTTGAATTTGAAACTTTTTTTATGACTTTTGCTATATTTTTTGAATTAATTTTGTTTACTTGAATTTTTTTAAAAAAAGTAAATTTGAACTGCAGGTGCATGAAATAATAAAATATAGCCATTTAAAAAATTATATTCATATTAGAGAGTGTATTTTGAGGCCGTGTGTAAAAACTCACCAAAAATTTTGAATGCCTTGTTCATGAAACATGACCATCCAATTACGGACGAAGTGTTTTTTAATTATATAAAATACAAACGAAGTCCAAAAATCATGAAACTTGGCGAGGTGTCATCCCATCATATGTGGAGGCTGTGGCAAAAAATTGAGAATATTTCGAGTAAGTTATGATGTCGGATGGCTAAAATCTGAACATCTCCACGTGTGATCACTTGTGGTCACATGTGGAGATGCCTGGGTTTTAGACATCTGACGTCACAACTTACTCAAAACATTCTAAATTTTTTATCAGAGGCTCTTCATGCGACAACATGACACTCGACAAGTTTCGTGATTTTCGGACTTCGTTTGCTTTTTATATAATTAAAAAACACTACTCCCGCAATTGGATGGTCATGTTTCGTGAACAAGGAGTTAAAAATTTTAGGTGAGTTCCTAGATACGGCCTCAAAATACACTCTCTAACATAAATATAATTTTTTGAATGGCTATATTTTATTATTTCATGCACCCGCAGCTCAAATTTACTTTTTTGAGAAAATTCAAGTAAATAAAATTAATTTAAAAAATATAGCAAAAAGTTATAAAAAGTTTTAAATTAAAAAATATGATTCAATACAATTTAGAAAGACCACAGAAAAATTTTGAAATCAAGATTAAAAAAATCAAATCTTTACCGAGTGTATCATCTTGGCACTCGGCAAAGGCCTCTCTTTGCCGAGTGCCAGCTGAAGCACTTGGCAAAGATATTAAAAAAAACCTAAAAGGCCTAGCCTGGCCCAGCCAGCATGCCACCCCACCCCACCCGCCCCTGCCTTATCCACACGCCAGCACCCACCCCGCGCGCTGTGCCTTATCCACACACGCACAGCGCGGGCGGCTGCGGGACGCCGGCCAGCACCCTCCCCGCGCGCTGCACGCCCGCCCTCACTGCGCCCCGCCGCCACCCTTTCGCGCCGCCGGCGAGGCTCGCACGCTCCCGGCGAGGGCATGGCGGCCCGCGCTCTCCCGGCGAGGGGCCACGGGGCACGACGGCTCGCGCGCCTCTAGAGAGGGGCGGCGGGGAGCGGCGGCCCGCGCATTCCTGCGAGGCGCGACGGGGCTTGGCGAGCCGCGTGCTCCCGGTGAGGGGCTGCGGTGAGCAGCAGCCCGCGCGTGTGGCAGAACCTCCTAAATCATATGGCCCACACGCATGCGTTCCATACGACTTAAAAAGTCTGTCGGGTAAATCCCGAATCATCCACGATTCTCCGAGCAGGATCAATCATTGTAGAGAGACATTGCAGTATTACAACAGTTTCATATAAATAAAATACCACGGAGTAAAACAGCGGAAGACTTACAATAACATACATTTACAAACTCTGAGTTTCAAAATATTTACAATGATAGGTTTAAGTTATACAAACCATAATAGTAGTGGAGTAGCAGTAGATTACAATATTACGCAAAAGCTCTGCCCAAGAGCTTAATATCTTTATTCGTCGTCGCTTTCCTCAACGACTGTCATGCAGCAGGATGCATAACACTCCTGCCCATGAAGCTCACCTGCAACAGGGGTTCAACAAACCCTGAGTACAACAGTACTCAACAAGACTGACCCGACGAAAGAGAAGGGTAGAGACTCAAGAGATGCAGGCTAGAGGGACAAGGTAAGGCTTGTAAGAGATAAGCAATTTTTGCAGAAAAGCTTTACAAAAAGAGAAGTTGCTGAGACTATCTCCCATTATCAACCCACTCCGTTATTAACCTTAATTGTTATTCAAGATATTACTACGATGATGATCAGTGATCGAGTCTTCTTCTCCGAGAAGCAACGGCGATTCGAATCCATTTTCATACCCAGCTGGGACCTAGGCGACTGAGCATACCGGAGACTTTAACTCCGAAGCACCCCAGATACACCGATATACCGGGATAACAACCTCAGCCGTATATCACCACATGATACACGTGAGCTCTGCGGCCCAGCGTACCGAGATACATGGGAACTTAACCCCACAGTAAAACACACTATGACAGCAGATGGGATTCTCTGACCCCACGCTAGGTCACTCCATGGCATACACGGCTCCAACCATCCGTATACCACTTCATGCATGTGGATTTCTAAATTTCTCGATTATCGACAGGTCACCATCGGACGGGACCTAGGGCATCAACAGACGAGAACACTACAGAGGGACTCCATTCCCAGTGCAAGTTCGCCGTCCGGACTCGATTTATTACTATTATCAAGATTCCAACATTAAGGCCAATCTCATCTTTTTCATTCTTTTGCCTTTGAACAATTAAATAAATAAGCAGGGCTAAGCATTACTACTCATCTTTTAAGTAGGTAACAAGGATTAAGGAAATAAGACAGGTAATGCAAATTTGTGGGTTTTCACTCAACTCCTATCACTTAATGCATCATATCAGAGCTGAAGCGGTAAAACTTTTATAAATAGAATAGGGTTTAAATGTATCCGGGGCTTGCCTTGATGTTCGGGGTAGAGGTTCTCAAACTCTGGATCAGCTCCCGATTCTTGAATCTGCTCGTCCTTAGGATCTGAGCGATAACGTTAACTTTCCATTAACGGAAACTACTCGATAATTAATATGCTTTACATGATGGAATAATAAATATGATGCTCGATGGATGCATGATTAGGTTAAGGGGTTGATAAATTATTTAAAAGCACCAAATAAAGACATAAAAAATTAAAGTTATCAAATTAAGCCCAAAATTTTATTTTAGAAAGCTCTTAGCCTAATTAGATGGCAAAACAA